>OZ007498.1:26789204-27184204 GCA_963931805.1 Microdon myrmicae
ATATCGAATGCCTCAATTTGGGCACTCTTCACCTTTTTTAACATATAATTAGAGAGTAAGATTCCTGATTGTACTTCTTTAGATACCAAGATTACCTCCTCCCGCATTTTAATTGGGAGCCCAATTATCTTTCGTGTGGGTCCTGCTACTATGACCGGTCTGCTCAGATAGATTTGTACCTCCGAAGGGGTTTGCTGGTAGGTGCTCTACCGACACTTTCTCCTCTTTAACGCCTTTTGGATTTTGGGTAAGACCCCAATTACTTTGTTGTTGGGGTAACTGGGGCCCGACCATTTTTTGCAGCCCTTCCTCATGTGTGGGTAGGAGCTTCGTGTGACTACCGACCGTGATCGCGACCTTCTCACGTCCCCTGGTACGGTTTCCCGTTTGGCTGCCTTATGCCAAAGCCTTCCTGTGATATTATTTGCAAAATCAATGGAAAAACTTTTGGAACTAATGATTGTTTGAGGAAATTCCAAACATCCTCTCGGTCCATTAACCTTTCGATTTTGTGACAAAAAGTGATTACCCAACAGGCCGTCTTCCAACAGCTCCAGCATCTCAACCAAACAAAGAAATTTATTTATAATATTCGTCCAAAATTTATTTATAATATTCTTCCAAAATTTACTTATAATATTCTTCCACACACCAACTGATTTTTATCAACTTTCTTTAAATACACGAGTCGCACGACCAACTATAAAACACGAGAGAGTGAGTCCTTCATTCGCGTCCTTTTATATCAGCGCACAAGTTTATCCCCCATCTTAGCATTTACGGATTCATTGAATTTCGTTTCGGTTCTCGATGTCCTGGACCCAATTTCAATGAATCGTCAGCTGCATAAGTATATAATGGTGAAGTAACGGCAAATTTGACGGGAAGGTTCGTTGTACCTAAATATGTGTGTGTTTGTTATTCATGACCTTCGTCTGGGGTTTTGTAATTCTTTTTGGATAAAAATCACGACATTTACGAGATAGGGGATGAAAGGCCCGGATAATTTTTGAATGTATTTTTTCTCCTTAAATCGTAACTATGTAAAATTGAATCGTACTGTATATGTTATATATAATGGAAAGTGTGGCCATGAAACTGCTTTTAGGATGGGTTTGTTACGTAATACAGCTGTGCCAGTCTACTTCAGTCATTTCCAGGTCTTTGCCGATAATTTCCGTAACGTCCTTTAACAATTCGAGGTAAATCTTAAACATTGAAAATACCGGAACGGAATAGACGAAACCGAAACTGAGTATAATTGACTGTGGCATTATGGAGACCACAAACATCGATTCAATTTCAACTACCTGGCTTACAGTTTCGGCATTTTCAAAGAAAATTTGTAAAAGTTCCGCCACACCCCACTGTTACTTACCTGAAGGACCCCCATAACTTCGACCCAACCTTATAAGTTTCGCTAATGCAATCGCATTAACACCTTAAATGCTTCACGCATCAAATAGATCAAATTTATATAACCTAAAAGTCCCTGTAAAAGAATTCTTACCTTTCATGCATTTCTTCGCATACAATTCCCTACAAGAATTCTTTCCATTATATAAGTGCATAAACCAAAACCTATTCGGTACCTTCGGTTGTCAGGCAAATTCCAACCTTCCCACACCTGCACCGCAATCTCCCCGCAGCAAAAAACATTTCCTTCCCAAGGATAATTAATGCTTTCAATGCATTACCTGGAAATGCCTGCAAAGAATTTTTCCTACAAGGGCATTTATATATGTATCAATGCATCTCTGCATTAGCGACCCAGAACCGAATTTCCAATTAGTGTAGATATTCACACTAGAGTTCGATCCTGGCGTCGTCATAGATGCCATGTACAATTGACACAGATGGTATATACAAAACGTCATTGTATAACCATCTAATCTGCTTTGCAATGACTTGCAACTATCGATACAGCTGCAAGCACTTTACCCAGAAATGCTCCTTTGTTTGAGGCTCCTAGCAAGCATCGACTTCGCGCATAGCCGCCGAATTGAATTCAAAGCATCAACAATGCAAATATAGAATCCATTTCCCACAAACTAATTTCCCTGCAGATACAAATGCAAGCAAGGGATTCGTTTAGTCCACCAATGATTAGCACCTTTTCCCAAAGACAATTCGCCTATTTACACAAGGGCATTACTCATCTAAGACTTTTATGATGCCCTCGTCCCATATTTGCTTTTAGCACATCTCTTCGATGCATTGTCGTCTATTTATTTAGCCACGATGCACATCATAAACCACGATCGCCCCGATTCCTTTGTCCTTGCCGCCTGCCTGCTTTGTTTTTCCATTGCCTTCGCGCATTAGTAAACAACACAGATCTGAACGATCACACACATACCACCATGCTCTCCATTACGAGATCTGGTTTTCTATTCCACCAAGAGAGACTTTACGTTTCTCTGGTGGTAGGTAAAAACGATATCCTTAGTGGAGAGGATATCTACCACCACACCACAAACTCACCCCATGAGCGAGTCGGCTCTGCACGAACCGTTTATCGCGGGTCAAATTACATCCGCAGGCCACGACGGTCGTGCCGCTGCCGCTCTCCGTCGCGCGGCTGAGAAGCGTAGATATACAGAAGTCGTGTCGGGATAGGAGTGTTTCACCGTGTTTAAAATTTATAAAAATCAATTTAATATTAATACCAAGTTCTAAGTGAAGTATAAAATACCAAGTTCTAAGTGAAGTATAATATTGACCAAACCTGGGTGTTTTGTTTCTGTGTTGTGGGCGCTCGGTCGCGAAGGTCAACCATCGTTTTCTTCCTCCTTGCTTTGTGAACAGTGTCCGCGTGAACAATAGACGATGGGGATGGATATAATGATTTTGAGCGCGACAATACTTTGTCCAAGAGCTCCAAAAAATATAATTAATATATTCAAGTGAACGTTAAAATATATTTCGCTAAAATTAATGAGGCCGGTAAAACCCTCATACGTCTATTCGATCAGAAAATTTTCTCCGGGTGACAAAAAATTCTGTACTCTACGATATGCATCATTGAGATATTTTTCACGAAATTAGTTCCGTCTAAGTAGGGCATTAGAATATACTCAGAGCTAGGCCGACTTGTCGTAAAAGGCGTTTAAAGCTCGAGTGATAAGTGTGGCCCCAACCGCCTCCCGCCCGGTGAATAACCACCCCATTAAGTTATAAGCTCCATGGAATGGTTAGGAGAAATCTTTACCCATCTTTCGGATGGACTAATTCGGAAAATGAAATGGCAACGACAAATCTTTAACCATTTTTCGATGGACTGATTAGAAGAAAGGTGGTCTAGTTGGTAAGACGGTCCCAGGGTGAGATACCACCCCCACGCTGTACATTCGGCGATATGGCCGGAAAAATCTTCAACTATGTTCCTGACGTTTGACTAACGCACTGAAGTTGAGATATGACATGATGATAGCTCCTGAGATAAAAAATCCTGGCAGTAAACTAATTCCCCATTCGGATCTCTGGTGCAGGGCGGGACAGTGGGGAGCGGGAGGGGGGTGGCTATCTCAGTAGGAACATCATGCAAATATTCTCAAAATAAGCCGAACAGTAAACAACTCATAATGTTCGCCGGTAGAACCCTGTCAACGTTCAACTAGTAATAACATGTTGTAACATCAGACGCTTCACCAATACGAACGTAAGCGCCATCCACCGATATTGCAAGCAGCGAAACCTGTATCCTGAACCTTATCTAGACTCAGGTTGACTCGTCATCTGACTCAACATATCTTCTTTGCCCAAAATTAAGAGTCGAGTCGTCGTCTTCATCCAATCCGATTTAGCTTTCCAAAGGGAAGAAGTGTTAGAACAAATTCGCGCCCATTTCAGTCAATGGCAAAGTATATCAATAACAACTTTGGTTCGCAGGTGTTTATCTTGCACAGCATTACATGTCGTGGACGTTGTTACAGTCTAGATTCGGTGGTGTGACTTTTGGGTGACACATTGTGGAGAATATTGGAGCAACTAAATATTGTATGTAGGGTACACGGTTAGGGCTCATGATTATTGAAATTTTTGGATGTTTCATTCGGTGTGGAAGTTGGGATTTAATAAGTAACTCTTGAATTAAATGGGAACATATTATGAATGCATGAAAGCAATCAAAACTGTTGTATTCACGTATGTGAACCGAGTGCCCGTGTTTGGCACAATACTTCCTCCCCACATGTCTACTCCATTTTTTGGATAATAAAATCAGATATTGTCAAAATGATTGATTTCACTTTTGTTGCTTTCAAGCACAAGCGTGACTATTTCACGGTGACATTTAATTTGTCACCCTTGCCCGAGTTAGTGCTACCAAGTTAATAAGCGAAATTGAAATTCGATATATCTATGCAATTGAAATTGAAAGTTCCGGGTGATATTTGTGTGCAGTAGCACAACGCTCACTATTACAAATCCTAATTAAAGCAGCCAACAAAAAATAGTCATAACATTAAATAACTGATTTAAAAAAAAACAAAACAAAAAACATTTTACTAAAAGGTTCCATTTCTAGTTTTGCTTTTCTTTTCACTTTTTTATGATCAACCTGAGCCTCCTACTCGATGAAGTAGCAAGTCGATTTATTTGCAATATTCAAAAGTCACATTTCTACAAATCGTGGATTTTCTTTTCTAATTCAACATGATTATTAACCCACAACTCGAGAATTCTACAGCAACAAAAGGAGTTTCTCACTTTCACTCATGTTGACACAGATTCAACTTATGTCACCTTCTAAGTTTTGTGTGCAGATCCAAATTTCTCCCCTCTAATGATAACCATAGATAAAAATTTTGGCCCAAAAGAATATTTGTCTGCCTTGTTTGTGGCTTTCTTCTTCACTTTCTATTGGTGGTTTGCAAAGCCCCTGAGAAGTAATCTATTAATGCCAATTTAGTATGCACAAAAAACTGTGATAAATTTGGCCTAAATGGAGGTAGATAAATACATTTTAGTCGTTGCTGAGTGAGTGCCTAATTTCTCGTTTCCATAACAATGAAATGATGAATCAAAAGTTCATCAAACTAAAGTACATCGGATGTTAACAAATTTATATTTAAATTGGTCAACAACAAATCGGAGGCTGTATAATGAAGATGAAACCATTTATAGGCGACACTTCAAAATTCGTTACTTATTTGGTGGGTTTTCAACAGTTGTCAATGAACATTCATCAACTTGCTGAGTGGTTGTTAATTATGCCGCAAAAATGCGACAAAAGGGCGTTTGAGTTGGGTTGTGTGAAAGTTTCACATTGACCGCTCACTCTATTAACGATTTTATGAAGTACTTACTAAAAAGTACTCATGGTGCACTTAATTTTATTACTGCAGAAAAATAACACAAATGAAGAACATGTATCGGACATGTGTAGATGTCCCTCTGCTGTCGTAGTCTTCCTAAACTTTCATTTAACCTTTCTTATTTCAACCCGCATCACTTTGTCTTAATGTGTACTATGTGGCGTTATAGCGTTTGGGATTGATAGTGAAGAACATGTGATTCGAACTGACGCTATGACAAAAATTGAACCAAAGCGCAACCCATCAGGCCACCGCCGTGTGTACGAATTCGATTTCTAAACTCAAGTGCATTCGACTGATGTGGAATTGTTATGTTATCGCTATGGTATACGGCTCTGATGCATTTTCTTATTCGATTTTCGTTCGGTGTTCTTCACTATTTGCCTGTGTATTGTGTGTGTATCTGTTAGAGACGCTACAGCGTTTCCAACAGATTCACATGCTACCCACAACTTCCCTTATTTACACGTTTACTATGTTAGGAGTTGGAAATGTTCTACTCATTGGTAAAAGTTAAAAAGTGGATTCATAATTTAGACATTTTTTTTAATAATGTGTTGTTTAAAAAGTATAATTTTTTTTTATTACACTTCTCTCGGCCCAACACCCAACAACAAAGCCCGGGTTCTAAGTAAACGGGGCAGAAAACAGAGCATCGCCTTCCTGATTAGGATTGTTCATCGTGTCACAACCCAACGGGGAATCAATCTTCTGGGGTGTATGTAAGGGTGAAATGCACGACTCGTTCCCGCTAGGACGCAGAACTCAAACTTAAACAGATGCGATGGATAATTTGAACCAAACAAAGACATGCATCGTGGCATGTGTCGTCAAGTTACTCGGATGAGAATCCTCCTGCACGGCGCCTTCAATCCCTAGGGAATCTATATTGTATTTTACCTGGAGCACGATCGAACCGTCCGTATCGTGGCGTTAGTGGCCCGCAAACACGACAATGAGGTGCCTCTGTGGTGCGGGAATACTGGCTGGAACCACCGTTGATTTACTATATGACCGCCACGTAGGGTGTAGTACAACTTCGACAAATTTAACACAATACTTACACACAAGTCGCTTGAACAACCACGCGGAATAAGCACTGAAACGTCACTTACAAGCAGAATACAACGCATTTATATCTAAGTCACTTTTAAAAAAAAGATCAATCCGAACGAAACAATCCACTTGCCGTCACAATCCGAACGAATCATGGTAAAGACACGTAACATAGAAGGATAATAATCTTAATCCATGTGCACAACGCGACTGTTCATGGTAAACTGTTCCAAAACCAAACCGGCGTACACTTACTCTCGTCGTCACCTTATAGTGCACTTTTTTGTCTCTTCAGCGAACGAACTCAACGCGGATCCCAGAACAAATCAACGAACTTCGACCACAATCAATGTTTATCCAGATGACGCACTTAAAGTTCAATCCGTGATCTTCCCTTCGTGGAGCCATCTGCAGGTGGCCAAATGTACACTCAAAAGCAGGATGATGAGATCTGCTGGCTTGTGAATTCTGTGAATTTGAACATGCACACACTAGTGGCAAAACAAATATTATTTCATGTATAATGTAAACTAACAACTGATTCCAGTACTAAAAGAAACTGTTTCAACATCGATAATCTAAACATAGCATGAGAATACAGTAAAATTGAAAGCAACAAAAAAAGGTAACTCAAGCAAGGATATAGTTGAATCGGCAGTCGATGGTTCTATTCTATGGCCACGTGCTATGGTCTGCCGTTCCATTCAACACTGAGTGTTCAATGGTCTATGGCCTTTCAGTGTAGACAAGTGACTTTAGATATCCGCAAAGAAAATAGTCAAATGGCGTTAAATCGCACGAATGCGGTGCCAGTTGGGAGATCTGTGGGGGGAACTATGTACCAACATGGCTAGTTGGTTCACTTGCTCCACCATCAGAAATACACCCGAATACAAAACACGATCACCGGAAGCAATGACAGACCATTGGAACACCCGGGGAACCTGCGGCACGGTAAAAGAAACACAAGGTTCGTGTACGTTAATGTTTTATTCTTTTAATTGAAAGTTTTTATACTATGAAACACGCACTTTCCACTCAATTCGACGTGACATATTTTGAAATTTGGTATATTACTTTAAGCGATAACTCACATCAATTCCTTTCACTTTATATGTGCTACTGTACGCGCAACCGACTAACTCGACTCGAATTCCGTCTACCGTTTACACACCGTACCGGCGCTGGCACGGTGGATAGCGGGCGACCCGCCCGCCGTGATGGATATATTACGACTCAGCGATCTATTGCTCGTGCAGAGCTCACTCATGGTGGTATGTGTCCATGGTTCTTTCAGATGAGAACGAACCTAGAACAAAGAAAGGGCATAAAGTGCATTCATGGGATACGATTTCGGTAAAACAAATAAAACCGAAATCGTCGGATGCTAATGGGATCTTATGCATCGTTCGGTAATGAGAGTCAACTAAATAAATAACAGCCGCTCATTAAATGAAAAAAATGTCTTTCGGATACCACAAAAGATATGAATTGTTTATGGTATCGCAGGAAACCTATGTAGGAACAGCGTTCTTCTGTTTGCACATGGTGCGAGTTAGAGATTTTTATTGCTGAGAGTAAAGGGTCGCCGGCCAATGTGTACGTAAAGAAATTTATCGTACACATGGCGAAGTTGGAAAATAGACGGCGCAATATTTATGGTCCCCGTCATGACGGTTACATTGTACGCAAACCGAATCATTTTGTTTACAGGAATTTGTCTGGTACCGAAGGTCCCGAATTGGTTTGGAATTCCAGATAAGCAAAGAAAGAAATCTTACGGAAAATTGTATGGGAAGAGATGCATGAAAAGGTAAGTTTTCCTTACAAGGTGTGTCGCCACGGACACAGCAAAGTTAATGCCGCATTGGGCAGAAATGAACACGCATTGAAAAAATACCAAAAATTAAACGACATTTAAAATACACAATGTTAACTTTTATTTTACCAACGAATTAAAATTAAGGTTTCAAGAATTGAGAAAGTAGACAACGAGTTGACTGTGTCAAAAATCAACAGGTACTGAAGGCACCGTATATCAAAAACATTGCAACGAAAACGCCACTTCCAACGCTTCTGGTTTCACATCACCGCTAGCTCCTCCATAAACAACAGGTTTTTCCACCTTGGCTTATTGACCGTTGTTGAGGTCAATAACCAGAGTCTGTCTCTTTCGAAAACGCTGAAGAGCAGATGTTGTTGTTTTCTTCGGAGTTGCAGATGACGATGGTCGTTGGGGTAGTTCATCGTCATCAGGTTGTTGGATGAGATATTGTTATTGGTGTTCTTGATGGCATTGATGTTGATGTTGATGAATATCGTTTTATATTAGGTACCAAATTTATTGGAGTAATAATTATTTAATGTCAATCCAATCGATGACATATGAGTTTTCAAGCATCAATGTGTAGTGTTCTACCAATATAAGTGATAATATGATGATGGTGCGCCTCTGAAGAATCTTTTCTTGCTATAGACTGCAACCGAGTTGGTTAGAAATTGGATCTAATCATAACCATTTTAAATTGGTTGTTGATTGTTCATGTTGCTGTACTGCAACACAGGGACTTTACGATTATAGCTTTGATCTAATTAATGCGTGAAGCATTTTCAGGTGCTTAATGTGATTGCAAGAGCAAAAACGTATGCGACTTGGGATGAGGATATGGGGGTTTTTAGGTAAGTGTACCGTGGGGTTTGGCGGAACCGCCACAGATCCATTTCTCGATATTAATCATTCATCAAATTTTGGTTTTGGTAAACTTGTTGCCCTTATATTTGTTAGGTGTTGAGCCAAATATCATCATCATCATCATCGGCACTACAACCGGGATCCGGTCTTGGCCTTATATGGCAAGTCCCGAGGCATGTTAAATTTTCCATAATAATTTGTTTTTCTGGGCGAGGCTATTAGCCTTGCGCCAAGGGCCAAATATAGAATATGAAAAAAGACGTACTCACAGTTTGTAACGGATCTTGGTGTTGGTGCTGACGTCGTAGCTGGTGTTGGAGGTTGTTTCTCTTGTTGCCCAAAACACGACATCCGGGTTCAGCTGATGATGACGATGGTTGATGGACCAAGCCCCTTTCCCTAGTTATGGGAATCTTCCTCAAGCACGTAACACTACACGGCCGAGGAGAACTTTCACCATATATTATGTCACAAATTAATTGTATCGCGTGCTATATGGCATATGGCGCCGTGTCTTGGTGTCAATACCATTCAACTGTTTTTTTTTCCTATTTATTAGCATGTAGAAACCCGAGAGTTCATGACTTCACTGAGTCGTATATGTGATCTTTTAGCCGAATCGGTGTTTTCTTGATGAATTCTTCCCTTATGGTAGTGTCGTCAAACGTACGTCTACCGGGTTGTTCAAGAATAAACTACGACCCAATTTCTGAGTTCATTGTCACAATTTTAAGAACGTTTACTCCTCATTTCCCTCGTAATAATCATTCCACTAACCATTCAACCATAACTTACTGGTCCTACGTAGACGCTCTCTCTCTTAGAAAAACTTTGTGGCGATTTTTATTTTTTGTTTTTACTTAAAATTTTACTTACATCAATTAACCCTAATTCTAGAAAAGCTAAGTCTGTGTAAGCTGGCTAATGATGCTGTTATTCTACCGACATTGGTATTAAGGTCTTTATTTGTCATTCAACCACCACAACTGTTGGTGCTGTTTAATATTATGCACAAAAAGGAGACATTATGTCTCTATACCGATTTCCATTGACTGTGACAGTTTCACAACTATCAGTTTTGAAAATATATGGTTCGATCATTCCTTCGTTCCACAAAGAACACCGTACAGTAACGTTTCATAGATATATTGGATTTTCAAAAATGGCTCGGCCTTACTTTCTCTCCAAATTCTACAATTCCGCTTGTTGGCATTGCCATTCCAGGAATAATAAATTTCGCCATTGAAGACCATAAAATAAACGATGTGCACAATAAGTTCCACAAACTGAATCAATATTTTTAAATTAGAACATTTGTAAACGTTACTCTGGCGTAAGTCCATTTATTATAAAATGCTAAACCAAACTCACCAAACTTAACCTATTAGCTATGGAATCGATTGTCTTTGAAAAATATGATGTCAGCATAAAGACCTATAACTCGAAGTCCAAACCCTTTCTTTTGTATAAATATGGTCGAATTTCATTGATACAGTGCTCAATTTGTTCCTCCAATACTGATATAAATTGCTGCCTTCGATTTTAAAGATCTCCAAGAAGCCAAAAAGTACTAAATCGCATCATCATCAATACAGATCTCGAAAGTGGAAAAATTAAACAGGAAATGAATTGTGCTGTAAATGTCTTGCTCGTTCAATAAACATGCTGTTCGTGCAATAAACATGCTGTTCGTGTAATAAACTATTACTATTTATTGGTCTATAGGAACCCGCAAATTCGTTACCTCACTGACTCGGCTACGCCATCGCTCCCTGTCCTGTGCACTCTCCTTCCACGCTTGACCATCTGATCCGATCACCTCAAGATCAAACCTTACACTGCCTTCCCCTCTCTGTCGTTGCCGTCCTACCGGCCACTTTCCCGTTGGTCTTCCGTCAAAAATTCTACACATGGTCCTATCGTTGCCCATTCGCGCCACGTGTCCGGCCCATCTTAATCTTCGCGACCAGATTCCTCTCCTAATGTAGGTTTACTATATACCATAGCTCTTCCACTTTATGGTTATGGAGTTTCCTCCATTGACCTGCCTCCGCGTCATATTTACCGCCAAAGATACTCCATAAAACTTTATTCTCACATACGCGCAATTTATTTTCTTCCCGTTTTGTGAGAGCGCATGTTTCGCATCAATATAGAACAATCGGCATGATTATGGTTCTATAAACACCGAGCTTTATATTACGTGATAGCAGTTTAGATTTCAGCAGTTTACTGACTGCATGCCTACGAGCGTTACCGGAATGCAGTCTTTTGTGAAGTTCCTTCGACATTTCGTTACTGGCCGTCAGTATTGTTCCGAGATATTTAAACTCTTTAACTTTTTCAAATATCTTACCCTGATGTTTATGTGTGTTCCCTAGGGTCCACCTGCTCTCGCCGTAATCATATATTTTGTTTTGTCTTCATTTATTTCTAGGCCCACCTCTTCTGCCGCTTGCATGATGATTTCATTAGTTTTACTTACAGTTTATAGGTTATCGACCAGAACAGCTATGTCATCCGCATATGCGAACACTTGCGTGACCCCGTTCAGGGATGATCCGGTCATGTTGTCGTCTTGTACCTTTCTGATGACATACTCGAGCACAAGGTTAAAAAGTTATGGTGAGAGGCCATCGCCCACTTTCAGTAGACGCGGACTTCAAATGGTTCTGAGATGTGGTTTTCTATTCAAACTCGCCCTTTGTATTCGTTCATGCAGATTTGAATGAGGACGGCATATTTTTTCGGAATTCCCAGCTCAACTACAGTATGGTAGAATCTTTGTCTTGCGACTAAGTCGTAGGCTTTTTTGAAGTCAACGAACAGTTGGTGAACCGTCTCTCCGTATTCCCACTTCTTTTCCAGCAATTGCCTTACTGTGAACATTTGGTCGCTCGTAGACCGGTTCCTACGGAATCGCATTGGCAGTCTCCCAGTATCTCTTCTGCGTACGGTGTGATTCTCGCCAGAATGACATTTGTTAATATTTAGTATGCGGTTGGGAGCAATGATATCCCTCTGTAGTTTTCCCAGTCAGAATTGTCGCATTTTTTGAAAATGGGAACGACTATTGAGGTTTTCCATTATTCTGGAGTGTTGCAGGGCAACAACACAATCGACAAGATTAATATACCATAGCTGTTGAGGGCGCATTCCTGTCACAGCGCCCAAAGATATGCGATAGAAAGCTGGATCTGCCAAAGTTGCGGCCGGAGCTGAGGTTTGCATTCCAATAATTCACTGGAAGAAATATGGAGTGTGCTCACAGGCAACGAGGAAAACAGTGAAGTGGTGTTTCAGTTGGAACCGTTGCCAGCCGAACAATCTTCTCTTCGGCGCCATGGTAGGCACAGTTCCCTAGCAATTAAACCCTGCTGCTGCAACTGCTGAAAACCAAAACTGGATTGAATTAAACGATCTGAACTGGATTGCACTGCTTGGATTGGAGAAGAATTGGATGTGTAGCGTCTTTAACTGATACACACACAATACACAAGCAAATAGTGAAGAACACCGAACGAAAATCGAATAAGAAAATGCAACAGAGCCGTATACCATAGCGATAACATAACAATTCACATCAGTGGAATATACCTGAGTTTAAAAATCGAATTCTAAACACGGCCAGTAGCCTGATGGGTTGCGCTTTGGTTCAATATTTGGTGATTCTAACTGTCATAGCATCAGTTCGAATCACACGTTTTTCACTATCATTCCAAACGCTATAGATGTACAATAGCAGTCTTAAAAAATATTTTTGAGCTCCTGTGTTAAGAATCAATAGAAAGTGATACTTTGTTCGATAAAGCATCAAATTAAACGAATCAATTATTAATGTGAATTTGTTTTCTTTTCGGCTAATTTCGTAATGAAACACGGAGAGACCTTCTTATCCCATATTGTGCATCTTTCGAGCTGTTGCCTCTCCTCCATGCTTCATAAGCTCTGCCGGTATGCAGTCGACTCCGGAAGCCTTGTTGTTTTTCATTCGATTTATTGCATCTACAACTTCGTTGAAAGAGAGCTCTGGGATCTGAGGCTCGACTGTATGTACGTCTGGTGCCTTTATTTGTGGTTGATGGGTGCGCACATTGAATAGGTTTTCAAAGTATTGCTTCCATCTTATCACGATATTGTTTGTTTCTTTGGTTTGGACTTAATTGTTTTTTTATATCCTTATACCTTTTGGACTGTTTGTTTGATTGTGTCTCTGATCGATGTCCATTTAGTGTCCACATTATTGGTTTCCTCTTCCTCACTGCTCCAATTCTCTAGGATGCTAAATCTATTCGTTAGTTCGTCTTGATATTCATCCCGTTTACGCAGGTCTTTTAGTGTATCAATGTCGAACTTTTTGCTCGTCCCCCTTGACTGGACGTGTGTGTCTGCTGCGAGTCGACCCCTAATTTTGCCCATCACTAGAAGATGATCGGAGTCGCAATCTGCTCCTCTATACGATCTTACGTCAAGGATATTCGAGTGGTGTCTTTTGTCTATGAGGAAGTGGTCTATTTGGTTACGCGTTAGGCCGTTGGGTGATATCCATGTTTTTTTTTTCTTCCAGTAGGAAGGTGGAAATCGTTAAAACATGCATGCCAGATTTTTACCGGGTAAAACCAGCCCCCGCCAGGTGCATAATCCCGTTGATCTCAGTGGAACTTTCTTTTAGATATTCCATCGAGAGGCGGGACGGAGTTTAACTGTTAATCCGCTCGTCGCGCCGCAACTGCTACATCATGTCACATAGAATATCATTTGCTACGGACCTTGCCTGTTTTGAACTTCACGTGTATTATATTACTCCTGCCGGGGTAACTGTCCATCTCATATGGCTCCCCAAAATCGTTCGCGTGGTCTCGAATCTCACGCACTCTGTGAATACGTGTTCCGCATTTTCTATTTTGCCTTTGTAATACCATCAGTATGGGTGATTCACATGCTTATACTAGTGCAAATATTGCCGAAAGCATCCATGACCTGATATTAGCTGAGTCAACTGGTAATTCGCAGCGTTTTCTTCAGTTGCAATGTGAAGTGGTGTCCTCCCGGCTAAAACATTTATGGCATCTTCGGGTACCGTTTGGAATGTACAGCATACTCTTAGTGATGCCAGCCTATGTGCTGAGTTCACTCCCCTAATGTAGGACTTACTGGCTCCTGCGCATATGTGAGCTACATACATTATAATGGAGGTGTTGACACTTGTTATGAGTTTCCTTAAGTGAGGCCGGAGTCCTCCAACATTGGGTAGCAGTCTCGCCAAAACTTTGCATACTCTTGCCGTTTTTTCACTCGTTTTCCTCAGGTGTTTCTTGAAGGTTAGCCATGTGATATCCATGTGACTTTATGAATTCCCTTGTGCTTGAACATCGTACTTTCGACTAGCAGATCTTTTGACGCTGCGAACGTGATGATTCGAATTCCATTATCATTTGAAACGTCGTGTAGGCTTTTTTGGATTATAGCTGGCTGAAAGTTGTCTTCCTTTCCAATTTTTGCGTTGAGGTCCACGAGGAGGATTTTAACATCGAGTGATAAGATCCCATCAAATACTTCCTCTAGGATCTCGTAAAACGTGCCCTTCGTTTTTTCGTCGGTATATTCGTTGGCTCCTCCATAGTATAGTGGTTAGTATCCCCGCCTGTCACGTGGGAGACCGGGGTTCGATACCCCGTCGGGGAATCGTGCCCGGAAAAACAAATTATCATGGAAAATTTAGCAAGCCTCAGGACTTGCTAAATAAGGCCAAGACCGGTTCCCGTTGTAGTTCCGATGATGATGATGATGATGATATTCTGTTGGGGCGTGTACGTTTATAAGTACATAATTGTACCATGGGCCCTGTATTTCTAACACCGACATCCGGTCATTAATAATTCTCACATCTTTTACACAGTGCGTAGAAATATTGCTTATTACGAATCCAGATCCGAGGTTATGTGTACCCGTACCTCCACGCGCCAGTGTAAACCCGCTGGTTTCGATTACTTGATGTGGGAATCGGACTTCCTGAAGCTTGACGATGTCCATTTTATATTGTATCGCGTCTTCTACGACCATTTGTATCGCACCTGGTTTATATAACTCGTGTAATATAGGTGTTGTCCTTTTGAGTATCGTTTCATTATTAATTTCCCTGAACTCCCTTCGTTACTTTTTTTGTCTTGGCAAACTTAATCCTACGAATAGAGGAACATTTTAAAGGAACCCCCCTTTCATACATTTTTTGGATAAATCAGAAATCTTTAAAAAAATTCCACCATTCTTAAACGCAATCGTAATAAGTTATACAACGCTTACCACAACTAAAGTGATCAACGCAATCAATGGCAACTTTATCTCATCACAGGATCAACATCAGGAGACATTTGGTTTGTACTTCTTCTCTTTTTTGTTTCGGAATGAAATAAGGAAGAATGAAAAGTGACAGAACAGCAACGGTTGAATCAACAACTACGAAAAACATTAAAAGATCTCTCAACTAAGGAAATCACACATTCCTTTCTTTAATAATCATCATCATCATCGGCACTACAACCGGGATCCGGTCTTGACCTTATTTAACAAATCTGTCCACCGGTCCCGATTTCGACCCGATGTCATCCAGTTTGGCACTCCCAGGCTCTGGGCGTGCTGGTCTACGCCATCCCTCCATCACAGACAAGGTCTGCCGGGCTGTCTCCTTCCAACTCTTCGCTCATTTGAGCTAAGTGTCCCGCCCATCGGAGTCAACCGAGCTTGATTTTTCTTACAATATTAGCTTCAAGGTAGATTGCGTACAACTCATGGTTGTAGCGTCTCCGGAATCGTCTCCGGAATCGTCCTCCCTCACATACGGGGCCAACAATTCTCCTTAAGACCTTTCTCTCGAACACGGCCAAGAGCTCAGAGTGCGTTTTATTAAGCACCCAGGTCTCGGATCCATACATGAGTACTGGTAAGACCATGGTCTTGTACAGTAGTAGCTTGGATGCTCTGGATAAATTTCGGGATTTAAAGAGCCTTAACAGACCATAGTAGGCTTTGTTGGATTTAATCAGCCGTTCGCGTATTTCTTCTTCCATATTGTTATCGGCTGATACTATTGACCCAAAGTAGTTAAAGGATTGCACTACTTTGAATTCGTGCTCCACTACCCTGATAGTTTGACCAACGTTAGGTCTATAATACGAGGGTTGCCTTTTATATTTCGGGATTAGAGAACAAAAACAAATATTGATCATCGAAAATCACTTTATTGTTTTTCAAAATATTCCCCATGAAGATCTATACACTTTTGCATGCGTTTGAACCAATTGTCGAAGCACTTTTGCCACTCTGATTGAGGTATCTCCAACACATGCATTCTGAATGCAGCAACCGCTTCTTCAGGTGTCGAAAAACGTTGACCTCTCAGTTTGTTTTTTACGTACGGGAATAAAAAGAAGTCATTCGGTGCCAAGTCAGGACTATACGGCGGATGACCCATCAAATCGATGTTTTGTGGTGCTCAAAAATGCAGTTGTCGCAGTCGATGTGTGAGAGCTCGCATTGTCGTGGTGAAGAGTGATCCGTCTTCGGCGGTTGGTTTTCCTTATTTCTTGGAAGACAACTGGCAAACAAATGGTTGTGTACCACTCAGAATTGACTGTTCTGCGTTGTTCTAGTGGTACGGTTGCGACATTTCCAGTTTTTCCGAAAAAACAGGCGACCATTTGCTTGGAAGTGCTTCGTGCGCGAACAACTTTTGTTGGATTTGGCTCATCTTGAAACACCCAGACAGTCGACTGCTGTTTACTTTCGGGCTCATACGCGTAATCCACGCCGAAAGTTGTAACAAATAATCGCACGAAAATGTTGACGATTTAATTCCATTTTTGGGCGGAGATGAATCTTTTAAGTTACTGTAAACAACACAAATAGCGCTCGTATGTCAAAACGTTCTGGGTGCGTATAACCTCAAAAATGTCCAACTTTACGACAGAGCTGTCAATTGCCGGATTGCAACACTAGGGTTGCCAAATCCCGAAACATAAGAGGCAACCCCCGTATTCTCTCTAATAAAAATACTACTACTATACTATTTTGTAATGTCTGGTTTATCTATCCGACAGAAACTTTGCATGGATTTTGGGACACCCTACAGAAGGGAACTCTCGCCGTTATAAATTCACATCGGAATAAAGATTCATCATTCATCACCCTTCAATATTCATAACGAAATGTTTTGAACGACGTTCTTAGACACATATCATTTTTTATTTATTGTTTTTTTTTCTATCCCCCTACTTTTGGTCCTTTATTACCACGTTTCAATGTCCTTCGTTTTTCGAAGCGATGTGAGTAAAATGTCGATGGCCAAAAATTAAAAGAGAAACAAAAGAGAGAACAACAAGTGAAACTAAACAGCACTACTTACTATGCCACCACAGAGGATTTGATGTCGTCATTCGAAAACTCCCACAAATTGTAAACGTATAAAGTAAATATGCCACGCAGAAAATTGTTCGCTCTAAGTTAATGTTTGTCATCCCAAATACTTTGTGACAATTACACAGATGTTTTTGCGTTTATCTAAAGCTCAAGATCGTTAAACATGCGCAGAGGTATATTGAGCGACCTTAGAATTAACACTTCTGTCGAAATCGCGATTTTTATTCTCACTTATATTTTTTCTTCCACTACACTTGAAAATGAAGTTTCATGATTGATGTTTACTCAGCTGCAATGAAGTCGCTTTGTTCAGTCACATGAAATGTTGCTGCTTCATTAGGTTGTAATTATTTTCAAATATCAATCATTGTATTAGAAATTGGAAGAGCCTGTTGCGTCAAAGCTGTGATGGTTAATTTCCAAGAGCGTATTTCGAAACATTTACGTTTTTATCAAGCACAATAAACAATAAAGTAAATTGCTGTATTTCTGGTAAATGTTTCCGGTTTCTGGGTATGAACGAGATTCTATAAAATAATTCAGTATTTTTAATGATAGATCTAGAAAATGTTCATCGGTAATTACCTGTTGATTTCACATTGAAAATGTCGGCGTTGATATCTGTCTGGGCTCTGCAGGAGCGTGATGATATGACTGAACTTAGATTTCCTGTTCATGCCCTCATATTCAAAATCGCACTTATTCTATATAGGGGTTGAAGGATTGCAATTTGGAAAGGAAATTCCACGAATTTCACCGAGTTATTAAGTGCCCTTTGACGTATAGTACTGGATGGGAGATGAATGCCTTCGTCACGCCGGTTTCAAAGCACACCTTTATCATCTATTCCAACGAACAATACTGCTGTCAATCAATACCAATTCATTATTTCCAACCCAGAATGATGAACGCCGAAACTCCCAAAAACTCAGTCGGTCTTAATCAATCTAATAAATTAATTTCAAATGTAAGTTGCTTCGGTAGCATCCGGAACCAAAGTAACACTTCCAAACCCTAAAGATTTCCGTTAAGCATACGCCACAAACAAAGCATCTCCCATCAAGTAATAAACAATAAATAAACCAATAGTAATAAACTGTGTGTGCATTCTTTCGTTGAGCTTAATTGTTTTATAATTTGAAATTATCTTTCCTTGTAACTGATTTTGGAAAGTAACACCAGGAGTTGATGACACCGTTGTCCGGTAATTGAATGCTAAGTTTCATAAGACTGTGCTGTTGAATGATTTGGCTAATTCCATTTACATAACGCTCTCCCTATTCCATCAGTCTTTCCTCTTCGTAAGTAAATTTTCCCGACGCGATTTCTTTACCGTCACAATCATACAAATTCAAAATAATTACGATACATTTACATTTCTAAATCGCTTCTGTTGCTCCCCCTACTGTGCTCCTGATTGACCAGGCGCAATCAATTTTATGCCTTATAAAAGATGCACGATCTAGACAGACACGTTGGAAATGCCGTTGGAAAGATACTGTGCCACCTACAATTATGTTATTGCATTCAACACCGATCACTGGTGTAAAACTGTGTACCACAAAATACTCGATGATCAACCTATCTTCCAAATTATTATTATACGTAATTCGCACGCATAGGTTTTCAACCTGCAAAAGCTCATCATTTCGAAAGTAGAACAGAAGTTGCAGAAGATTCGTGCGTGAGATTGGAAGATTTCGATTTCCCTGCCCGGCCTAAGCCGACGAAATTATATCAAATTGATTCAAATTGTTACTGTGTCTGGCGTAATCACCTAATAAGTTGCGTGGCAATAGAGAATTATCGAATAGCTAATGTTACGATAATAACATCAATTTAGATCGACTGCCGGAATACCAAATTCACAACAGGATAGTTAAGTAGAGCGAAAAGTTTTGCTTATAGATTATTGTGACAGCTTACCAGTTAAGTGACCAGACTCTTTATTATGACTATTTTTATTTTTTGGTTGTTTGTTAATATGTTATATTTAAATGTCGGCCTCACATTTCACATTTACCTATTAATTGCACAAGTTAAATATAATCGTTACACGTTATATATTAAACGTTACGTGTTAAAATTTTCAACTCTATGTATGCAGCGCTATTTATTAAACGCTATGTGCTAGATGTCATGCGTTAAACATTATATATTAAACGCTATGGTTTTTGTTTTTTTTTTTTTTTTGTCGGCAGGAAGGTGGAAATCCTCAAATTATACCCTGGGCCGATCCAGGGGCATGGCGGATTTTTACCGACTGAAACGTTATGTACAGGGTGGCACAAAACGAACGTTGTGATTTGAAGTCTTTATAACTTTCTTATGCGTGCGAGAATTATAGCATTTTCATTTTTTAAATAAATCACATTATTGGCAATTTTTTTTCGGTCTAATTACGAAAAATGATATCTCGCAAGCGATGGCTATTTTGTGCTTTCCACATTTGTCTGTGGCGGTTCCCTTGAACGTCACTAATCATCTTCATGATGAGGAAACAGTTTCCTTAAACACATGAAAAACATGTACTTACCTTCCATAGTTGTACCAATATCTTCAGAAATGCTTTACAACTATAATTGCGCTGATGCAAAATCCATCAGCAACAAATAAGTGTTTTTCCACAAGGGCATGGTTGCAATAAACGCATCATGTGCCTTAAAAGCAATTTGGTTGCGCTATCAAGCAACCAACATTAACCAAACCACATCAATGAGATATCTCCTAACAAGTCAGCCGCACACGTGCAGGAGATGTTTCTTCTTCTCCTTTTCATACATGCCCACATCGGTCGGTCATCCGACCGACAAATACATTAGGGCATACGGCTGACCGCCCAAGGAATTCGAGTTCTCATAAATGGAAAATCACCGTGGAGAATTCGACTACGTGGAGATGCCACCAAGATGTGCACGATCAACATAAATGCTTTACGCAGTCGCTGATCGTGAAAGCAACAAAACCTCTATGTCGAGATAATGGCACCAGCTGCAACCATGCCAGCTAATAATTCCCTTATGGAATTATTGTATCCACGGTCCGCTTGCTCATGCACAGCATGAGAGTGCTAAGTCACCAGCATCTGTGCGTGTGCACGTCCTTTCGGTGATCAATCATCTTCTAAGATCATCCCTTATATGGACATCGAGGCGATGGATGAAAATTTGGGCGTTCTGTCGCTCCGGTCGATAGCTTTAATCGCGTTACAGATTCCGTAAAGACAAGTCGGGCCTCCACGTTAAATCACTCGAGTCGAGTCATCAGCTAGTATACGTTTGACTAAAAGGGTCTGTGGGGGTAGAAGAAGTATGATGCCGATCATGGGCACATATTCACTTTTTTCCACACGTATAACTACGGCACCGAGGGGAAACCAAAACACAGAAACACAACTGATGTGGATAGAAATTGATTGTATTTTTAATTAAATTTTAATAGTTCTTTTTTGTTCACAATTATTTTTTTTTTGATTTTTTACAATTGATTAGAACTTACTTACGTCTTGATAATTTCACTTTTACTAGGCTTAAAGCACTTTCCTACTTAAGTACGAGGGTTACCTTTTATATTTCGGGATTAGAGAACAAAAACAAATATTGATCATCGAAAATCACTTTATTGTTTTTCAAAATATTCCCCATGAAGATCTATACACTTTTGCGTGCGTTTGAACCAATTGTCGAAGCACTTTTGCCACTCTGATTGAGGTATCTCCAACACATGCATTCTGAATGCAGCAACCGCTTCTTCAGGTGTCGAAAAACGTTGACCTCTCAATTTGTTTTTTACGTACGGGAATAAAAAGAAGTCATTCGGTGCCAAGTGAGGACTATACGGCGGATGACCCATCAAATCGATGTTTTGGGTGCTCAAAAATGCAGTTGTCGCAGCCGATGTGTGAGAGCTCGCATTGTCGTGGTGAAGAGTGATCCGTCTTCGGCGGTTGGTTTTCCTGTTTTCTTGGAAGACAACTGGCAAACAAATGGTTGTGTACCACTCAGAATTGACTGTTCTGCGTTGTTCTAGTGGTACGGTTGCGACATGTCCAGTTTTTCCGAAAAAACAGGCGACCATTTGCTTGGAAGTGCTTCGTGCGCGAACAACTTTTGTTGGATTTGGCTCATCTTGAAACACCCAGACAGTCGACTGCTGTTTACTTTCGGGCTCATACGCGTAAATCCACGATTCATCACCTGTCACGATGTCATAGACGTGTTTCGAAGCACCGCCACCGTATTTTTTGAGCATTTCTTTCGACCAATTGACACGAGCCTTTTTTTGGGAGATTCACAAATTGTGTGGGATCCAACGCGAACAAATTTTTTTGACAGTCAAATGTTTATGCAATATTGAATGTATGCTGGTCCCACTAACACCTAAGGTTGTCTCAATCTCACGATAGGTCACATGACGATCTTCCAATATCAGTTCGCGCACAGCATCAATGGTTTTCGGAACAACAACTGATTTTGGACGACATTCACGAAATTCATCTTGGAGTGAACTACGATCACGATTGAATTCACCATACCATCGATAAACACTGGTCCTTGATGGAGCTTCATCGCCAAAAATTGAATTAAGTTCATTCATGCACTGTTGCTGAGTTAATCCACGCCGAAAGTTGTAAAAAATAATCGCACGAAAATGTTGACGATTTAATTCCATTTTTGGGCGGAGATGAATCTTTTAAGTTACTGTAAACAACACAAATAGCGCTCGTATGTCAAAACGTTCTGAGTGCGTATAACCTCAAAAATGTCCAACTTTACGACAGAGGTGTCATTTGCCGGATTGCAACACTAGGGTTGCCAAATCCCGAAACATAAGAGGCAATCCTCGTATAAAAACAGAACAACACAACAGTAGCGACTAGACTTTGGTGTACGTAACGAGGGAGTACGGGACGAGGGATAATTAAACGACACGGTGCGATGTGACTTGACACGATGGTGGTTGAGATGCGACTAACTCTACTTAGGGGTGAAATTGGGCAATTGTATTTGCATGACAAACAACCAATCGAGATCATTCTTACATCTGTGCTCTCTCATTCTCCCCGCCTATCGAGGTGGATAAACGCTTCGGTTAATTCGATAGTCAACGGACAAGAGAGAATGAGAGAACCAGAACACAAAGTGCAATGATCTCGAGGTGGATAGGTTGTATGTACTGGTATCAAATGCAGCTACTGACATGACCTACTGACCCAGTGTTACCGCTATGGTGTAGTCAGAGAGCATTGAACTATGGAAAGACAGAATTGCGAAGGAGGGGAAAATTTAGCTGGTGCTATTCACCTGCAAAAAGAGATCATTGATCCCAAGCGAATGGATGATCTGATGAAAATCGATAGGACGCTACGTCGGCTAGGGAAATGGTACAATGGGAAAAACTCTAATGAATGTTGGTAATTACCCAAGCCAATGGATGATGATACAACCGCGTCGTTTGTTTCGTCTTGGTTGTTGCTAACCAATACAAATGAAATTACCGGTAGAAATCTCATGGTTAGAGGAATAGTATTGCCGTATGGCGAAAATGTTAGCTAAACTCAATTATGCATTGTCTGCATAGAATAATGAGTTTAGCTATGCGTCGTTCGAGAAAACATGTTATTTCAGGTGAATATCATATAAGGGGAATGGATAGGTATGACGCGCTGAAAGCGGTCGAAATGAGGTATAGAATTGTGGGTTGGTTCTCCATGTAATATAAAGAAACCCCCAGGTCCCCCCTCATTAAGAGTCACCAAGTTGAGGCCGCAACGTATCGTTATTGGATTCTCAAATATTGTAATTCAAACGGCTGTGTAAAGTATATTCGGGTTAAATTCAATAAATTGAACATTCGTGATTTAATATCTGTTGTGAATAATCACACCAAGTTATGGTTTCTTCAATATTTTAACTAGTGCTAAGAGATTATGTGTCTTTAATTATAAGTTAGTCGACAGACATCGGATCTGAGTATGTAAGCTGTAGTTTGTGTTCATATCTAACAATAAATGAAAAAAAAGAGCAACGCGGAGTTTTACTTTTTTGAACGGAAAGCAGCGACTGGGTATAGCGGTGAACCTGTGCCCCGGAGGCACCTTACCTCTAAAGACTAAATATACAAAATACCCACTTTGGTACCAGAATTACCGCATGTCTTCTTAAAAACATTTTTTCATACCCATACCCAAAATGTTATTTCATTGTTTAACGTAGAATCCTTCCTTCAAATATATATAGACTCTTTCCTTCAAATGTACTCAAAGAAAACACTCAGGAGCAATTAAATCAGGTGAAGGCGGAGGCTAATTGGAAACGCTTCTCTGGGAAATAGTGTGCTCACTTAACATAGACATTGACTTCCTTTCAGTACGGGCCGTGGCTCCATCTTGTTGAAACCATGGGGTTTTCCAAAGCTGACCTTAAACAATTTTCTAACATCGTCTGATACTGACCAATATTGGTGGTTACTGCCTCACCCTTTTCATTTTCAAAAAAACGTGGGCCAATGATCCTTTGATATGCTGCACCCACCCGAACACGTACGATAGTTGCTAAGCTGGTCTTTGATTGTCATATGTAGCACATATTCATCAATTTTACTTGATTAAGAAGGCATTTAAATAAAAATGGGCATCATCGCTCGTTATCAACTTATAAATAAAATCGGGACATTGTTCTGCTGTTTACAGGAAACGAATGTCATTCAACTCGTTGATTTGTCGGCCTCAATTACTGCACACTTGGGAAGATGCGCAATGTACACAAAATACTTTGCAGCGACCTTGATGGTAGCCCTAGTTGTACTGGGCGAGAGTTGAGGCGTGACTCCACTTGCGCCAATAGAGTGGAGAGCTCAAATGTGAGGATTGCTTCGCCTTTGAGGCGTTTTAAGAGGAGTTTGGTGCGGAAGCCTCCCAGATACCTCTGAAGTGGGGAGCCGAGAGGGGTTGAATCGTCACTCGGTGCCTTCGTTGGCCCAGAGGTGTGCGATCTCGGCCATATATGTTGTAGCCTGATTGAAGAGCTTCCGTAGCTCCCGGTCGGCGCCGACAAAGTTAGTACCGCAGTCGCTGCTTAACGTCGCGCAAATTCCCCTTTGAGCCACAAAGAGGCGGTAAACCAAGAGAAAGTTCTCGGTGGTGTATCCGGAGGCGGCCTTCAGATGTAACGCACGGGTGGCGAAAAACACAAACACGCGAAGTATCCTTTGAATGCGCGGACACCTCTGCCCTTAGAGCACTTCATGGTTATGGGCCGGCGTAGTCGATTCCTGTGTGTAGAAATGGTCTTCCAGACTGTACTCAAGTGGCCGAACGATTCGCCATTAATTGAGAAGTCTGGGAAGATGAGTATCGCCAGCAGCGAAGGCGGCGATAGACCACCCTTTTGACCAACTGCCGTCCTCGTAATATCCAAAATCGCAGCCTGAAATAATTAAACGAAAGTTGCGTTCCATCATGAAGTGTCCTAGCATGAGCGGTCCTAGCGGGTAGCAGCAGGAGGAACGATCCGGGCGGAAGATGAAAGGATGCTTTTCGCCCAGTTGCAGCAATGAATGACGCAGTCTCCCTCCGTCCGGATCGAGGAATGGGTTAAGACGCAGCAGGAGGATGTGGCGTTTCTAACAAATACACACTCTGTACACAAGCAAATAGTGAAGACATCGAAAGAAAATCGAACAAGAAAATGCATCAGCCGTATACCAAGCAATAACATAGCAATTCCACATCCATTGAATGTACTTGAGTGTAAAAATCGACTTCGTACACGTTGAGCATTGGTTCAATGTTTAGTGATTCTAACCGTCATAGCGTCAGTTCGTATCACACACTCTTCACTATCTTCGCAAACGCTATAAGGCTACCCTTTGCGAAGGATGAGTTCGTGATGGGGACCACTATTTCTCTGCACGTAAACAACCCAGAGCTTGAGTGCTGAATCGATTTGCGGCAGAGTTAATCCGGCGGTGATATTCGAATCAGAGTCCGGGCATGGTTTCCTCTCCAGTGTAGTTTTTCTCCGTAGCCGCTGAATGAACTCAACGCACCTTGCAGTGACGTTTAGCAGATTGGAGAGGAGAATATCACCTCAGCAGATCGTTGTCTTCCCTTGGTGTGCTGGTGGTGTGGCTGGTCGCAGACCGGGACACCAGATCCTCGATGCTCAAGGCCAGGGGGCCCGCTCGCTGATAAGGAACTCAGGACCGTTCATCCACAATAACCGCGTGCGCAGGTCAGCCACTGATGTTCCGCGGAATGCCATATCCTCAGGATTCTGGCCGCGGGCAACGTGATGTCAGTAACCGCCCGGGAGGGTCATTTGAATATCAGAAACCCGGTTAGCGGCATAGGTCTTCCGGCGGCTGAGGGCCCGCAGGTCCATGATATGTAGACGGTGAAGTCTGACCAGAGTTGGACTGGCGTACTCGACGTTGGCATGAAATGAAATACGATTTTTGGTTACAACAGTTCGTCTACGGCTTCTTTGGTAGCAGAATTTTGTGACTATTTTACGTAACACCCGCCATACCCACCTCACTTCTATAAATGGAATAATACATACACTTATATTATTTTATTTTATTCTTTATTAGTATAGCAACATAATACACACATTTATCAGTAAAAAGTTCTCTTTGTTTAAACATAAAGGTTGGACTAAACAAGGCCCCCCAAACACAATAGCATATTTCATTTTATCTTCATATATGCCCGCTAAATGCTTAACGTGTTCTTAAATAGCAGATCACCAAAACGATTCACCTCTGTCGCAAATCGATTTTTATTTCACTTTTTTTTCTATTGTATATTTTCGTTGGCTCCCCGATAGTATAGTGGTTAGTATACCCGCCTGTTACGTGGGAGACCGGGGTTCGATTCCCCGTCGGAGAGCCTCTGGCGCAAGACTAATGACCTTGCCCGGAAAAAAAATCATCATGGAAAAATTTAACAAGCCTCAGGACTTGCTAAAATAAGGCCAAGACCGGTTCCCGGTTGTAGTGCCGATGATGATGATGATGATATTTTCGTTAGTATATGATAGTACAGCCGCCTTCGGAAACATAACGTTTCCTGTAACTAAATGTAAACGGTCGACCGTCTTTGTTGATGGGTTTATTTTGACTTTATTGATAGTTTTATCTCAGCTTTTATTATTGTAAATCACCCATTGTCAAATTGTGAGTCTTTTAGAGTTATTTTAATTGAGAAATTTAAAATATGATCGTCTTGATCGGAGGTTTAAATTAGCCAGAAAAACATTTAGAAAGTGACACCGGCTTTTCAAAATGACCATCTCCGTTGACGATTTATGATCGTGTGAATCGATGGGTAAATTTTTTAATTCTCGCTACCCTTTGTTTTTGTTATTCTTTACTGTTTATGGATGCGATAAAATACATATACACATATATATAATTAGTCAATATGTTGAAATTCCCATTAGGTGAATCCAGTTTTGTTTTTTTTTTTTTGTGGGAAAAGATTTGGGTATAGCAAGATTCAACACATTGGCCAAGTGACACTCGGTACTAAAACAAACCCCCTGACAGTTTTTTGATTGCTTAATTCAGTTTTGTTATGGTGTAAAACGTGGAAGCTACCAAGGAGAAAAGTAGATTATTTTACAATTTTGAGTGAATAGAGGTGAAAATCTGATAATGTTCGGTCGTGAATTGTGTTTGTGGTCAGGATACTTTCACAGCCAATTACGGGTGCTTTTGATGAGGTTCTTGTATGGTGAATTTTGTATTTACGTAAAAAACACGGGAGTTTGATTTACTGTGACTGTCAATTCGTTATGATCGATGTGGAACAAAGGATCGGCTCTGAAGTTGCGTAGGTTGAAATTAAGAGGCAACTTAGGATAATTCTACAAAGACAATGCATCATCCAGTGTGGTGAACGAATAGTATTGTGTATCGGCACAATCATGTCTCTTAGCCTTGCAGGCTAATAAATGATAGTATAATTTTGTGCGGTGGAAATATATGAAAATATTTTATTCATCCAGGAGGACATAGATTAAATCACGTAAACCAATTTTGGGTGGATTTAATTTGGGGAACATGTAAATCATGGCTACACAAGAATTGGTCAAACAAATGGGTTTCGGAGAACACTTTAGAATAATGCAATCAATCGACTTGCATTAGATATCATATTCTCCCAATGCAACCTCAAGTTCAACTGCCTACCACAGGTGACCCCTAAATTACTAAATATAGGAACTAAGGGAATGAAATCATATAAAATCCCGGATGCGAAATGAAAGTGTTTGGGAAATAGATAAGACGTTGTGTCAAATTACTTTTTGCTGAGTCGGTGTTTTCTTGATGATTTGTTCCCTTATGGTAGTGTCGGCTCATCACACTTACGCCTACTGGGTTGACGTTGTATCAAAAAATAAAATATTTTTTTACTTGGTTTATAATTCGCAGTTAGTTGATACAAAGTGCGTGGCAAATATCTCATGACCGTTTGCTCCAACTCTAGCATATAATATAGAGTTTTTTGCTGACCTGACAACATTTTTTTAAAACAGATACATACATTTAAAACAAAACTTTTATAATCTCTGTTAATTTCCCAACAACGTCGCAATAATTATTCAAATGTACGCATGACACATTGGGTCTCTGTACAATTCAGTACAACTGACTCGTTCCTCGAAATTACTTCCCTCTAGACCAAGTCCTTTGTGAATCTGAGTTTGAATTTGACGAGAGCATAACCTGAGGCGTTTCTAACAGATATACACACAGTACACAAGCAAATAGTGAAGAACAAAAAAGAAAGAAAACCGAATAAGCAAAAACAGTAGCCGTATACCAAACAACAACATAGCAATTACATACCATTTGAGTGTACTTGATAATAACGATCGAATTTGTCCACGCGGCTGTCGCCTGATGCGTTAATCTTTGGTTCTATCTTTTACTGATTCTAACCATTATAGCATCGGTTCGAATCACGCGCCTTTCACTATCGTCACAAACGCTATAAGCCCTTGTGGCGTTTGTAACAGATACACACACAATACACAAGCAAATAGTGAAGACCACCGAATGAAAATCGAATAAGAAAAATGCATCAGAGCCATATTCTATAGCGATAACATAACAATTCCACATCAGTTGAGTGTACTTGAGTTTATAAATCGAATTCGTACACGCGGCAGTGGCCTGATGTGTTGAGCATCGGTTAAATTTTTTGTGATTCTAACTGTCATAGCGTCAGTTCGAATCACACGTTATTCACTATCACCCCAAACGCTAGACTCTCATTTATTAAGCTTAGTACACGCGACATATACAAGAAAAGATATAAACTAACAAGTAACTTAAAAACTAAGGTGTAATAAACTTAACCAAGTCCCTTTACCCCAAAATTTCCATTTCGGACCTGATTAACGAAGCTTCTGTGGAATATTTGAGGCACTTAAAGTGCTTCGGGTTGCATTTTGACAAGCTTAACTTTACACAGACTTTAACGAAATTTCTGTAAAACCCAAATAGCATAGCGCAAAGTAAGTGAAAGAACTAAGTAGCAATTTAAATTCCATTCATCATTTGAAACAGTTAGTGAAACTCTGCACCTCATTAAAAGCTCTCTGCCAAAATGTGATATCTCTCTACTCAATGATTCGCTATAGGTGGGGCTCCATACGGCAGTATATTGGTGGTTTATCTGCCATCATATCAAACGTAGTCGCTATATTTACTCCTATCGCAATGCATCTGTGACATTAAGTAAACTCAGAAGGATATTCATGTACGGCAGTCAGCAATACTAGGTAGCCTTATCAGCGAATATGCGTCGCACGACCAAGGAATAGACTGGCAAGTGAAACCCTCAAGAAACTGATTACGGTATGAATAAATTACATCTGCTGTCTTCAGACGTTCAAGGATACACCATCTTTCTGCTGTCGTCTGTAGCTTTATAGATATTGGTTTGCTAACAAATTCCATGCAGTTCACCCTATTTTCTGGGGTATGTTTCCGTCGCATTTATCGATATTGTAAATGTGGGTCGTAGACAAATAATTTGTTCTCTAAATACTCCTTTGGGTCGATACGTTGCTTGGTGCATCTTATTTACGGTGATTCCATTTTCTACCTTTCTCCAAGCGAAGTCTAGAGCAAGCTCCATTGCTGAATTTGAATATTTAACCAAGATATGCAGTTAAGTTCACAGTTTATCTTTTCCCTTGTTATACGGATTCCCGTGGCAACGGCACATCATCACAACATTCTCCTAGGGTTGCATTACTTTCGTGACAAAGTTCTAAATGAAAAGATTGTGTATCTTGTGGAACACCTTCGTTGCATATAGAGAACTCTCGCCGGTAGCAGATGTCGTATAGGGGACTCCTTAATTATTAGTTTCGCGGCTCATATGAGTATATCCTGCAGTTGTTTGGGTAGTTGTAGACAATGTGCTCGAGTTGTTTTTAAATAAAGTGCATCCTGGTAGATTTGATTGTTCCAGGGCTCGTAATTAAGCATCCACAACGATTGCAATGTATTTGTTGGGTAACACAATTAACGAGCTGTCCTTTGCATTGTGTATTGTGAGAGTTTCGTGAATTTTCGGATTTTCTTTCGAAAAACTGGGTTGCACTTCTGCTATAGTAACGAATGGGTGCAGGTCCTAACCACTTTTAAGAAGATAACTTTTTCATATTCAAAATATCGCATCATGTTTTTTGTGAATAATACATTTTCCACCATGGCGGTGAAGAAATACTTTTCGAGAGTCGTTATTTATTCCGTTTTAAAGTGAGAGGACAATTTTCGAACGCTAATCTTGTGCATGGGTCGGAATTACGGCTATTCGAGGCAATGTGTGAGGGCGGGTCAATAAGTCTTTAGAAAATGAGGACGATTATTTTTTATTTTTTCATTTAGCTGACCTAATAATGACGTATAATACTGTCCAGTTATCATCTGTCCCTTTTCCAAATCATACATCCTGCTCGTTGCGAAAGCCGTGAACATAGTAGTAAAGTCCTGTTTTCCTAGGAGGAATTGTGTGTTGGGTGTACAGAACACACGTTGGGAATTATAGGGTTTAGCAAGGATGGTGAAGGTGGTGATTTGAACGCACTATGAAACGGGTTAGAAGCGAAACAGTGAAGGATCAGACTAACGGTCACTTATGTTTACCCTGCTAATGGGCTGCCAAACAAATGCGTTTCTAGTAGTGTGTCCTTCAATAGCCGTGCAGGTATAAGGGATTGGTAGAGGAATGGGGCCCACATGCCTGAGGATACTTGGGGCTGAGGATACCAGTATGTTTGGCTGCTTTTGTTGGAGGAGAAGGTATTTAACCCTACAGCAGATTTATTAGGTTCGCATAACCGCCACAGTTCGCTCTCCGTGGGCTAAGGTGGAAAACTACCTTAATCTTCCCTCGTATATGAATTGTCTATAAGAAACTGCCTCACATTAATCAATCTCAGAACCCTTGAGGAGCATAGAGTTCTGGCTGGCATATTGTCATTCGTCGAATCCTCTCCGACTCGGTCGTCGGTCGACTGGGATTACCTCCTTAACTTAATTCCTCTGAATACACACTCTCGTACTACGTGTAATCTACGCCTTACCTGTAACAGACTGATTGATGCCATTGGCTGCCTTTACGATAAGGAAGTGAAAAATCGCTCAAAGAAGCAAAATTCGCAGACAGACGTAATCACGGTCCCGGGGCAGATCAATGTTGAGTCAGCCAATTATAATTGGTTTACAATTGTCCAGCGGGGGGGGGGGGGGGGGGGGGTGCGAGATTGGGGGGTGAAGAGGTTCCAAAAGGTGATACTGAGAAGACCAACATTATGAAAAGAAGGAGACCACACCCGGACGCTATAATAATATCCAAAACCAGAGAAAAAACATACGCGGATATACTGAACTTAATGAAGGCCAAGCCCGAGCTAAGTGAACTCGGAAATAGCGTAAATAAAGTTCGAAAGACAGCAAAAGGGGAATTGCTGCTAGAACTGAAACGCCGACCTGAGGCCACTACCGAGACACTGAAAGCAAAGGTACAACAAGTACTAAAGGAAGATGCTAATGTCAAAACAGTGTCACAGGAAATCACGGTTGAGTGTCGTGATTTAGATGAGGTGACCACTGTGGAGGAAATCCTGACAGCGATCGCTGGAGAGTTCCCTGCGCTGAACGCGATCCCAAAGGAAGCGGTAAAGAGATTAAGAAGGAAACCAGATGACACGCAGGCTGCCATGATCCGCTTACCAGGAGAAAAAGCTAGCATGTTGCTGGCTACAGGTTTCCGACGGGTTGGATGGGTGAGATGCAGACTTCGAGAATACATCGCACCCACACGATGTTTCAGATGTTGGCAATACGGTCATGTGGCGAAATACTGCAAATCCGAAGAAGATCGTTCGGAAAACTGTTTGAAATGCGAAGAAAAAGGCCACAAAGCAATGGGTTGGAAAGCACAACCCAAATGCATGTTCTGCGAATCAGGATGCGAAGGCGGTAACCACCACTCAACAGGGAGTTACAAACGCCGAGCATTTAAAAACGCTATGTCAAATCGCCTAAATAAATATGGACAGGCTTAAGTGCATTCAAATTAACTTACACCATTATGGAGCCGCACAAGATCTTCTTTCCCAAACGGTTAAGGAATATGGTGCCGACGTGGTCCTCATCAATGAGCAGTACAGGATGCCTGGTACTGGTATTGTTACATGGGAGGAAGACAGCATCGGATCAGCGACTATCTGGACAACTGGAAATTCCCCCATGGAATGCAGAAGTGTCCAGCAGCTGGAAGTAATTGCATATGCTAAGATCAGAGGAATTCATTTCTACTGTTGTTACGCACCGCCAAGGTGGGAAATAGAATATTTCAAATGCTTTTTGGACAGAATAACACAAGAAGCTAGAGATAAGAGGCCCCTTATAGTTGCTGGAGATTTCAACGCTTGGGCAGTAGAATGGGGAACCACAAGGACCAACAGTAGAGGCCAAGCACTACTTGAAGCCTTCGCAGTCCTAGGTGTGGTGTTACCTAATGATGGTATCGACGACACCTTCATAAACGAGAGAGGCTCCATGTTGGGAAGAAGTATGGAGTGGCGAGTTTTGGACACCTACACCCACAGTGACCACCAAGCCGTGATGTACGAAATATTACCGCACAGGGGATTCATCACTGGCAAATTGGCGAAGAAATCCCAACAAAATGGGTGGAAAGAAAAGGACCTCGATGCGGAACTGTTCGATTATATACTGGAAGACCAAATCGCACAGTTTAACGCAGAGGCCGGTGCGAACAGGCAGGCTGGAAAAGTTATGAAGTGGCTAACTACCGCATGTGATGCTTCTATGCCACGAAAAAGACAACCATCAGGGGCTATCAAACCAGTGTATTGGTGGAACTCAGAAATCGCCCATGTGCAATCGGGGTGCAACTGGCTAAGACGCTTGCAACAAAGAGCAAGAAACCGTAACACCTACCCACAGTTGCATGTGGAATTCGTCAACAAACGGAAAGAGTTGAGGAATGTGATCCGCAAAAGTAAATATGACTCGTCCTGCTCCCTAAGGGATGAATTAAATAACAACCCTTGGGACAGCGCTTACAGGATAGTCATGAAAAGACTACAGAGTAACAGTAGCCAAATGCAAAAAAGGAAAAGTGACATGGCCAGAATCGTTGCTATCCTCTTCCCGCACTGTGATGAGGTATTGAGAGTGCAAGAGCAGTGGAGGATCACTGAAAGAGGGATACCTCCCGTGACCACCGAAGAGGTACTCTTGGCTGCAAGGGTTATCAAAAAAACAAGACCCCGGGACTGGATGGTATCCCTAACGCTGTAGTGAAGACTGCTCTAACAAAAAAGCCGGAAGTCTTCAGCAGTCTCTTCACAACCTGTTTTCAAACAGGACAATTTCCTAAACGATGGAAAAAACAGCGGCTTGTGCTTATACCAAAAGGTGTCAACAATCCAGAAGAGCCGTGGTCTTATCGCCCGTTGTGCATGGTAGGCACAACAGGAAAACTGCTTGAGCGAGTAATTGCCACTCGCCTGGAAGAATTCACTGAGGGAACATAGGGGCTCTCTGAATCGCAGTATGGGTTCCGGAAATGTATATCAACCGGAAAAGCACTATCCGTGGTGTGCGACATCGCTCGCAATGCAATAGCTGGAGCACGATAGCTAGGTGGTACCAAAAAATTTTGCGCGGTGGTGACCCCTGATGTTGAAAATGCTTTTAACTCGGTGAATTGGAATCGGATTCTAGAAGCGTTGGGCGATCTACAAGTCTTCCCCTACCTGGTACGTATATTAGCAAACTATCTCTCCTGTAGTGCTCTGAAAAGCCCTACCATCTCCTTCTAAATCCTAGCAGTAATACACTAAAACCTAAAATTCAATCAAAACCCGAAAAAACCCAAACTAGATCCAAAATTCGCAATAAACGAATCAAACATCCGTTTATCGCTTAACATTTGCCCCCACGGCATAATTTAATCTAAAAAACTAAATTCAAATCAAAATTCACAATAAACGAATCATATATTCGTTTATCGTCTTGCATTTGCCCCACGGCATCATCTAAATTCAAAAACCAGAGATACGTTATCTCAATTTGGTAAAATCCATCAAATTGAACAAACAAAAACCCGAATTCCTTTACATATCCACATCTGCACAATAGCTTCATAGGAATTCAGGAAACTGAATCCTTATCTTAAATAAACACTGAGCATCTCACTCAGGATTCCAAAATCGGGATTTTTGTAGGAAATTGTGTATTTTCGAGATACAAATTTCGATTTGTTTCTCTTTATAAGGGTGATGAATTTCAGATTCGAAGATTCCTCCCATCTTATCCATATACATACATTGACCACCCATTACAGCCAACTCGTGTCACTAGCACAGCAAAGTCAACAATCGACTTCTTCCTCAAGTCCGATGATGTTCACTCAGCGGGTCCACCTACAGTCTCCTTTATATTTCCTTCTGATCATGGTTCCGTTCATACCACGATCCAAATCCCCTCTTTCGACCCACTCTACTCGTCAAACCCTGTCCCAAACTTCACCAAAACAAATTGGAGAAAAGTCAATAGGGACATAGCGATAAGTTTCTCTGACTTGTATATCCCTGAAGCATCTAACTTGCTCCCTATTGAAATCGATCACGCATCTTTAAGAATAGAGCAAATTCTTAAGGAGGCTCTCAGCAACAACACCCCGACAACCATTCCTCATAACTATTTAGGAAAGCCTTTGCCCAGCATCCTAACCAAATTATTGCGCCTTAAAAAGCAGCTCCGCCGTAAACTCCATACAAGATACTGCCCCTTTATTAAAAGCCAAATCCAACTCCTATCCACTCTGATAAATGAGCAGTTGAAGAAGTTCGCAGATGAAAACTACATCTCCACACTTAAAAATATCAAACCAAATCGGGATCTTTTCAAAAACATCAACCAATTAACTGGTCGTAAATATAAACCCCGAATTGATCATCTCATCAACCCAATCAGCAATAATATTGCCCAGTCCGATACGGACATAGCAAATTGCCTCGCAGAACACTTCGCAAAGATTCATGAGCAAAATAATTCTCTATCAACTCCCGGCTTCGAGAACACAGTAAACGAATACATCTCAAACAGATTATTCACATCTTTTACTCCTTTCATCGGTGAATTTAGCAACACGAACATAGCTTCACACCCCTTAGACACTACAAATTTTCTAACTGCAGACGAATTATCAGAGATCGTAAGATCAGGAAATAACAAAAAGTCAACTGGATTAGATGGAATCCCACGCCTTCTATTTAAAAGACTACGCCCACAGAATCTACTTCCCATCCTCATTCTTCTTAATCAAATAATTAATGCATCGCACTTCCCAGAGAACTGGAAAACTGCGGTAGTAATTCCTATTAAGAAGCCCGGTAGTAGTAATAGCCCTTTCAATTATCGTCCAATATCCCTATTAAGTACATTAAGTAAGATACTGGAACGCAAGATCTACCAAAATCTTCTCTCATTTGCCAATGAGAATGCCCTCATCCCTAACTGTCAGTTCGGATTTCGTAAGCGACAATCCACATGTCATGCTCTACTAAAACTTACACACGATGTTACAACTGGTCTCCAAAACCAAAGCCCTACTGTGTGTATATCTCTCGATATTTCTAAGGCGTTTGATTGCGTCTGGATCTCAGGGCTTCTGTACAAACTGCACTCCATATTTAATCTAAACTCTCACACAACAAAGCTCTTAGCCTCTTATCTTTCTGACAGAAAATTCGTTGTGAGAATAAATTCTTCCGTCTCAGAAACCCACAACATAACCGCGGGTGTTCCCCAAGGCTCTATTTTAGGGCCAATTTTATATCTGTTATATACCGCGGATATTCCTCAACCCGTATCTCCTAATGTTGTGATGCTGAATTATGCTGATGATACATTAATTTACTCTAGCAGCAAATTTGCTAAGGCTGCAAGAAATCGAATTAACAACTTTCTCCCTAACCTATCATCATACTTCAATAAGTGGAAAATTCACCTTAACCCAAATAAAACGCAGCTCATAGTGTTCAAGGGCAAACACGAGCACTGTACAAACAATACTAGACGCTGCCACAACAAAATTAAACTTAACCTAAACAACACTCTAATAAAACCCTCTAAAACCCTAAAATATCTGGGAATCACTTTTTCTAATAACTGGTCTTTTTCCTCCCACATTAAAAATTCCCTTCAAAAAGCCACAATTCAGCTTAATCTCTGTAGAAGAGTAATGTGGAAACCTAATAGTCTCTCTCACAAAGTCAAACTGCTCATTTACAAACAGATTATCAGGCCCACACTCACGTACGCGTGCCCATTGTGGTACCATATCACTCCCTCCCAAATGGAGAAATTACGAGTATTCGAAAGAAAATGCTTTAGGTATGTCTCTGGGTTACATCGTCGTCCTAACTCCTATAAGTACTATAGTAACGTCGAACTCTACAATACCGCTGGTATTGAGCGCCTCGATAGACGATTCCTCGAGCTATCTATCAAATTTATCGAAAACCTACAAAATAATCCCAATCCCATAATAACCTCGCTCTTAGAGAACCCTCTAGATATCAGAACTAACTACCCCAACTGTCTCCACACCAGAGCTATCTTCGCCTCAGGCAGACTGGTAAATGATTCAAACGAGATCATATACCACAACACCGAAGTTACCCCCAACCAGTTCAAATACTCTAACGTCCAACCATTTCCCAACATCCTACGTTTTTCCAACGAACAACCGGAAAGAAATACTCTTCCTCAAACCCATAACTGACCTCATTCCACATCCTTTAATTCATAAATCCCATTAATTATAAAACTTTGTTTTGTTTATAGCTCATTTTATAATAATCAGACTAAGTTAGGTTAAGTTATATTTATATTTATATTTAGGGTTAAGTTTAGATTAAGTAAAGTAAAAATAAGAAATTCCTGGTTTTCTGACCTTTTCCAGGAAGACAAAACCCTACTAAATGTATAAACACACATCTAGCCTGTAACTCTTAAAACATTGTTTGGAAAATGTATTATAATAATAATTACATGTAAGCAATTGTCACGAATTTAATTTTAAGTCACTGTATTACTTAAATGTACAAATTTTAATTATGGTTAATAAATACAGTTTTAAAAAAAAAAAAGATTCGAAGATCAGTCTCAATTGGCGTTCTAGATGTAAGGACGCCAGAAAGTAAATTAATATAATAAAATAAATATATTATAAAATAAAAAGTATTTTATTGGGCCTGACCGATTCTTCCTACTCGACGACCGGTAGCTGCTCTTCCCTCGAGGTTCGAGGAAGCACGGCGGCACCGCAACGGGTCCCCTCGGGAGCGGTCTTTAAGAGATCTTACGTCCTTTTCAGGATAAGAAGACACGCTACCTGAGAGAGGGACCACAGCAAAAATGGTGGCAGCGGTTTGGGATCCCAACATCCCCTACCAATAAAATATAAAATGAATTGAGCAGTGGGTCGGACTGATTCATACATCCCCTACAAAGGAGACTGACGGCAGCGGATGGACTTGTCGATGTTTGCAGCTATCGGGAACACATCTACAAAAAACATAACTTTTAAAATAACAAAAGCGTCCCCGGGGCTAAACACCGGGAGTAGTAAAAAAAAAAAAAATTTCAAACATTTTAAAAGCGTCCCCGGGGCTAAACACCGACAACAGTGAAACAAAAAAGTGAAAAGTTGGAGACAGCCACATCCTGTGGTGACTACATCATTGACGACACCACCAGGCGAACGCCTAAACAGTGTAAAGTGGACGACGGCCACCAGTCCCGTCAACATTATATAGAGAAGCAGGATAATCAGTCCTTCAGGCCATCAACCATAAAGTGACATCTTTAGCGAATGCCAATGCCGGCCACAATCGCAATCACATACTCAAGGCTCAATTGAGCACAACCCACACCACACCAAAGGCCAACAAATAGTGCAGAGAAGACCAGTGGTATTAGCGGCAATAACCACCACAATGTACTCAAAAGCACCAACAGCAGTCGCAGCCGCATCAACAACAGCGATATATACGATGCCACACAGACGCATCACCAACAACACCCTACAACAGCAACACATTCAACAGAATGTCCAGCAACAACCACAGGTACTTATGTCCATTTTTATATATATTAGTTAATTTAAGAGGACTAAATCTAAAATTTGCATATACAAAGGGGACAAATCAAACCCCAAATTTAATGAAGCCTAAATTTTTATTAAATATATTTCCTTTATAATAACGAAAACCTCAAACAAAATTTAAATATACAAAGGGGTAATAAGAAATTAGAAAACCTCACACATATAAAATCAATTTGTACGTACATTTTTACATATACATATGCATATACACATTCGTGAAATAAGTTGCTTAATAATTTAAATTACATTACATTTTCCACATCTCCCATTCTCTCGGACAGGAAATTCTCGATTTTATCCCGCTCACCTTTAGCTGCCTGTTGGTCTTTTTCATTTCATCTGTTTAGATCGAAATTCCTTAGGATCTCTTTCCCCTATCCAGGATCTTTCCACTTGCAGTCTCGTTTCACTTTGGGCTCGATAAAAGTCTCTTCTCTTTTTACCATTGCCTTCTTTCACAGGATCTTTCGATATTAGGATTGTTTTTCTCGGTGTCAGTAAAAATCTTCTCTTACCTTTAGTATTTTCGAAATTTCCTCTAGATATATCGATGTGTTTGGGTTTGAAGGCATTTCTTCTCTTTTCTCTTTAGGATCGCTTCAGTTGAGTTAGAAAAATTCTCTTCTTACAATTCGCCCTTGTTACACTTGTGTTTGGGAAGATGAATTTACTCAAGAAATTTTTCCCCCAAAATAATACCCAAATCGAATATTTGAAGCGCGCGAATTTATTACGTAACCAATAATGAAGGTTATTATCGGATTGAAGGATATTTTGAATTTCGTACCGGTGTTTAACGGTAACCCGGACGAACTAGATGATTTCATTTCTCGCGGGGATATTATTTTCTCACAGGCACGGGACGACAGTCAGCATGCTTTTTATCTAAGCGTGGTAAAAACCAGACTGCAAGGGCCAGCATGCGACCACATCCGACATACGGTCATTTCAACCTGGAATGATCTTGCTTCGGAATTGAAGGAAGAATTTAAAATTCTCACCTCTAGGTCAGCGGCACAAAACAGTCTAGTGACAGCCAAGCAAGATAGCAAGGAAGATGTGAAGGAGTTTGGAAACAGACTCGCACACCTCCTGCATCTGCTGGACAAAGCCACGCTAGAAAGCACTGTCGAACCTGCCGTGCAGAAATATATCTTCGAGGAAAATAGCAAACTCGCCCTACACGCGTTTGAAGATGGTCTTAGGGATTCCCATTTAAAACTCTTAGTGAAAGCACGAGGTACCCCAAGTCTTAGAGCAGCAATAAATTACGCTCTCGAGCAGGCCCCACGACTAGGCGATAGAAACCTTCTTAATTTATCTTATAACTCCAAATATAGCCAACCAGCAATTTGGCAATCGTGCAATAGGTGTGGTCATACTTCTGCGACATGTCGTCGAAATGAAAATGGTTGTAATGCTATTTCCCAAATTAAAGCAGAGGTTGAACGCCTCCAATGCACATATTGCAACAAATTTAATCATTCCCAAGCAGAATGTAGGAGACTGTCCCATTTCAGAAGTCGAAACGACTCTCCATCAAATAAAAATGGTTTGAGAACTCAGCCCACTTCTACCGCAAACGTTTGGAGAAGTGGAGTAATTAACAAAACGAGTAGGGTACAGCAATCACAAATTTATATAGGAACATTAAACAGCCAAAGATCTAAACAATCGTTATTAGAAGCTAATGATATAAACAGGAAGGTAGAAAATGCCTCACCTTACAAGGTGTCGTCTACGGATGAAATTGGCATTAGAGATAATAGGGACAAAAATCAGAGGCAGGACGATCTAGAGGCCCCCCAAATAGAGGAGGTATTGGCCAAAGATCGCATCCAACAGTCAACATTTGAATCCGTTTGTCTACGGGCCGGATCTGATGATTCGACAAAAACCCCTGAAAATACTATCCTAACACCTCCCTCTAGTTTCATACTCTTAAATGCTCCGACTTTTAGCAACAACACGGCCAAGCTCATAGAGCACAAACTGAAAACCCCGGCAAAATGTAAGCCTGAAGAGCAAGAACTCCCAGCAAACTGTAAGCCCGAGGAACAAAAACTTTCAGCTAAGTGTAAGCCTGTGGAACAAAGAGTCCCAGCAGAATGTAAGCCTGAAAAGCCACAAGAACTCCCAGCATCCAATAAGCCTGAGGAACAAAGATTCCCAGCTAAGAGTAAGACTGTGGAACAAGAAGTCACAGTAGAATGTGAGCCTGTAAAGAACAGCTATATCAAATTACCGCTTTTAAATTACTTGTTTGTCCGCATCGTCTCCCTCGTTTCTCTAATTTTTCAAACTTTAAAATGGGTTCTACAAATGAAACTTAAAAATAAACAAATAATCAAAACCCCGTTTACTAATAAAACAAACGTTGATCTTTCAAAATTGATTACGACTCCTCCATCCTTTAAAACGCTCTTTCTAGATGGTTTTATTGCCCAAATTTTGAACTATGTCACACAACCCAACCCTAAGAAAACATGGAAAATTTTTCACAAATTTAAAGAAAAACTTAAAGTGAAACAAATGGATTTTCCTTTATTATTCAAACATATATGTATACGTGTATGAACATATAAATAATAAAATACCAATTCTCACATTATAAATCTAAAAATATATAAAAAACTATATGTAAATTAAATATATCCACAGAAAATATATAATTAATAATATTGAATTCCCCTCTTAACAAATAATTGTACAAAAACAAAATAGTAACATATACATATTAACACAAATAAATAAAATAAAAAAAACCAACTTTGTTTTGGAAAATGTATGTATCTAAAAGAAAATAGTCTATAATAAACAAGAAAATTTATAGATAATACAACTGTATTAACAATTCGGGAGATAATAAGTAAAATATAACACAAATAAATCTTTAAATTATGAAGAGAATCTCCCCAAATTCATATTATTAACACACAAATGATGAAACAAATGTTAACTCCCTCAATAAAATAATTTTGTAAATATTATACAATATTTTAATTAATTGCCATTAACTTAAAATTTAAATAAATGAACAAAATTATTTAATTAATAAATGATCTTAATTTGTAAATAAAAAACATATATAATTCTAAGTAAAAAAAAAAAAAAAAAAGTTTAACTAAACAAAACAAAATCTATGAAATAAACAATTTTAAATAGAAATATAATAATTTCAAATAACCATGTAACATTCTTCAATTAACTAAATTACATATATCCTAAGAAAAATAAGGAACTAACATTTTTTAGTTTAACTCAGAACAAACTTAAAAATTTAGAATAAAATCTTTCTTTATAATACATAAAAAAAAAAAAAAAAAAAAAAACATAAATATGGTCCTCAAAATGAAACAGAAATATACTCCGGAGATAATGTAAATTCCTATATAATACACAAGTTGTAATACAATACACTTTTAAGGCTCACCTAAAATGTATCTGTAGCACAAATTGAATTTAATATTTTATTTCATATAACCTTATTTTATAAAAATAATTCACAGTTATCATTAAATATATTGAACAAACATAAGAACTCTGTAAATAACATTATAAATATATATATAATCTTTAATTAATTCAATATATGTAACTTAAAAATGTACTTATATACACGATAAGAAAAATTGTGAATGTAAGCCTATAGTTTAACACATAATCTTAGATTTTCTAAAAACATAACAAAATACTGAAGAACACTCTACCGTAAGCTACAGAATTAACACAAAATATTGAATAATATGTAAAAACAAGAAGAAACATTTAAAAAAGTAGCAACCAATTGTAACTAGAATGAAAATTTAAAGTAACCATTATAATTTGAAATCCAAATTATGTAACGAATCTTGATGACATCGCCCTTCACCTTTTATCGCGCCACTCCTAGAAAATTAATCTCTTACAGATTAATTTTTTTTTGAAGGAGGGGAGGATGTAGTGCTCTGAAAGGCCCTACCATCTCCTTCCCCCACACCTACATCCAAATCCTAGCAGTAATACACTAAAACCTAAAATTCAATCAAAACCCGAAAAAACCCAAACTAGATCCAAAATTCGCAATAAACGAATCAAACATCCGTTTATCGCTTAACATTTGCCCCCACGGCATAATTTAATCTAAAAAACTAAATTCAAATCAAAATTCACAATAAACGAATCATATATTCGTTTATCGTCTTGCATTTGCCCCACGGCATCATCTAAATTCAAAAACCAGAGATACGTTATCTCAATTTGGTAAAATCCATCAAATTGAACAAACAAAAACCCGAATTCCTTTACATATCCACATCTGCACAATAGCTTCATAGGAATTCAGGAAACTGAATCCTTATCTTAAATAAACACTGAGCATCTCACTCAGGATTCCAAAATCGGGATTTTTGTAGGAAATTGTGTATTTTCGAGATACAAATTTCGATTTGTTTCTCTTTATAAGGGTGATGAATTTCAGATTCGAAGATCAGTCTCAATTGGCGTTCTAGATGTAAGGATATAAATATATTATAAAATAAAAAGTATTTTATTGGGCCTGGCCGATTCTTCCTACTCGACGACCGGTAGCTGCTCTTCCCTCGAGGTTCGAGGAAGCACGGCGGCACCGCAACGGGTCCCCTCGGGAGCGGTCTTTAAGAGATCTTACGTCCTTTTCAGGATAAGAAGACACGCTACCTGAGAGAGGGACCACAGCACTCCGATAGAAGACTGCTCTATGACACAGATTGGGGACCACAGGAATATAAAATAACAGCGGGTGTACCTAAGGGATCTGTATTAGGTCCGCTGTTATGGAATATCATGTATGATGGTGTCTTCAGAGTCAATGTACCAGAAGGGGTTAGAATCATTGGGTCAATCGCTAAACATCTAGATGGCCTGGAGAATATTTGCTCCCAAGCAATCCAGAACATTAAATGCTGGCTACATATGACCGACTGAAAATAGCTGGACATAAGACGGAGGCAGTTATAATAAGCAGCCGCAAGAAAGTTGAACACCTTGATTTGGAAATAGAAGGACAAACAATCAGATCCAGTCCCTATATTAAATATCTTGATGTTATACTCCACAACAGGTTGACCTTCAAGGAACACCTGAGGAAAACGAGTGAAAAAACGGCAAGAGTATGCAAAGTTTTGGCGAGACTGCTACCCAATGTTGGTGGACCCCGGCCCCACATAAGGAAACTCATAACTAGTGTCAACACCTCTGGGCAGGAGCCGCACAGTATAAGTCATACATGAGGGGAGTGAACTCAGCGCATAGACTGGCATCGCTAAGAGTATGCTGTGCATTTCGAATGGTATCCCAAGATGCCATAAATGTGTTGGTCGGGAGGACACCACTTGACATTGCAGCTAAAGAAAACGCTGCATGGCATAAGGTCTCCCAAGAGAATCGTCGGAGAATGCGGCCACAGTTAGAGCTCTAAAGCCTAAGAGAATGAAAACGAAGGTGGGATTCTTCCACCAAAAAAACATGTGTGAAAAAGAAACCTGGCGAGCTGAATTACTACTTGACTCAGCTAATATCAGGACATGGATGCTTCCGGCAATACTTGCACAAGTATAACCATGTGAATCACCCATACTGCTTGTATTGCGAAGGCAAAATAGAAAATACGGAACACGTACTCACAGAATGCGTGAGATTCGAGACCGCACGAACGATTTTGAAGAGACATACGAGATGGACAGTTACTCCGGCTGGAGTAATAAAATACATGCTTAGTTCAAAACAGGCATGGTCCGTAACCAATGGTAAATGATGCAGCAGTTGCGACGTGACGAGCCAAGTAACAGGTAAACTCCGTCCCGCCCCGCGATGAAATATCTAAAAGAAAGTTCCGCGGGGATCAACGGGAATATGAGCCTGGCGAGAGGTGGGTTTAATCGGTAAAAACCCGGCATGCCCCTGGATCGGTCTAGAGGTATCTTTTGAAAATTTCCACCTTCCTACCGAAACCAAAAAAAAAAAAACACACACACACACATACACACAAAAATATATACACACACAACATACATCTTATGGTTTCATCGAACCGCTCTCGCGGATTGTGTGAAATGTCAATTCCAACTCCACATTGTTAGACTTCGACCTCACTACCCATACTCTCAAGCATCGCCTCCTATACCATTCTCACCCCTAGACTTAAGCGGCGCTTTTTTACACGTTCCTCTCTAACCTGCCCCACAACCCGCCTGCATAGTATGATCTCTTCACCTTACGTTAAGCTTAGTTAAATTAGTTTTACACTCTTTGGTATGTAAGTACTTATATTGCTTGTACAATATTAAGCCAGTAAATGGAACGGTAGCCCCACCGAACTAAACTAAACTGGCTCTCTCGATACACCAGATAAAATTTGATTGCAATGATAACTCACAAAGTAATTACCTTTTATAAGCATTAGGAAATATCGTTTACGGTTACGGAGAATGTGCCATGTCATCATTCGGCACATGGTCCATTGGCCAATGACGAAATGAAACGTCGAACGCAGCAGTTCTCTCAGACGTAGTCAAATCAAGTTTTTGTTACATGCAACTTCCCGTCCCTTCACACGATTCGAGTGACATGAGACATATGTCTGCCACATGCTTATATCTGGACATTGTACATGACGGCGAGACGTTATACAAACAGAGTCAGCGCTCACCAGAAGCATGGGCCCCAATGCTCTGGTCAACAATCTACAGAGACGGGTGTTGCCCGACTTTCTGTTCTGGTTCCTTGCCCTTACGCCATCGAAGTAGTCTGCCGTGATACCGCAATCACTTTCGCCTCGATCAAAGTCGGAAGACTGCATATTTGTCCACGAATCAATCACTGGTGAATATGATGGGACTCCTGTCCGCCAATACTATAGTACGACCCACAGTTCTTTTGTTTCCCACGGAAATCCATTGGATAACATGTTGTCGTTGTATCGGAGTATTTTGCGTTTAAAATTACAAACCAGAGAACTTGTTGAATGTGTAACAACATCAACCAAGTCGTGACATCGACCGACCGCTTCGGGAGAGAGTGAAAGTGGTTTAATTTTGCTTGTACCCTTTTTGGTGGATAGTTTACGGATGTCGGCAACGCAAAATAAAGATATACCTGTTTGCAGCAGGTTGACATGAATTATGAGGTCTACTTACCATGGAGAGGCGAAAAAGTAAGAACATAATTGAGCTATAGGAAGATAATCAACGAGGTGCCTACATGTGTGCGGGACAACCCAGGCAAACATCCATTAGAAGGCACTTTGGTGCAAAGAATCTGGTGCTCAAATTTTCACCTGATTTATATCGCCTTAGTTGGGTGCGTAATTAGCATAGTCTTATAAATTGTATAGATTAATCATTTTAGTGGTACAAGAAGGTTTTGTTAATTACCTGAATGTCAAGAAGGACGAAACATAATTAGCGGTGTAGAAAGGTTAGTGTGGCATTATTTAGATGTGATAAAAGTTAATGGATGAATTCGGTGGAACATATTAATTTCAATAATTTAAAATGTTGGATGGAAATGACCTTAGTGACGACCGAGAGGACTGCGGGTAAGATCGAGGCACCTAAACTTAGAGGCCATCATCCGTTTCTTCATTTAACTAAATGATATGGTGAAAGTAATGTTCAGGCTTTTTTTTTTTTTTTTTTTTTTTTTTTTTTTTGAATAGACCTCTCCGCAGAGGCGAACCTATAGCGCCCAGTGGACGCGCCGAGATGCCATCAAATAACAACGCCCCGGGAACACTCGCATGGGAAGGGAGTTCCACAGCTTCCTCGCTCTGTAACGGAACGAGTTCTGATGCAGGGATGTTCGCGCCGTCGGGAGATGAACCACAAACGGGTGCGATCCGTCGCATTTTCTTGTGGATCGCATATAAGCCGAATTGCGTGGAACAATACCCGGAAGCTCCGAATAACAGTACCGGTGATAATATCTGTAAAACAGACAGAGGCCGGCCACGCGCCTTCGATGTGATAGCGACTGTAGTCCCGACGTCAGCGCCGGGTTCCCGATCAGGCGGATCGCTCGTCTCTGTATGCTCTCAAGTAGGTCGAGGGTATGTTTAGGAGCCGAGCTCCAAACATGAGAGCAATATTCGAGCGCGGGTCTAATTTGGGATTTATATAGGAGAAGAAGTTGGGCCGGAGTAAAATATTTCTTGGCCCTAAAAACATAGCTCAGATTTCCTGAGGCTGACCTGGCGATACCGTGCCGCCGAGCAATTTCATACTTTCCCCAGCTCCGAGGGCCTGGCCATTCATCATCAGCTGTGGAACTGATGATCCACTTTTCTTTGTCAATGTTGTACATTGTGTCTTCGCTGCATTGAAGTTGACGAGACTGGCCCTTCCCCATTGCGGGACCCTATCTAGATCCTGATTCAGAGAGTCAATCTGTCTACATCTCAGCTGATGCGACGCAGATACCCCAATCGGCCGAACAAGCGTACTATCATCCGCAAAACTGAACAATTTGTTATCCGTTGTGTCCAACAAATCATTTATGTGAAGCAAGAACAAGGTTGGAGCCAAAATAGGACCCTGGGGCACCCCTGAATTAACAGGATACATGTCCGAACACTCGCCGGCCACAACAACCCAGATCGATCGATTCTCGAGGAAGCTCTTCGTCCAGTCGCAAAGCTGTTGGGAAAGTCCATATGGATAGAGTTTGCTCAGCAATGCCCCGTGCCAGACGCGGTCAAAAGCCTTGGAGATATCCAATGCGACCGCCCTTGAATCACCATGCCGCTCAATCGCAGATGTCCACACATCGGTCATAAGTGTCAAAAGGTCTCCCGTGGACCGTTGCACTCCAAATACTTAGCTAACTCTGTATTGATGACTTTTTCCATTACCTTAGATAAAATAGACAGTAATGCTATCGGACTGTAATTTTGTGGGAGACACTTTTTTCCCGTCTTTGGGATTGGCTGAACTTGAGCGACTTTCCAGCAGGCTGGAAAGGTCCTATGGGATGTACCTATGTTTTTTAGTAATATGCCACAGGGACACAGGTTCACTACGACTTCCCAACTTAACTGTTATTATCCATAGACGCATAAAATAAAGCTCTGTAGTTCGTCTTGTTCTTAGTTCACTAGTATCTTTATTCACACGTTAACTAAGTAAAATACAGCACTATACATCGAAAACCTTAAGGCTGGGTCTTATTTATCCACTGCGGCTATAACTTAAATTTAGGTCCAGATGTGATCTTATATGACGCTTATTAACTACAACACTTAGTAGAAACATAAAAGATAGTTCGGCTGTATTACATAAAATTATCACTTAAACTGAACGTCCGCATTTAATTGGAATACGTTTTAGAACTATGACACTCGGTGAAACATAAAAGATAGTTCGGCTGTATTACATGAAATCGTCACTTAAGCTTAACGTCCGCACGTCACCGTGGTAAAACTTCGACTCTCTCCAAAGATATCCAGACTACTGAAATTTGTTCTTTAGTTCATCGAGGCGATAGTATACGACGCATTCGATCATCGCCTCGTTTTGGTTCAACGCAAAAGGGGTTGAAATGCACACACGACGATAGCTTTGCTGCTCATCGTGTGCGTCCGCGAGTATGCAGACGCAGCAAAGATTCCTCCACAAATTCGCAACAGGTGCGAGTATCTCAACGAAAGAAAAGGGGATGAGATGTTTACTTAGTGATATAGCGGCGTACAATATCTGCGCCGTTCTGCTGTAGATGTCTACAGACAGCCAACAATTTCGACTAGGACTCCCTGCCGAAAGGGGTTGCGACAGGGCGGTATGGTGTATAGGGGAACGTTGGATGTTCATACCATTATACATCCTTGGTCAGCATCTCGTTGATGCTGCGTTTTGTTTGGTTTTAAGGTGTCCCCTTGGAAGGGTATGCCAATGCCGATCGATTCGATCGACCGGTGGCTCTGTGTACTTGACCTGCCATGAACATGCATGGAACATTTTTTCTTTTTGTGTGCCTGGTTGAGCTCAGGGATTATGTTGGTTACATAATGTTGTACCGAGCTGGCTATTAGGGACATGCTGTGTTGGTGCCCGTGCTCCGGTTGGTCGGATGATCGGCGACCGATATGACTGGGAAATGTTGATTTGCGGATAGTGCGACCAAATTGCTTTTACGGCATTATTACTTGTTGCTGATGGAGTTTCATGTCAGCGTGAACTAATGCTTCATGGTTTTTTTTCAATTTCACAGGCACAGCACAGAAGGTAAGTACATGCTTTAGTGTATTTTAGGACACTGTTACCCTTTGTACCTGTAAGGTAAGTAGTGGCGTTCAATGGAACTGCCACGGTGCTTGCTTTTTTATTTTAGGTTATATGCCCAAGATGGGGGTTTTTACCTGATATGATGGGAAGATGGATGGTAGCGTTCAGGAGAATCGCCACAGTCCTCCGTGCATAAGATAAGCGAAAGAGTCTGCCAAAAACCTATCGCCGGTTCTGGAGCACAGTTCTTAAGGACTATTGCTGGTATTCCGTCCGGGCCGGTTGCCTTCCTACAATCCAGCTCACGTAGAATCCGTTGAATAGTGCACGGACGAAATCTCACATCCCACATGGAAGACCGTACCGGCGAGATCACAGGTGGCTCCAAAAGGCCGGGGTCGAGGTTTGAATTCGCGGAAATTAAATTCGCGAACACATTAGCTTTGTCCTTTGAATTCGTGACTAACGTCCCGCTGTCCGTCACCAACGGAGGGAATGAGGAGGATGCGAAGTTACCGCTGACAGCCTTTGCCATTGACCAGAAGGAGCGCGGACCAGTTGGACACCGAAAGAGCTTATCGATTACCCTGTCGTTGTGAGCTTTCTTCGCAGTATCAATCGCCTGGTTGCACTCGTTTCTGATTCTAACAAAATTCGTTCTGTTAGCATCGGTGGGATTGGAGCGCCATTGCTTAAAATCTCTATTTTTTGCCGTTGTAATTTGCTCGCATTTTTTATCAAACCAAGGTTTATCAGACGAACTTCGTTTGATGGAATGTGGAATATACATCTCCATCCAGAGAAGAATAATCTCTGATACCGACTCCGCGCAAGCGTTAGAATCGGAGTCTCCGAAGCACACCTCGGACCATGGAAAGGATGCGAAGAAATCCCGCAAATCGTCCCAGTTAGCAGTCCCATACTTCCATAGATCGCGAAGCTGCCTAGGCCGGTTATTCGCTTGGTATGCAAGTGCTTGCGCGGCAGATACCAAGCAGTGATCTGAGTTTCCCAGTGGCGCAGAAACCTCTACAGTATAAATACTCGGTTCGGATGTCAAAAACAGATCCAGGGTGTTCTCATAATCGGCTCGGGCATCCGGCACTCGCGTTGGCTCCTCCACGAGTTGAGTCAAGTTGTGGCTAACAGCGAACATCTCCGACAGCCTCCCAGCCTCGTCGGTTGTGTTAGAATGTGCCAACCAGCCGGAAGTGTGCACATTAACATCGCCAAGGACAACAATTTCAGAAGCTGGGTGGTTGATCCGTATTCAGTCGACGACATGTGAAAGATGTTCGAAATATGTCGCTGGTCGATCGTGATTCGGGGAGCGGTAAGGACAACAAAGATATTTAACGGAATTCCTCAGGACGACCCTCAACCATATGATGGCGATGTTATTGTGTTCCAACGCCTCCATCCTCTGGGAAGCCAGATCGGACCGCGCGAAGACGCAGACTCCGCCTTTAAAACGGAATCTCGAATGTAAGTCGTATCCTGAGCAACGAAGATATGTCGAATCAGTTGACGAATCGACCTGGATCTCAGTTAGCGGAAGGATATCAGGTTTCGTTGTTTGCAAATATTGATGGACGGCGTTTACATTGGTATTGGTGAAACCCATGCCCCTGATGTTACAAAATGCCGTCACCAGTCGAGCGTGGCAAGAGCCGGCCTTATGCGATGACGAACCTCTTAAAGTTCCATTATTTATCATGATATCTGCATGATGTTCCCCCCGAGATTCTAAACACATAGTCTAGGACGTCACCTACAAACTGCAGACCAATTGTCACATATATATTAGATTAGCAAGGAAGCAACATCGACGTTTTATTGAGAATAAAACTTTTTAAATACAAGGAGTACATGTAAACCAACTGCGTATTCTCGTGCGTTTTTAAGTGACCCTTTGTCCGAGGAAATGTCACAATTTCATGATGCCGATCCCAGAGAAATTAGTCCTTCTCAAAAATGATTTAAACTTATCGAAATTTGTGAAGATTAACCATTTCAAGAGCTTTGGAAACATCCCAATTAACCATATTCAAATGTTGCTAGGTCGGAATATGACGTATGACTTCCCAAGCTAGTTCCAACATTTTCCCCCGAATTACTAAACATATATTGGGGCATGCATTATTATAGCTGAACATATACCTCAGCGGTTTGCGAATTCTGGTCAATTTTGTTTAATTTATTCATCCAATTTGATTTCTTTTTGATGATGCAATTAAAACTCTGAATACCTGGAAGCAGCATAAAATACACATCAGGATTTATGTGGCTAATTGACAGTATGACGCTTTTAGATCCAGTTCAACATTAAGTATTTATGGAACGGGTTCATCAGGATTGGACTATAATCAGTTTTGTATTATTAACCAGCATGTAATTCATTTCCATCACCAATGACGATTCTTTTATAAAAAGGCTCGTTTCCATTGCACTTGAAATTAAGTTCTGAGCGGTAGGGCGTTAGAGAGTGCGAGGAAGGTCAACCACAGAAGCAGCAACATCGATAATACCATCACATAGTTGCCTTGCATTGTTATTGTCAGTTATATCTGATGTTTATGCAAGATAAATTAATTTTCCTCTCTTCGTAAAAAAGAAGAATTCATTTTTATTTATACGAGTAGGCTCAGATTAAATAGGTTATCACGTAACTTCGTCCGAATCTTTTGTAAGCTTGCTCTAAGCTAATAAATGGGATGGTAGCCCCACTAAATTAACACTAAACTCAACTCTTATTAATGTTATTAGTAAAAGATATTTTGAAATTAATTAAATTTACATGATCTTTATCTACAAACTGTCTACACAATTCTGTTAATTTTTTATTAGCCTCTTTCTAGTCGTTAAGTCTATTAAAGAAAATACTGGTTGTATATTATTATAATTTAAGTGTATCCAATAAGAAAACCAACGAAGACAAAAATGAAATTGATCTCTGATTTGGAATACGTAATATTTGTTGACATATTTATGTCTATTTTGCCCAAATTGGACTTTCAATAGCTGGGTTATGAACATAAAACGACAAAGGCGTGTTTAGCAGATTAGCCAACTAACTATGCTATATGTCTATAAAACTGATGCCAATTTGTCTTTGGACAATGACACAAGGTTTTTTTTTTTTTTTGGTTTTGGTAGGAAGGTGGAAATCTTCAAAAACAACTTTTACCAACCTAGTGGCATGCATGGTTTTTACCGACTAAAACCACTTTTTGCCAGGCACATATTCCCGTTCATCCCCGCAGAACTTTCTCTTAGAAATTCCATTACGGGTCGGGACGGACTTCACCAGTTACTCCGCTCGTCGTGTCGCAACCGCCGCATCATGTCACGTAGAATATCATACGCTTTTTGTTGTTTTTTTTTTACACTAACGCGCGCGCAAAATGTGATTTTGGGGCACCCTTAAATGTCAGAGCACAGTGCGAGCATGAGGAGAGGAAGTAGATAAGGAAAGGAGGTATCGATATACATTGATCATAAATGGCTGGACATTACAACGACGAGGAAACACATGATCATATGGAATATTCCACATTCGTGTGGTTCGGCTAAAGAATGACTCTCTATATTTATTTTTGCGCCTGAAGTTTACTTTTAACATGAATTGATGCGCTTTCTCGAATCGACGGGTATCGCGGGAAAATGTCTGAGGAGGGGGAACACATTCAACAAGTTCAGTTGAGAAACGACCGTGATAATACCTATAGTAAAGAGATAGGCACGACAGCTTGCGCGGCGGAATTGATCGACTCACAGCTGGGTCACCAATAAGTTTCACTGCTCGGCTTTGCATCCTATCGAGCACGTGTAGTGCAGTTTTGGATACGCCTGACCAAATATGGGAGTTGAACCCCATTTTAGGACGAATATACGCCTTGTAAATAGTGGCCATGTTGGACGGAGTGAAGTATTTTTTGCATATCTTAGAGAACCCCATATATTTGGTCGCACTTTTCGCAGCTTCAAAAATGTGATCGCTCCAATTAAGAGTCGATTTAATTCGAGTGCCGAGGATTGATAGTTCCTTGGCTTCATCGATGCAAGTGCCGTTCATCGACAGTGTATTGACTTTGATGCTCGCATTTGGCGACAAGAGAGAACACTGAGTTTTTAAGGCATTGGATTCTACTCGGTTAAATTATCCCTACTGACGTATTTTGTTGAGGTCGGAATTCAATGTATTAAACATAACCTACTGGTTGATATTGACGTTCGAAAAGTTTGGTCGGGGATGTTCGTATGCGTATGAGAAACTCAACGTGCCATCATCAGCAAACGAGATAATTGAGTTTTGAGTAATTAACATGAGTGAGTGAGAGTACCGAACCCTGGGGAGCACCTGCATTAATTTGATGGGAGACAGATTTGACACAGTTAAGAACCACTTGAATTGACCGGCCAGGAAGATAGTCTCTTATTGATTGGATCGAAGAATTGTCCACTCCATGGCGATGCAATTTTGATATAAGGGCTGGATGCGAAACTCTGTCGAAGGCTTTCGAGATATCCAGTCCAACAACCTTGCTTTCACTGAAGTAGTGGATGGAATGGCTGCACTTTTCGGTAAGGTACGCTATCAGATCTCCTGTGGACCTGTGGGGATAATATTAGTTGGTGTGCCGGCACGGGGCGGGTTCACTAATATCCCACCGTGTTACGCCGAAAACCGTTCACTGAAGGAGAAATAAAACGCTTTGATATTGTTTGGCAATTATGCCTTTTATTATTTTTCTTTTTCTTTATAGTACACTAATTACATAGGTTACACATAACTAAACAATGTAGAACACTAACGCACTGGTTATTAGTTTGAGGTTTGTACTACATGGCATTTGTACACTCACAGACTTCAACAAAAAAAATCACATTCCGTTTAGTCATCAATAAAACCCGATTTATCAAAAATATGGTTAAATGTACGAAGGGAATTACACCAGTCGGAAATAATTTAAGTTGGGTAAAACAAAGTATTACTGTCCGAATGTACCCTTGATGGCCCGTTCGTCTGCACGATCACCACTCGACCCCGCGAGCTCACATCGGTGGATGGAAGAAGACTGTTTTTCGTGCGCACTCTACTTGCGGTGAAACGCGACTATTGTGTGCACTCTTCGTTGGTTAGAATTCGACTGGTTGATACTCAATCGTTAACCTCGAGAGACTCGTAGTGAGTCCACTCTCAGCTAAGGGCGAGTTTTCTTTTCATGAGAGAAACGTGAAGTCTCTCTTTGTGGTGGTGAATTGGAGAGGATCTCTCTGGGTCGATCTTAGCTAGTGTAGTAGTTTGTTAAGGGAGCGTGTCTCCTAGTCCCTAAAAGGAGAAGGGATCTCTTAGACCGCTCCTGAAAAACGTCCTACTGAGGCCGTCGCCGTGCTTCCTCAGAGCCCGAGGGAAGAGCAACGTCCTGTTGTTGGTCTTGGTTTCTGCCGGTATTTCCGGTCTTCGCAAATCCTCGTCTCCGCTGGGCTTGCTTGAAAATTGGGGATTGGTCAAAAATGAAATTCGGTTTTTACTTACTGGAAAAAGTTTATTTCCTGAGTCTTCTCTACTTGATGTACATTTTGATACTACCGTCTGGCACAAGGAATATTAGGATATCGCTGGCCCCGATATCATTTTAATACCGCTCTCAGATATTACTTTGCTGTTCCTTTATAAAGGGAAACAAATCGAGATTTGTATCTCGAAAATGCACAATTTCATACGAAAATCCCGATTTTGGGATCCTGAGTGAGATGCTCAATGTTTGTTTATGGTAACAATTCAGTTTCCTGAATTCTTATGAAACTATTGTGCATATGTGGATATGTAAAGGAATTCGGCTTTTTGTGTGTTTAATTTATAACGGATTTTACCAGATTGAGATAACGTATCTCTGGATTTTGAGTTTAGATTATGCCGTGGGGCAAATGCAAAACGATAAACGAATATTTGATTGGTTTATTGCGAATTTTGGATTTAGTTTAGGTTTTTTTGGGTTTTGATTAGATTTTAGGTTTTAGTGTATTATTGCTGGGATTAGGATGTATGAATGGGGGAAAAAGGTGGTAGGGCTTTTTAAGGCACTACACTAGTGTGCTAATTGATCCATTGTATACTCATGCTACGAGGTCATGGGAAAAACGAAACTGAGAATAGGGTATGGACAAAGGGCATCATAGGAGACATGGTGCGGCTGTATAAATAGTCTGCATGCAATTAGGGAAACCGTTGCTAAAAGTAATTCAGATACACAATGGTGATTATGCACTATATCTTTGCTGGCGGAAAGGGTCGAATTCTTTGTATGCATGTTTATATTCTTGGCACTTAGACGCTAGATGCGCAAACTGCTTTTGTCGAGTGGACAAAATGCTGTCGAGACTGTGTATAAATCAGGAAAATGTGCTGCGAACGTGTAGCAGGGTACGCTGGCTGACAGGGGCGCCGATAAGGTTTCCTCATTTATGATGATGCTTTGCATGTAAAGAATTCTTTTCAGAGAATTTTGATAAAGCGTTAAATGCATGCATGTTGGCGAATTCTTTACAGGGAGTTTTGGGTGAGGTGCATTAAATGTCGTTGGGAAGGAAATGTTTGCAGGTAACTGGGGTTGGCATTGTGGGTGGTTCTTTGCGTAGCTTTAAAGAACCCCCACAGACCTGTTGATACGAAACCCATGATGGCGATCATTGGGGTGTTATTTGATTCCCGATATTTCAAAACTTGACGGTTAATGGGTGATTCCATTACATTCGAGAGAATAGAAGTTAGTGCTGTGAGTCGATAAGAAGAGAGTGGTGATTTGACGCACTTTTTGGGAATTGCCTGAATGTTCGCTGACTTCCATCTATTTGGGAAACGTCCAGTAGTATATAACAAATGGAAGAGTCTCCCCAGTGGTTTAGAGAATGAAGAAGACCATCTCTTCAAGAGAATTGAGGAATCCCACCTGGACAGGCGGATTTGTTTGCGTTTAGCTTATTGAGTGTCCGGGCAACAGTACGCGTTCGGAAGCGAATCTGGCTCAAGGTGTACTGCTTATGCTCAAGGTGAGTATATAGTATATATATATATATATATATATATATATATATATATATATATATATATATATATATATATATATATATATATATATATATATATATATGTGTGTTATAAACATATATAGTATATTTCCTTTGGGATTTGCCTTTGACGACAAGAGACAGCACTGAGTTTTTAAGGCATTGATCTCTACTCGGTTAGATGATCCCTATTGATATATCCTTGTGAGGTCGGAATTCAATGTATTAAGCATAACCTGCTGATTGGTATTGACGTTCGAAGAGTTTGGTCCGGAATGTTCTTATGAGTATGAGAAACTCAATGTGCTATCATCAGCAAACGAGTGGATTGGCTTGTGAATAATGGACACTGGATCAATTATAACGATCAGGAAGAAAGCGAATGAGTGTACAGAACCTTTTAAGTTCTTCGGTTAGATATTCTCCATTGATATATATTGTTGAGGTGAGAATTCAATGTATTACGCATAACCTGCTGATTGGTAATGGGGTTCGAAGAGGTTGCTCGGGAATGTTCGTATAAGTATGAGATCTCGATGTGCTATCATCAGCAAGCATGCGGTTATAACAAACAAGCAAATAAGGTATACATCGAAACTTCCTCTTTTTCCATCTGCACTCTGTGCATTGACATTTAAATGTGTGGGGGGTATGTATGGTGTGCCGGCGTACGGCACCGGATTCACTAAGGTTCCACCGTCTGCTATCGTTCATCATCATCGGCACTACAACCGGGAACCGGTCTTGGCCTTATTTAGCAAGTCCTGATGCTTGTTAAATTTTTCCATAATGATTTGTTTTTTCCGAGCAAGGTCATTATGCTTGCGCCAGAGGCTCCCCGACGGTGAATCGAACCCCGGTCTCCCGCGTCACAGGCGGGTATACTAACCACTATACTATCGAGGAGCCCGCTATCGTTCACCACCGTGATAGTTCACTGAACAAATGAAACCGAGTTCCGCAGCAAGCCGTTGCAAGAGAGGAAAAATGAAACACACTGTAATCGATTGGTTGAAAACTTTTTGTTTTTATTGTTGTGTTTTTACTTAAATTAGTCTATAGATTACATTCACATTAAATAATCCTCTATAAGTTTGCGAATCCGCCGGCGGTTCTCTGACACTTGACTCCTTAATTGCATTGTACTTGCTTTAGTCTATTTTGACATCGGATTATCCGGCAGTGGACGTCGCGCAATTTTCGGCAACCGTGAAATCAGACGCGAATTTATAAGGGCACTTGACATCACAGTGGTGTATGGATACATTAATATGGCGCGTAACTGCGCGTATTCTCCCGACTATGGCTATGCACGGCCCCGGCTTGACTTCCTCCGTGGTGAGATTGGGCTTCAGCGGAGTGTGCGCTTTGGCGGTTGCGACTCCACTCTCTGTGTGTGCCCCCCGTGGCGATTGAAGCTCGACTTTAACGTGTGTGTACGCCGCGGTGGTTGTATCTCGACTGGGTAAATACTGGCGAGGAAAAGTTCGTAGCGGCGTGGCAGTGGGGTCATAGCTAGAATCAACTCGCTGCCAGTTACCAGGAACTTCGAAAAGAGAGCCTGTATAGGGGATTAGATCCGGGATCCTCGCCGTATAAGCTGAGTTGGATTCGTTGGTTGTGTGTACCGGGAAATTGGTTTCGGCGGCATAGCCAAGTATGATCAAGGGTCTTGATCGTTGTGATGGTCGTTTCGCGGAAAATTAGCTGCCGCTTGGTTGCAAGCGAGAAGTATAGTTTACGGTGGAAATGAACCGAAGTGGTTTTTGGGGAAAATGCATGCGGTTTGATTGTAAGGAATTGATGTGGTTTTACATCTTTTAGGTAGAATAGGAACCGAAATGGTTTTCGGCGGAAATTGGAATTGCTTGGGGGCAAGCAAGGGATATAATTCAGATAGAGAATTAACCGAAGCAATTTCGGGGAAATTTATGCGGCTCGGTGGTGGTGATGATTAATATTCAGTTGTAGGTTTGAATATGCGTTTTATTAAGGCATATGAATTTCCGGGGAAATTAAGATTGCTTGGTCGCAAGGAAGGAATATAACTTAAATAGAGAATTGACCGAAGTGGTTTTGGGAAAAATTATATGTGGGGTGATGTAATTGGGTGAGATGATTTAGAATGTATTCTATTGAATTGTATTTTGTTGGAAGTTTTGGGAAATGCCTTTCATTGCAGATTGGGAGATGGATTCTTGCAAGTTCGGGATGGATTCGCTTGCAGATTTTGCATGTGTGTATTGCAGGTTTTGAATGGGGAGTTGGATTAAGGTGACGCGCTGTTAGCGGTCGAAGTTGGTTAGAATTGCGGGATGGTTCTCCATGTAGTGTAGAAAACCCCCACAAATGTACTAACAAATTCCTTTTATGGAGGTGTATTGTAAAAAAATGGTCTCATAATTGAAGACTGAAAACGATCAAATGAACAATTTTATCTTCGCAGCAGTCATGGTTCTTTCTATAAGCGAACTTGTACTCTATCAATTGAAGACCTAGATGGAACGGATGTTCTAGTGTTAAGATTGTGCCGTTTGAGAACCGATCGATTTTCTTTTTCTACGTCAGCATAAATAAAGATCATTTCAAATGAATCGAACCCGTTGTTATTTAATGGGGAGGTGTTTAAGTGATTTATATAATCGGGGCTCTTCAATAAGACAGCTACGTCAGGTTATCTTGACAATAAGCCCATTTCTTTTCAATGGCTGAAAAGAATTCATCCTTTCATAGTTTGATCGGCGTTGTAGCCCAGCAAAATTAAATAGTGGTAATGGATTCAGCAAAGAGACATAAAAACAATGTAATCAGTTTTAAATTCAAATCTTTTCTTTTATTGAAACGAATTCACCTTTTTGTCACAACTTTCAGAGTCAATCCATTTAACAAAAACTGACATTATAACCGTACAAAAAGCAGTACCGAACAACTTAATTTTACTGAATATTAAAACGCGAAAAAACTGCATCTTAATTCCGTCATCTTCTGTTTTTTCTCCAAGAACCAGCCGTTGAGCAACAGAAAAATCTCCTCCGCTGCACAGTTGGGCTGATCTCTTTTCAAGACTTCAGCGATTCCAGCAACGGGGTCTGCTATCAGCTAGCTGAATTGTCTCCGTGGTCAGCGAGCAGTTCGAAAAGCATTCAGTAGCATGATCGAGTTTCTTGCACAGCTTATAGTTTCATACTCTCCGGCGCTGTAGGGTGATATTTCGCCGAGTCACTTGAATTGTTCACTCAATTATTTTATCCAAATTGTTTTGCAAATGTTATGCTGTTGCTTCTGCAACATAGTTTAATTATGAAAATGAAATATTATTAAAAAAGAGAAGAATGAATAATGAATGAAGTACAAGGCCAGTTTGATAAATTATTGACTTTCTGAATTTCCTGCGCAGCCACTAAACACAACATTGCTTCCATCAACTCCCATCTATAAATCGACCACTGTCAAAGTTTGAACAAGCTGCGACTTTTGGTTTGTGTTCGATAGCCATTGAAAGCAGACAACCTCGTGAAATTTAACAAAGAAATTTTTAAAAATTTTTTTTAAAAAAGTAAAAAATTAATTTCGTGTGCAGATTAAGCGTAATCAAGCAAAATCCATAAATGGGGTTACGAACTGCTACCCCGTCCAGCATATTCTCCAGATTTAGTCACCCGTGACTATGTCCTGTTTCCAAACCCGAAGAAATAGGCGGCCGGTAAGAGATTTCGGTCGAATGAAGAGGTCATCACAGAAACGAACGCCTATTTTGGGGCCTTGAGGAGACCTATTGTTGAGTCCCGGTGAGTTTACCAGGAACGAGTGACGACGAAATATTTGTAGAGTACAAGAAATGTTTATTGCACGAACGAAACTTTATTCTTGCCATAAACGAAACGAAAAATGACTTAAAACGTACGAAAAACTAATCTTGGAACAACGAACGAATAACAAGACATTTCATACACGAAACGAAAAACTAACTCATTTACATAACAATGACAAACAAAACAAAATAACGAAAATGGCAGTAACGAACACAAACAGTGCTGCCAAACATGCAGGTAATTACAAAATTATAACGAATTATTGACTAACAATTACAACAATTAATAACAAACAACTTATAACAATTAAGAATAGAAAAGTAATTAAATTATCTAATGGCTTGAACTAACTAGTCCAAGCAAGCTGCGACACCTATTATTTGAAAGGAATCAAAAATCAGAAAAACGCTGGACCAAATGTATCGAGCTAAAACGAGACTATGTTGAGAAATAAAATGTTTATTTGCCAAAAGAAATATCTTTTATTCAAAACGTCACTGAGTTATCAATGCCATATATCCTAAAAGGAATGCCGATAGGTATATCTTCAATAACTCTGTTTAAAATCCATTTACTGTCTTTGAAGACCTAAAAGACTCATCCAAAATGTCTACATACATTAAATGACATCCCCTTTCTGCTGTTCTGCATCGCCCTATTATTACTATTATTCGATGAATACCATGAAAATCTCAACTTCGCTCACCCTTTATCCTCATCCAATTATTTATCCGTCACAGTAAATTAATACGTCGTCCCATAGGCGGATTATTGCTGTTATGGGCAGAACAGCTTACCGGACAATAAACGTAACAAAATTACGAATTTATTTACGAACCTCACCCATTTGGTGACCTCCCCACAGATCAAGTTGTGGTAACTGCTTACATATCAGCATCAATTATTACTGTCGTCCTTCAGAACGGAAGGCACCCTTCCGAATTGATAAGACAGCAAAATAATACGAGAACTTTGTAGAATTCTTATTTATAGTTCAGAACAATGTGTTGTTTGATAGCAATTTACTACAATATAATCCCTGTTTCCTTCGTTGTCGTCTCCTTAACCACACACCTGCTTACGAAAATCGGAATCAATTAAATGTGATTTATCTTTTGGGATCCAACCCATTTCAGGGATATTTGTGAAGAAGATTTACGCCACCAGCCCCCACGTTCCAGCACCAAATGTTTCCGACTCCATCGTTAGTGTTGATATATTTCCATCAAATTAAAGTTACGCGCACTCACAACTGCCATCCATGTCGCCCATGCCACACGGCAACGGTAACGATTTCAAAAACTCGACTGATAAACCAGAATAATGAATACACGGCCCTAGCAACCAATGTGTGTTATGTGATCCATCATAATTGGCCAAATTTATTGGCTAAGGAATGTGTATCCTACGAAATCGGAAAGGATTACCCAAATCGTAAAATTTATACCACAAAATTTAAGATGCGGGCATAAGAACGGCGATTAATGTTTGCTGAAGTGACACCATTTTCTATCAATTAATGTTTTGGGGATATTTTTATTATTCGAAATATTATTGAGATCCCTCGCCTTGGGGGACGTCCAAACGACGGCGCTCGTCTTTGCAAGATTAGCACAATAGGACTCGATGGCCCCTAATTGAATTATTGGCGGAGCAGTAAACCTTCTATGTGAGTCGCCGACAGTTGTGGGTTCGATTGGAAATGACACATAAGCGTAATAGGATGTTTGGGGGAAGAAAGCAATTCATTAAGGGATTATTGAAGTAGTAATCAAAGTTTTCGGATAAGTGGGGAACGTTCGAAAAAAAGCCATTTTGTTAAGAAAGGAATTAACGGCTTATTGGCCTTAATGAGAATGACGTCAAACTTCCCCCAAGCTGTTGATGGAGTAGAAAGTTGTACGTAGTATTTGGTACATGTCACAAGAGTAGAAAAGAAATATAGATGAAATTCGATATAAAGTGCGGAAAACGTCGGTTTGATTTTCTTAAATTCAACAGTTTCCAAAAATGCTGATTTTTGTAGATCGAGGAATATTAATAGAAGTCCGTTACCAACATTAAGTTAATTTTTATTTTTTATTACTAATTTTTTTTTTATTATTAATTGATAATCAATTAATTTTTTATTTTTATATATTATTTATTAAGTTATATTAGATTAATTCCAAAAATGCTGATTTTTGTAGATCGAGGAATATTAACAGAAAGTCTGTTATCAAAATTAAGTAACTTTAATAACGGATCACAGAACACTGCACACTTCGCAAATAATTTCACCAAATTTAATTTTAAATAACGGTTTTTCTCTAAACCTTACTTTCTTTCGCACAAAAGAGCTTGTGGCGGTGCCGCCAAACCCCACAGTACACTTACCTGAAAACCCCCATAACCTCGTCCCAAGTAGCATAAGTTTTTGCTAATGCAATCGCATTAAGCACCTGAAAATGCTTCACGCGTTAATTAGATCAAAACTATAATCGTAAAGTCCCTGTAAAGAAAACTTACTTTTTCATGCATCTCTCCGCATACAATTTTCCGTAAGATTTCTTTCTTTGCTTATCTGGAAGACCAGACCATTTTGGCACCTTCGGTACCAGAAAAATTCCTGTAAACAAAATGATTCGGTTGGCATACAATGTAACCGTCATGGCAGGGACCATAAATATTGCGCCGTCTATTTTCCAACTTCGCCATGGGTACGATAAATTTCTTTACGTACACATTGGCCGGCGACCTTTTTCTCCCAGCAATAAAATTCTCTAACTCTCACCATGTGCAAACAGAAAAACGCTGTTCCTATATAAGTTTCCTGCGATACCAAAAACAATTCATATCGTTTGTGGTATCCGAAAAATTTTTTTTTTTATTTAATGAGCGGCTGCTATTTATTTAGCTGACCCTCATTACGGAACGAAGCATAAGCAAACCCATTAGCATCCGACGAGTTCGGTTTTATTTGCTCTTTCTTTGTTCTAGGTTCGTTCTAGGTTCGTTCTCATTCATGAAAGAACCATGCACACACACAACTGCACTGAAAGAGTGTATTTCTGTGGCGGCCACACCCTTAAGAGAAAAGTTTTTCTCTCTCTTCCCTTTTCTTAACCCTAACCTAGGATGAAATTCATATCACAGTTCTATCCTCGGTGAGTCGTTTTACATCAGCAGACCGGAACGGTCACGCGATATCCCGCTCTCCACGCGCGGCGGAGAAGCGCAGATATACGGAGTCATTGGCGTAGTGAAGTTTATTCGCTATCCATAAAGTCGAGCGGTGTTTTGTTGATTTATTTTTATTTGACCCAAACGGTTACGGAAAAAAATTGCATCCAACTATGTGAACTTGCATTTAATTTGTCATTTCCAGTCCAGTGTTCGATCGTGAACTGTACTTTCTCGTTTGGTTGAATATATCAGACTGGTATGACCACTATCATTTCCTGTATGGTGTATATTAATAAGAAACAAACAATAAAATTAATTTAAAGTGGTGATCACCAACAACAACACTAGCGTTTTATTTCTCTCGGCCTACTTCCCGTGTTTGTGTTTCCTTGCTTTGGCGGAATCGTGTAGCGCTCGTCGGAACAATTAATTATGATGGTGGAGGAAGTAGAACTAGCACCCATGCCGGTGCCACGACTTCACCCCCACAAGCTCTCAAAGAGAAATTTGATACCGACTCTACGAGCACACACCACTTCCGTAGAATACAAAAAGAACACTCAGAGGATGATGAATAAGATTAACTCTATAGGCAATTGAGATTTTCAGGAACTAAGTCTCAATCGGTGTAAATGAATTAAAATTGTAAGCGTTGTAAAAGTCTAAGCACAGTGCGAGTGGGAGAAGGGGACAAAGGTAAGGAAAGGAACTACAGGGGTCTTGATGCTTGAATATTACAATGACGAAGGAACACGTGATCAGACAGGGAATCTCACATAAGTGCGGTACGGCTGAAGAACAATTGTTTGTGGTTATGTACAAATTTGAAGTTAAATTTTATTGTGACCTGATCCACACTCTCTGAGTGATGATTCACTAATTTTATTGATAAATGACTGTCTTTCGCACCAGTCACTACAAACAATTTTGGATCGTGCCAATTAATGCCGGAGTTCCCCGCGGCGCTTCATTTTCATCCTCTCTATTTCTCGTTTTCTAAACGGTCTCTTGTTCAGTACTCACAGTACAATCCTATGGTTTGCGGATGGCAGCATGGGATTTGTCCTTCCCATTCAAATATGCACTATATAATAATAGTAAGGTATACTCGACTTATCAAATTTTATGAATTTCAACGAGATGTATCAATACTGATTAATTAGATGAATAAAATTCGACTTCTGTGAAAGCCAATGCTGCCCTGGTCGTCAAAGAGGAAACTTAGCATGCATTCATTATTGGAAAATGGCGCTTGCATCATGGTACCCAACAAATTTTTAGCCGTTAGCATTTGAATTAAGTTGAATCGTAATTGCGACGGCCACGTTTTTTGAAGTTGTGGTAAATGCCGTGAAAGGTACGAGTAGCGTGTATGAGGGGTGGTGTGCCTTCAGAGTCGGTCGTAGTTCTTCTTGATCTTGGAGTTCAATATCGATAACGAGACGTTGAAATATCGTTTAATAAATTTCCATTAACAATAAGTGTAATCGTTCATCTTTTAATTATTATCAATTGACAAGAAGTGTCATCGTTCATCTTTTAATTATTATCCTTTAACAATAAGTTGACATAGGTGTTCTAATTTGGAGTCGGAGTTTAAGTGGAAATCTTCGCGAACCAGTGCCCATGTTGGCACATGACGAAGACATTTTTCCCACAACTCCACAACCACGAATTGGAAGAGCTATACCGCAAACCTACAATAGGGAGAGTAATGAGGTCGCGAAGATGAAGATGGGCCGGACATGTAGTGCGAATGGGCAACGATAGGACCGTGCGTAGAATTCTTGATGGTAAACCAACGGGAAAGAGACCGGCAGGACGGCCGCGACGGAGATGGGAGGACAATGTTACGTTTGATCTTGAGGAGATCGGATCGGCTGGTCAAGGGTGGAAAGAGAGTGCACAGGACAGGGAACGATGGCGGAGTCGAGTCTGTGAGGTCATGAACTTCCGGGTCCCTACAGAGTAATAAATAGTAATAGTAATTAATTACATTTAACATAAAACTGGACACTGGAAGTTTCATCGGAAGGAATAACGAATAAAGGATTGCGACGAGTGTCGATTTAAAAACATCTCCGGAAGGAAGCTTATTCGGATGAAGATCCGCGAGATAAAGCAGAACAAAGAACTACACCAGGAATATAAATAAGTTGTGAATTCTGGGTATCTAGGGGTGCCCACTCGGCGCTATAGGTTCGCCTCTCCCGAGAAAAGTGTAATAAAAAAAAAAAAAAAAAAAAAAAAACGAATAAAATATTTTTAGCTTTTTGATTTACTTTCTGTATTTTTATCAATCCTTAATCGACAAAGAAATTCTACTGAGATGCCGCGGCGAGTGAACTGATTTGTCTTGCCACGAACATTGTCTATAAAGAAGAGTTGGAGTCGTGTTCCGACAACCACACAAAATCCACAGAGGGTTTCTAATACGAGGGTTGCCTTTTATATTTCGGGATTAGAGAACAAAAACAAATATTGATCATCGAAAATCACTTTATTGTTTTTCAAAATATTCCCCATGAAGATCTATACACTTTTGCATGCGTTTGAACCAATTGTCGAAGCACTTTTGCCACTCTGATTGAGGTATCTCTAACACATGCATTCTGAATGCAGCCACCGCTTTTTCAGGTGTCGAAAAACGTTAACCTCTCAGTTTGTTTTTTACGTACGGGAATAAAAAGAAGTCATTCGGTGCCAAGTCAGGACTATACGGCGGATGACCCATCAAATCGATGTTTTGGGTGCTCAAAAATGCAGTTGTCGCAGCCGATGTGTGAGAGCTCGCATTGTCGTGGTGAAGAGTGATCCGTCTTCGGCGGTTGGTTTTCCTGATTTCTTGGAAGACAACTGGAAAACAAATGGTTGTGTACCACTCAGAATTGACTGTTCTGCGTTGTTCTAGTGGTACGGTTGCGACATGTCCAGTTTTTCGGAAAAAACAGGCGACCATTTGCTTAGAAGTGCCTCGTGCGCGAACAACTTTTGTTGGATTTGGCTCATCTGGAACCACCCAGACAGTCGACTGCTGTTTACTTCCGGGCTCATACGCGTAAATCCACGATTCATCACCTGTCACGATGTCATAGACGTGTTTCGAAGCACCGCGACCGTATTTTTTGAGCATTTCTTTCGACCAATTGACACGAGCCTTTTTTTGGGCGATTGACAAATTGTGTGGGATCCAACGCGAACAAATTTTGTTCACAGTCAAATGTTTATGCAATATTGAATGTATGCTGGTCCCACTAACGCCTAAGGTTGTCTCAATCTCACGATAGCTCACATGATGATCTTCCAATATCAGTTCGCGCACAGCATCAATGGTTTTCGGAACAACAACTGATTTTGGACGACCTTCACGAAATTCATCTTGGAGTGAACTACGACCACGATTGAATTCACCATACCATCGATAAACACTGGTCCTTGATGGAGCTTCATCGCCAAAAATTGAATTAAGTTCATACATGCACTGTTGCTGAGTTAATCCACGCTGAAAGTTGTAAAAAATAATCGCACGAAAATGTTGACGATTTAATTCCATTTTTGGGCCGAGATGAATCTTTTAAGTTACTGTAAACAACACAAATAGTGCTCGTATGTCAAAACGTTCTGAGTGCGTATAACCTCAAAAATGTCCAACTTTAGGACAGAGCTGTCAATTGCCGGATTGCAACGCTAGGGTTGCCAAATCCCGAAACATAAGAGGCAACCCTCGTACTTCACCAGACAGTAGAAGTTTCAACAAAGGTGCAAAATATAGTTTACTTATACCGCGGCACAGCACAGAAATTAACACCTGGTGTAGAAGACAAAAAAACGGCAAATTGGGCGATTTTGTTTTAGAAAAAGTATTTAATATTAATTTGTAAAAATATGCTAACCCGAGTATTTATTGTGCATACATAGAAGTGTTGAAATTATATTTTTCATTACATTTTTTGCATAAACAAGCAACTAATAAGTAAAAGACATTAGGGCAGAAAAAATTTGTTTTTTGCATTGTGCAGTGTATGTCCTCGTTGGATGATCCGTAAATACAATGGTTTCGTTTATTTTATAAGTGTAGTCATTTGATGTGTATTTAAAGTATTTAAAAAAAAAAGTTTTTACAAACAAAAACGTGATTGAAAAAATGTCTTTTTTTTTGCGAAAAATTTCAACTTATATTTGTTTATAACTTTTTATAAAAAATATTTTAACTTCTAAAAATACATTCAACAATTGGAAAATTAACTAACCTCTCTTAAAAAAAAAGAGAAAAAAAGGGGGAATTCATTCGCAAAATTATGAGTTATCTTGCACACGCATTTCAAAAACATGGTTTTGAAAAAAATACGTTTAAAGTTTCCGAACACTGTACAGTGTCCTCGGGCATGCGTACTTTTCGAGCTCGTTTTGAACCACTAAGATACAAATTCATGCTTGGGAGTTGGAGAGCATATTCTGCAAGTGGTTATCGATTCAGAAAAAAAATCGATTTTTTGGAGCCGCTACACCAGGATTAAATTCTCTTACATAATTCCTCCTAACTTGTCTCAACTACCTTGCAGTTTTATATCTAAGCTAGTTAGGCAGCTTAAAATTTCACTGACATTTAAAATTCAACGTGTTACTCCTCTATTTTATGGCATCATTGGATTGGAACACATTTTATGAACGGAGCCCGCAAGAGTGGAAAAACAGCAAAACCACGTCGTGTTTAAAATTATATAACAAAACACATTTTAATGCTTTTATATGGTCAATTACTATAACTATTTTGAACATAGCATGCAACTCTTTAAGACAATAAAAATACATAATTTTTTTTCAACAGGTCAGCACATGAGAATCGTAATCTGTTCCACTCGCACGAATAATAACCTCTACTAAGCCCACAATAAACATAAGTCCATCACCAATGCTTGAAAACTTATGAATATCAATAAAAATGTTGCCATCACTTAATAAATTGTCGTCCGTTACAATAAAATTCGGTATCAAAATATTATTAGTTGATGACAACTCACATTCATTCACCATTGGCCACTGTAATCTACAACAGATGTCAAGTCTCACTTTGCGCTTCCTAAATCGAGGCAATTAAATAATATTGGGGCCCTAACTAAGTGAATAAATAAAAATGCGAACATCTCCCAAAGTAATTGGCCCTCGTTTCTTATGGCAGTAGTACCACAAGTGAGCACATAAAATCGTTCTATGGATTTTGTCGGCGTAACAAATGGTACGTGCAGCCAGTAATACCAAAACCCAGTTTGTTTGCCACCTTTCCTCAACCTGGTGTACTATAACAAACGTTAATCTGTTTAGGTCAGCCTGGCCTAATAAAATGACAAATAAACTGCTTTTATTATTTCGGGTGTTTTACATCCGCCTCTTTGGATAACTTTATGGCAACTTTAAGGAATTTGGTAATCCGAACTTGTGATCATATAACGTCAATACTTTCTCGACATTAGTGCACTGCATGACTGGGTTTAATGGGACTTATCACCTTTCCATAGTTCACACGTAAGTTATGTGTACTTCTCTCGCTGCTTCACGGTCTCGCTGCAGAAAATTAGCGAGAATATCGTAATACGATTATAACTTTTAGAAAAACATTGTTAAGCACTCTCGAGTGTTTTTACATTTGAAATTATTAAAATTTTTATAACCCCTACGTCAACCAACGGAAGAGATTCGGGTCAATTTTGATCAAAACGGCGGAGCCAACTGATACGAGTATTTCCGTTTTAATTTGACGTTAAAAATTGAAAGGCGCCATTCACTTTTGTTGGTTTTACGAGGAGAACGAAGGAATCGCAGATTTTATGGCAACATCTCCAAAAATGAAAGTCATTCGTGGTGAAGTTTATTGTTGTTTACGTATATTATTTCGTATACAAACCTTTATAAGAATTGGTTATGTTTTGCTGTGCGGGAATTCGTTAGATTGTGGATAGAGCAATTAACTCATAAAATGGTGAACAGATTGGCAGCTAATATTTTAGATACTCAATGATATTTAAGAGATTTATGTTCGATGGGGGCCACCTGGTAATATTTTTGGGGTGTACTGTTCTGCGAGGATCAGTCAGAATTCAGATTTAATTACTTAATTTGGGCGAGAGTCTAGCCGCATCTGACTTTTAATGACCCCTCACAAGTAACCTCATCTGTTTCAAATCAAAGCACGAATATTACTTTATGAAATAGTAAAATTTTATTTTTACAGGAACAATAAAGTATAGAAAAAAGGAGAGAATTTTAACATGATTTAATTGTGCATATACTTCTGCAATGCAAACAGGGCAATATAAAATGTATTTATCGTAACTCCACCGGAGAATCCTTTGATATCAATAAGTAGTCATACGAAACAGTATCTCAACACTCCTAAGTAGAGGTGAAGGTGTAAATCTCATAAGTATTCCCTTCGTGGGGATGCATTGATTGCTGCACTACGGAGAGAATAACCTGTGATGAACGCTGATAGTACATCTGGATCATGCGTGAGAAAGATTGAAAAATCCTGGGAGGTGAGGAGGGCATCGGTGATTCCACGTTGAAGATGGTGTTTCGCCGATTTACCGGCGGCTCCCCATTTTCCACTCATAGGAGGGGCTGCAGGTGGGTTAAAGACCCATTGAAAGCCATCATTTATGACCTGCTGTTTTAGATAAGCAGATTTATGGGTTAAAAGTCGATTGTTCGAGGAATAAAACACAATTCCGGTTAGAGATGTAATGTTTAACTTTTATTGGTTCTTTATTGTACTTGCTTATTTAACACGCACTAGTTTAGTATAAAGTTCCTCGTTCTACGGCTGTTTGCTAACTAATGAAAATTATCGCGATATTGTGCAAACTCAATGATTTTGGCACACACTTCAATAACAAAAGAGTATATTAACAGAACCTCGTTCTACGGCTGTTTACTAAAAAATAAAAATTCTCGAGATACTTGTGCAAACTCGTACGCGGCCTCACGACTCCTTTGACTGATACTCCTTGGTGGTAAAATCTGACTGGTTTTCGTTCACCACCATCAGAATGATATTGCAAGAATCGCCTCAATAAGGGGAGGAGCTACACGATCAACTCGAGGCATGTATGTGTATGCGTCGCATACGATCGTCCGGTGAACATAGATAGATGCGGGCGTCGTTATTGCATCTCATCGTAATGATCATTAAACGAAGGGATAGTTCTCTGCGATCTTATGACAACAGAGACGCTATTTCCATGATCGGGTAATGGGAATGCATTGTTTGCGTTCGCCATCATTGCATGGGTCTGCGGCTGTGTACACAATCGATCGTGTAATGCTCGCCGGCAACAGACCCTTCTGGTGTGAAAAACAAACCGAAGATCTGCTCGCCCGAGGAGAGGCCATAAATCAACATTCGGTTGATGTACATGCAATTTTCCAAGTCCGCGGACGGTTGGCGGCCGTTAATAGAAAATCCCGATGCACCATAAACAATCCGGAAGATATGGATGCGACGTTTAGGTATTGCAAACGAATATCGGGTGCAGCCGTCGCCAGTTGTTAAAAGTAAACACTTGATGGCCACATCCAATTCGTTGCTTGTTTGCGGTCCATGATCGGTGGAAACCGATAATGGAAAACCAGGTATTGCTGAAAATGTTTGCTTTGCGTCGGCCGAAACCTTGTCGACGGTGGCAAACCGGTGAGACCTGGCAGCCGCACGCTTAGGGGTAACATGGCAAACAAAACAAGCACATTAGGAATTCTGTGTTGATTTTGTTTTCATGAAATGGGTAGCATTAGATAATAGGGACGTGATGCACTAGGTGCAATGCATGCCCGAGGGTGAAATTTTTGATGCCACGGCTAGGTGATAATCCTTGCCGTGGACTTAATGTTTTCAGGAATGATCGTGGAGAAGGGGTTTGGAAAAAACCCCCAAAGAAAGGTAAGCTACCTATAAGGTATTTATGTCGGTTATCCTTTGGGATAACCGAATTAATTCCCGCGAATTGGTTGGCGGTTAATGCCGAAGCAAGGTTGTATAATCTTGCTGAAGATTCGACTTTAAGGTAAGTCGCATTGCTGGAAATGGTGGGGATCGAGCGATGCATGGCTCTTCGGGCCCTGAAAAGCCCCACAGATTCTTTACAGACACCCACCAGGAGTAGGGAGAAACATACAGGGCAAGGCCTCTGCTTTCAACCCGGCGAAGGCCAGGACGATCCTTGTCCCTGTTCAATCCAAGTTGACATGCAGTCTCCACGTGACACCGCTGGATAGCTACTTTGGAATCCACCAAGTAGTGAACCAATGCATGCAGCAACATCCTGAGAAAGCGAAGCTAATAACCTTGCCCGGAAAAACAAATTATTATGCACATGTGGGGGTTCTTTAACCCACTTCCAAAGAACCACCCATTTCCATAAAGTACCTGCCTTCTACTTACCTGCAAATGAGCATCGTAAGCTACTCTGCATCACCTTCCACCTGAAAACATAAGCCCACGGCAAGATTACCATCTTACCGTGGCATCAAACTTTCACGCCGGTGCATGCTTGCATCCAACGCATCATCTTTCCGAAATCTAATTACCTCTTCATGTAACCGACATTAATTCTCGAACATGTCAATGCGCATTGCTGAGAACCACTTCCTCACGCACGTGCATGACATGTCCATCCTAGCCTTATCGGCCGGACCATCGGTCAATCCTCCAAACAACAATCCGTTGGTCCCGAAGACACGTCGACCAACGTACTTGTTGACACAACTGCAGCCGATAGTTTCCCTACCATTCGGTAATTAAATATTGCCCCCATATCTTTAGGTTCGCAATAGCTGCAACCAATTTCCCATTATCGGCTATCAACCGATCATGGGATTTGGGCATGAATAGGATCGTTGTTTAGGCAATCATACCCATGTTCATGGTATATGACGACCCTTCTGGAAATCAAAGTAAGCACACAGTACCGCACTGTGTTTGTTTTGCTTACCAACGCTGGTCCATGATTCCCATGGGTGGCAAATTCATCACCACCATATCCACGTACCAGCATATTAACCCAAATAAGATAACATCCAACCTGACCGTCGGCAAGATTTCTGTTGATTTAATGCCAACAAAATATCTTCCTTTCTAGAGCACCAGAGCCATACGGCTAAAACAAACATAACCCAAATCTCTGGTTGAACTATCATCACCAGTATGTATCGCCTACTACGGCATTTCCCTTGAACTCATAGATAAATACCATGACGATTCCATGCAACATCGGCAGACCATGAACGATCATCATTTGACCCTCGAAATAGCGTTTTTGTTTACTTTGGAGCAAAAACCTATTTCGTTCTCAGGCGTGGATCATCGATGATTTATGACCACATTGCCTGCAGCCCCTGATGCTTCTACATTTGTTTGATCAGGTGTCGGCCGATCGTTGTCTGTATTGCAGGCAAAAGGGGCATTGTACGTGTCCCTATGCAGCATTTGGGAATTCCTCCCATTTTTACCCTTTCCTCGATCACCATTGGCCGCTGCCAAGTTGATCCGGTTCGCCCCTCCTTCAGCGATGTGAGCCACCACCGTTAAATCTGATGGATGCGAATTGCATCGAGGAGTCAGATTTGAATCGCGCTATTAATCCGATGTAGCGAAGTCGTTGTGTGTCGGAGCCGCCACCGTACAATTGATATTTAGTGTCCAAATTCTGGAGCAAGTACGTCTCTTGCGAGGAGTTCAATTTGCGAGTCCGTGTGCCGTTAAATATAATGTCTTACGTTAGCTATTTGTTGCGCTGAATTTCTCGGTCAATAGACGTGCTTAAAATACAAACACCACTAACAAACATTGTCGAGCGTGCTTCACCAAAAATATTGTTATTCGTAGAGGAGTAGTATGAACGAATTTCCAAATGTGTCAATTATTCAGTGATTGTTGTGCCAATAATTAATAAATAAGTGCGTTTAAGACTCCCACATGTAAATCGACAACTAAGGTGGATATATACCAACAGAACAATAAAAAAAGTAAAAAGAACATTTACACCTGTGCGTTTTCATTCATTGTTTTCTCTGGTCACCTATTGTGAATCCTCTGGCGAACATTTCTTCTAGGCGGACAAGAGTGGGAAGGAAGTGAACCGAGCGCCTGTGTCCTTGTGCAATACTTCCGTTACCCCACGGACAATTTAACAAGTCTCGGATATGGACAGGATACCGGCGGAGAGACTTGCTAAAATAGGCGAACACCGAATGCCGGTTGTAGTACCGATGATGACCTTAACATAACTTGCGTGTTTTAGATGCGAAGTATCGCCTTATGTGATGAGATCCAATAATTGAGAGCAGGTCAGCGGAGTTAGACGGCGTTTTACTGTTCTGTGAATCCAGTGCTTTATGAAAACTTAAACATCTCGCAATACAGCAGCATTAACTCTAAGGAGAGCAGAAATGAAGTAACTCATCGAAGTAGATGAGATTGCACCTCGATTCAAGATGAGTTTTGAGTGATCGAACCTCCATGTCAACCGGATGAATATCTTGAGTTGTGAAATTAGGCTATTAATGAGATGTGTCTGGTCAAGTCCACCACAGTTGATGATTAATGAACTGATCTGGTGACATACCTCGAGAAACGCAGTCTGCTGGATTTCATCATCATCATCGTCGGCACTACAGCCGGGAACCGGTCTTGGCCCTATTTAACAAATCTCTCCACCGCTCCCGATTTCGAGCCGATGTCATCCAGTTTGGCACTCCCAGGCTCTGGGCGTCCTGGTCTACGCCATCCGTCCATCGCAGACAAGGTCTGCCGCGCTGTCTCCTTCCATACATCCTGCCACAAAGGACTTTCCGGGCAAGCTCCTCTTCGCTCATCCGAGCTTGATTTTTCCTACAACATTAGCTTCGAGGTAGATTGCGTACAACTCATTGTTGTAGCGTTTCCGGAATCGTCCTCCCTCGCATACGGGGCCAACAATTCTCCGTAAGACCTTCCTCTCGAACGCGACTAAGCGTTCAGAGTGCCTTTTCTTGATCACCCAGGTCTCGGATCCATCCATGAGTACTGGTAAGACAATGGTCTTATACAGTAGTAGCTTGGATGTTCTGCATAAATTTCGGGATTTAAAGAGCCTTGATAGACCATAGTAGGCTTTGTTGGAGTTGATCAGCCGTCCGCGTATTTCTTCTTCCATATTGTTATCGGCTGATAATATTGACCCAAGCTGGTTAAAGGATTGCACTACTTCAAATTCGTGTTCCATTACCCTGATAGCTTGACCAACGTTAGGACTTCTCTTCCCAGAAGTTGCTAGTTTTCCCCTCATTAATGTGCAGTCCCAGTTTTTGTGCCGCCTGCTCGATCTGGGTGAAGGAATCCTGTACAACCGATCCGGTTCTCCCAATGATGTCGATGTCATCTGCGTAGGCAAGTATCTAGCTGAACTTGGTGATAATAGTACCTCTAGTTGCGACGCTAGACTCGCGGCTTGCTTTCTCCAACTCCAGGTTGAAGAGAAGGCAGGCCAGACTGCCCCCTTGTCGGGGTCCATTAAAGATGTTTATTGGTTTGGACAGCAATCCCGCTATTTTTACTTGACTAGTTACGTTGGTCATGGTCAACCTACAAAGTCGTATCAATTTGTTTGGAATTCCGCATTCTCTCATGGCATTATACATTTCTACCCTGGGTATGCTGCCGTAGGCGGCCTTAAAGTCTATAAATAGACGGTATAATGGAATCTTAAATTCCAGACATTTTTCCGTCGCCTGCCTAAGGGTGAATATCTGATCAATCGCTGATTTGCCTGGGATGAAGCCACACTGATAGTGACCAATGATGACTTTAGCGTATGGGGCTATCCAATCTTGTAGGGTACGTTTAATGTTTTCTCAATGCTTGGTGGCGACAGCATTTGGTCTTGGTCTTGCATTGGTGGAGCCTCCAATTCTTCTGTGAACTGACCATTTAGCAATTCATTGAAGTGCACTTCCCATCGGTCCGGAATGCCTTCAGGATCGGTGACCAGATTACCCTCTTTATCCTTGCAGTAAGTGCAGCGTGCTGTATGTTGCGTCTTACTGCGGATCATTTGGTAGATCTTCCGCGCCTGGTGCGGACTTCGCTCTCTACTTCCCTCTATTTCACAGACTAAATTTTTTTTTCCCAGACACCTTTCTTTTGTCTGTGGAGTCTTTTTTCAAATTTTCTGAGCTCTTTGTATTACTCCTCGCGTACCCGCGTCCTATGAGACTGCTGCATTGCCCGCTATGCAGCATTGTTACGTTCAGCCGCTAGTTTGCACTCATCATCAAACCAATCGCGCTGCTCTCTACGATTACTGCCTCAGATGGAATTGGCAGTACTAATGACAGTATTCTTAAGCTGTTTCCATTTTTCTTCTACGCCCGGCATTCTGGGCCCAGGACTTACTCTCCGTCCGTCGAGCTCTTCGAGGGCGAGTCTTAGCGCATGACCAACGGTGTTACTGGTATTCTTATTGCGTAAGGCAGCCGTGTTTATTCTAACTTGATCCGCGGATGCAATACGTCTCCGTAAGGCAATCTGCGCTCGGAAAACTGTACCAACAAGATAGTGATCCGAGTCGACGTTGGCACCTCGGTATGTTCGTACCGTCATCAGACTCGAGGAGTAGCGGCGATCTATTAACACGTGGTCAATTTGGTTGCGAGTGGCTCCATTAGGTGATACCCAGGTGGCTTTATGGATGTCTTTACACGGAAAGTTGGTACTCGTAGCGACCAAGTTCTTCAATGCTGCCAGTTCGATGCCTCGTAGTCCATTGTCATTAGTGTTCTCATGCAAACTATAGGAACCTGCGTAGTGCCTGAAAACCGGCTCCCGACCTAGTTTGGTATTCAAATCACCAAGAACGATTTTCATATCGTATCTTGGGCATGCATTGGGGGTCCGTTCGACGTTCTCGTAGTATTCTTCCTTTTCGTCGTCTGGGGACTCCACTGTAACATTTCGTTTTTTGGATTAAAGCTGATGATGGCAGGCTTCAGTTTTTGGCTGACTAGAAAGTTTACCGCGAGCTGAACTTACCTGTCCGATATTAACATTTTCTAACCCAATGTTTCCTTTTTCTGAACTTGTTTTATTTAATATAAAAATTTTCTAACACAATGTTTTTTTTTTTGGATTTATTTTATGGAATATAAAAATGTTCTAACAGCAAGCTACGTTTTCTGAACATACATGTCTGATATTAAAATTTTCTAACACAATGTTTGTTTTTCTGAACACGCTTGTTCGATATTAAAATTTTCTAACCCAATGTTTCTTTTTTCTGAACATGCTTGTCCATTATTAATATTTTTTGACACAATGTCTGTTTTTTCTGAACGTGTTTTATTTATACCACACGTCTCACACTGGTTATAAATCGACTAGAGCGTCCGACTCTCATCCGAGTCCTTTTATATGAGGACACAAATTTATTCCCACCTTACCAATTACCGATTCACAGAGTTGGTTTTGGCTCTCGCGAACCTGAACCCCTTTCGTCAGATGCACAAGTATGTAATGGCAAGGTAGATGCAAATTTTCTGGTAAAGTTCATTGTACCTAAAATGTGTGTGAAATTATTCATTGTCCTCGTTCAGAGAATTTTGTCATTCTTTTGGGGTAAGAATTACGACATTTGGGAGATAGGGGATGAAAAGGGCGAAAATGTTTGTAAGTACAGTTTCCGATTGAGTTATGACTATTCATGGTTGAATAGAGTATACATGTTGTAAACGATGGAAAGTTTGGCCATGAAATCACTTTTCAGATAGGATTATGTGTTTTGTTGGGATAAATGAAAATGTGATATCGAGAATCAAAACGCGCTTTTTTTACACTAACGCGCGCACAAACAGGGATTTTTAAGTACCCTGAAATATCAGAGCACCGTGCGAGCGGATGGAGGGGAAGTGGATAAGGAAAGGAGGTGTCGATGTATATTGGTCTTGAATGTCTGGACATCACAATGGCCAGGCTACACATGATCAGGCAGATATTCCACATTCGTATGGTTCGGCTCAAGAATGACCCTCGATGTTTATTTGTGCCCCTGAAGTCCGCTTTCAACGTGAACTGATGCGCATTCACAGATTGACGGGTATCGGGGGCTAATGTCTGAAGGGGCGGAACACATTCAGCAAGTTCAGTTAAGCAACGACCGTGGTAATACCTATAGAAAAGAGATAGGCATGATACGTTGCTCCTGTGTTTTAACGAAGGAATTGATCGACTTACGGATGAGTCCCCAATAAGTTTCACTGCTCGTGTTTGCATCCTGTGGAGCACGCATAGGGCAGTTTTGGATGCGCTTGACCAAATATGGGAGTTGAACTCCATTTTGGGACGAGTATATTGCCTTGTAAATAGTGACCAGGTTGTATGGGGTGAAGTATTTTTTGAGTCCCCTAAGGAACCCTATACATTTGGCTGCACTTTTCACAGCTTCATATGTGTGGTGGCTACATTCAAGAGTCGAATTAATTCGAGTGCCGAGGATTGCTAGTTCCTTGGCTTCGTCAACGGAAGTGCCGCTTATCGACAGTATATTTACTTTGAGGTTTGCCTTTGACGACAAGAGACAGCACTGGGTTTTTGTGGCATTGAATTCTACTCGGTTAGACAATCCCCACTGATATATCTTGTCGATGTCTGAATTCAATGTATCAAGCATAAGTAGTAGTGACGTTCGAAGAGTTTGGATGGGGGTGTTCGTATGAGTATAAGAAAATTAGCGTGCTACCATGAGCAAACGAGTGAATTGGGTTGTGATCATTTATAAAGATCAGTAAGAGGGTGAGTGGGAGTACCGAACCCTGGGGAACACCAGCATTAATTTGATGGGAGACAGATTTGACACCATCAAGAACCACTTCGATTTAACGGCCAGAAAAAGAGTCTCTTATCCATTGGATTTGGGAATTGTCCACTTCATATGAATGTAATTTTTACAAAAGGGATTGAACGGCCAGAAAGATAGTCTCTTATCCCTTGTATTTGGGAATTCTCCACTCCATATGAATGCAAGTTTGACAAAAGGGCTGGATGCCAAACTCTGTCGAAGGCTTTTGAAATATCCAATGCGACTACCGTGCTCTCACCGAGGCAATGGATGGAATGGCTCCACTTTTCGGTAAGGTACGCCATCAGATCTCCTGTGGACCTGTTACTACGAAAGCCATATTGGCGATCATTGAGGAGGTCATTTGATTCCAGTTGAAAGTTGACGGTTGATAAGAGATTCCATTACCCTGAAGAGAATAGAAGTTAGTGCTATGGGTCGATAAGAAGAAAAGGATGATTTGTCACCTTTTTTGGGAATTTGCTGAATGTTCGCGGTCTTCCATCTATTTGCGAAACGACCAGTAGAATAAGACAAAGTGCTATTGAAGTGTGGGGAAAAGGTAGTGTTTTGTGGATGATAAATGTGTGTAATTGGTGGATAAGGAGGCGAATTTGCGCAATTATTTAAAGGAGGTGGAAATTATCATTGTGAATTATGTAACAAATAACAAATATGTTGAAGGGTATGTAGGCGAAACTTTACTACCGCCATTGAAAATTGTGCTAAAACGACCATAGAGGATTAACATAGGAGGGTTGCCTTTTATATTTCGGGATTAGAGAACAAAAACAAATATTGATCATCGAAAATCACTTTATTGTTTTTCAAAATATTCCCCATGAAGATCTATACACTTTGCATGCGTTTGAACCAATTGTCGAAGCACTTTTGCCACTCTGATTAAGGTATCTCCAACACATGCATTCTGAATGCAGCAACCCCTTCTTCAGGTGTCGAAAAACGTTGACCTCTCAGTTTGTTTTTTACGTACGGGAATAAAAAGAAGAAAAAGGTGCCAAGTCAGGACTATACGGCGGATGACCCATCAAATCGATGTTTTGGGTGCTCAAAAATGCAGTTGTCGCAGCCGATGTGTGAGAGCTCGCATTGTCGTGGTGAAGAGTGATCCGTCTTCGGCGGTTGGTTTTCCTGATTTCTTGGAAGACAACTGGCAAACAAATGGTTGTATACCACTCAGAATTGACTGTTCTGCGTTGTTCTAGTGGTACGGTTGCGACATGTCCAGTTTTTCCGAAAAAACAGGCGACCATTTGCTTGGAAGTGTTTCGTGCGCGAACAACTTTTGTTGGATTTGGCTCATCTTGAAACACCCAGACAGTCGACTGCTGTTTACTTTCGGGCTCATACGCGTAAATCCACGATTCATCACCTGTCACGATGTCATAGACGTGTTTCGAAGCACCGCGACCGTATTTTTTGAGCATTTCTTTCGACCAATTGACACGAGCCTTTTTTTGGGCGATTGACAAATTGTGTGGGATCCAACGCGAACAAATTTTTTTGACAGTCAAATGTTTATGCAATATTGAATGTACGATGGTCCCACTAACGCCTAAGGTTGTCTCAATCTCACGATAGGTCACATGACGATCTTCCAATATCAGTTCGCGCACAGCTTCAATGGTTTTCGGAACAACAACTGATTTTGGACGACCTTCACGAAATTCATCTTGGAGTGAACTACGACCATCGCCAAAAATTGAATTAAGTTCATCCATGCACCGTTGCTGAGAATCCACGCCGAAAGTTGTAAAAAATAATCGCACGAAAATGTTGACGATTTAATTCCATTTTTGGGCCGAGATGAATCTTTTAAGTTACTGTAAACAACACAAATAGCGCTCGTATGTCAAAACGTTCTGAGTGCGTATAACCTCAAAAATGTCCAACTTTACGACAGAGCTGTCAATTGCTGGATTGCAACACTAGGGTTGCCAAATCCCGAAACATAAGAGGCTACCCTCGTACCAGTATTCGTGGAAAAACAATTCACGATATTGGCTTTATTTTTCGAGTTCGTAGCTAGTGTCCTGCTACCCGTCGTCACTAACAGAGAAAACGAAAAGGAGCTCGAATTGTTGATACTAGTCTTTGAATTGATCAGAAACAATGTCAAGTGGTTCGACACACAAATAGCTTGTTAGATACATTATCATTGTGGGCCTTCTTCGCGATCTCAATCCTTACTGATTCTCATAAAATGCGTTCCGTTGACGCCCGTTTGATAGAGCGACTGTTTAAAAATCCTGTATCTCTCCGCTGCGATCTGTTCGCATTTTCTATCCAACTAAATATGGTTAGTTAGCGGAACGTAAATCTTCATACCGAGAAAAATGCTTCCGGTAATTGATGCAGGTGTTAACATCGTAGTTTCTAAAAAGAATCTCTGATCAAAGAAAGAAACCGAAGAAATATCACGGATTGTCCTAGTTTGTAGCTTTGTATTTCCATACTTGGTTAGGGACAGAATATCGAACTTCGTTTTATGTAAAAATTAATAAACGGTGTTTACATTTATATTATATCAAAACCGAAATAACTGATATTACGAAATGGCATTACAAGATTAACGTCGTCGATTATTGTCCGGCTACTTTACCAAAAGATTTCTTTAACTCACCAGGCAACACCATGTTCATTATCCCCAACCATAACCCGAGCCGCCCTCAAAGCTCTGAAACATAGTTACAGATTTCTTCCGACCAATACTGCATAGTGTGTTGATGTCTCACCGGCAGGCTAGTAATCATATATAGTATGTATTCTCCTCGTCATTACAGTCTCAAAAAATTAAAAACGATGCTGGTGAAAATTGAAGTCAACTCCTCAATTAGGCGTTATCGGATTTTTAAAGGCATTTTATATTATTATTCCAATCATGAATGTAGTGATCTATCAATGGAACTAAAGTAGTTAGATCGTGAAAAGGCGGTGTGGACTACATGCAACATAATATAGTGACTTTGGCGCAAAAATATTCTATAATCAACTGCCAGTTCCAAGGCGGTTCAACGGGCAGCTGGTCACGATGCTGTATCGTGAGAATATTTTTAGAACAGACGATTTCCACGTATTTCTTGATCATTTACACAAGATGACAGTTTTAGTTAAGAGTCCAGCAGACATTAATAGCAACAATAAACGTTTTGAGTAAGGTAAATAAACGTATATAATTATGTTTGTTGTCCTACATACAATCACTTTTAATCGCACACGTGATACCTTTAGTTGATTGTTTGACACGTCAGAGGTTATTAACAATTCGGTGATAGTCATCGCATAGAGCGCTCGTTAATGTCCATCATCACGACAAATGATTTCGACGGCAAAGCTACGAAGTGAAAAAATATGTACTTTCTCCTAAGGTGGTGGGCCCTACATCCGGTCAACAGGGAAGCTGAGATTTTGATGAATGGAAGACCACTCGAGGAGCACTAATTACTTTCTTACGATATGTCAGAGGATTGTCCAGCAACATGTAACAACAAAAAAAAAAACAGAAAAACCGAAAAAAATAGTCTCTAATAAACACAGGTCACAACGCTTGACTGTATCTATAGTGTTAAGTTTTTTTATGATGCTAACGTGAACTTTTATAATTTCCGATGTTAGCATCATGAAATAGGGATACACAGAATTGACAAAGTTCGATTTGATTTCATCGTCAAAGTCAACCGATCCCCCGTGCACTGTGTCCGCTTTCAATATACAATATTGCACCTGAACTAGTTAAGCCTTTCATTTTTCTAAGCGAACCTGTGAGAAATGTTGCACCTGCTCGCACTAAAAACTGTTTACATTTCATAAAGTTTGATTTATTGATGCTACAACTATGGTGCCCCTTCGCATTAAACCAGCCTTCCGCCCAGGAACCAAATCACCCCACTTCATGAAATGATGAAGTGGGTCTAATGAGTTTTTGTCCGTATGGAGCTTATACATTGGTGCACTAATGCTTTAACGTAATGTGCTGTACTATCAGTTGCGGACTACAATCACCCAAAAAGATGCCCTACAGTAAACTAATGGATTTATAGTCGCTGTTGTGGTATTATGCATAAATAACATACTTCAATTTCAAGCCGACGGAAAAGCAATTTATTTGACATATCATCTCACAGATTCAGAAGTGGCGGTGAAATTTATGCAAACTATGGACGATTTATTGACTTATGCTTAACACTGATTGTATTTATGTAGGATAAAGTCGGAATCGAACTTTAAGGTCTCAAATGTCCCATTTGAACTGTTAGGTCCTTTGTGATGCAGATGTCCTAATTACTAATCAAATGTACGTGGTGTCTCTAAAAGGATCGTTTTTCTGTGATGTGTAATATTAAAAGCAGTTTGAAAAATGTTTAGTTTTATTAGACTCACAATACACAGTTGTGTTAATGTTTTGAGGTTTAAAATCAACGTTAAAAGAGTTCCCCCTACTACTATAGCAGTAGGGGCAGCATGCAATCCGGGAGTCTGAAATTTGCTGCAAAATCGTATGAATCTCATCGAATTATCTTTTCTAACGTTTTGGCTAAGTAATGTACTCTTGACCCAAAACGAAAATAACTATATAATCGAATTAACAAATAAACAAAAAACAGAACCAAAGATGCAAACCACCTAACATTGATAATAATTTACGAAAATAATATTGTAGCGAGCTTAGGGTTCGCTGGATTAATTATTTTGAATAAATAAGAGCCGTTAAATCGATTTTGAATTAACGTGACACTTTATTAGTCCGTTAATAACAACAGTTACTTTTTACCGTACACTTAACGATTTCTTCACTTATCGCTTCCGTACTTATCGCTTCCACACTTATTACTTCTTACTCATTACTTATCGCTTGCTTGACCTTCTACTTCTTACTCATCTCCATAAAAAAAAAAAAAAAAAAAAAAAAAAAATTGTGGCGAGAAGGCCGAATTTGGCGAGACAGGACATATGTGTCCTTCATCTTGTCTCTGACTTCTGGTCATCTTGCGATAACCAGAATCACCCACATCCGTGAGGATGTTGGGCTCGGTCTCGCAGCATCTGAAAAGAGAAGAAAAAAGGGGGGGGTATCCAAGGATAGTGTGGACAGTGTTAGTCCGAGTGTTCTCTAACTACTTTTATAGAGGGATGGTGGGAAAGAAATCTTACAAGACCGGTGGGTCTTGGGTGCGGTAGTAAACGCAGATCACGTCTTTGGCGTCTGATAATCTGCTCTTTGGTCGGTGTGTATGTTTGTATTTGTGCCGTCTTGTACTGTGCGTTCGTGTGTGTGGTTTGTTAATTGTAGACACTATGGGATGGGTCCAGAAATCCTCTATTATAGAGGGGAATGTTGTTGGGAAGGGTGCTTTCTTCAGTTTTATACTGAAGAAGAAATTGTGGGGGTTTGATCCGAAGAGATCGAGAGAGAGAAGGGTCAAGAACGCAAAAGTCCCGTACAAGTAGGTTCTCGCTGTTCTGAATGTTTTCGAGGTACTTATATGCTAATTGAAGCAAGTACTCGTCGATAGGGGTAATGGAGGCGCCTTCGTATAGGTGAGAGTTGGGGTAATGACGACCGTCAGGCCTTCTAGAATGATTGGTGCATCTTCTGAGGAGTTTCCTTTCGAAAACCCGAAGTCTTTCCATTTGAGCCGAAGATATGCAGGACCATATGGGAAAGGCGTACGATATTCCAGATCGGATTAGCTGCTTATAGCAGAGAAGCTTAACTTTGGTGTCAACTTTGTTCCTCCACTTCAGGATGTTGTGCAGTTGCTTAGACCGACCAAGGCCCCTTTGGAGAATGTACTCACTCATCTCCATAGTCTGTGTGCGACGTATTTATACCGTTTGCTTATTCTGATTCGGCGTTTCGTTTCCGTCCGTTCCAAAGTCTTGAATGCTCTACGGTCCACGGTCTCCAGTTTTCCATTACTTTATAGAATATTCTAGTACTCTGTTTCGGACTCTCTAGAATATTCTAGTACTGATTGTCATATGGGTCACACTACCCTCCGCCTAGATTTGTTCATCCCGAACTAAGTTCACTGGTCTCCCGGGCCAACAAAAGCCGCCAGTCGGTCACGATGTACCACTTTCATCTGGGCGTTCGGCGGTGGAAGTTCTTGACCTTCTTCCAAATTTTCTACTGCTCTTCTTTTCGCCTCAGCTCTGGCCTGCCGCCATTCTTCCTTTTCCTGACGACGGAATTCCTCTTGCATTTTAGGGATCTCATGCGAATAGTATAAGAGAAAATGCATGTGCACACCCCTAAGCTCTTCTGGAGTTTGCACATCACGTAAGCGATCTAGATCTTCATACTTAATTACACACATATCATCTGGTATTGGAGCATCTGTCGATTTCATAACCATATCCAACTGGTAGTTCCGCATCTTTTCAAATAACTGGAGCGGTTTGTTCTTTGGAGCTGACAGTAAACACCAGTGTGCGTCGAAGTAATAGACTTTCCATAGATCGTCGCACGTTAATTCTGATTTCACGTGTTCTTCTCTTAAGAACGCATTGAACGGCACCTCTAGCTGTTGATTATGCCTACAATCTAGGGCTTGCTTGATTTTTCTCCCCGTATGTGGTGGCTTACAATAGCGGTCCCGACCTCCAACATTCGTTGATCTCTCTTGTTCGGAAACAGTTGATTTACAAAACGCCTGTTTGTAAATCCATTCAGCTTCATCTTGTAGCTCGTTGGGTCCCTCTGGAACAGGCGTAACCGGAACTTCGCGTAATTGCATTCGCTCAGGAATATCCGTTTTACGGATTTCATTGTCCAAATCCGTAAAGTGACCCCTTTCCAATTCACTAGGTTCGTATTCGGATTCATATCCGTCCTCGTCACAATTAGTGAAATCCTCATAGTCGAAATCTTCACCGAAACTGTCTTGCAATGACGCGTGAGTGACTAGAAGTCATCTTTTCTTCTTCTCAGCAATTGCCCTTCCTTCGTCGTCTACAATAAAATCCTCAGCATCAGACTCCGATTCCTTATCATCATTGAAATGTTTTGCCGCCTCAGTTTCCCTGTGACTACGTTTAGAGCGGCGTTCAACATCGTCTTCGTCGTCGAATAGGTGTTCGGCTATAGCCACACGTGTAGAACCTTCATCGACGTGTTGTTCCTCTCCATCACTTTCTTCGTCCTGTGTACGACGCAGACACTTGGAACGCTTTCTGCGTTCGACTTTCAAAGCAAGATTCTCTTCAATAAGGTCACAGTCGTCGTCTTCCAGTCGGTCGTCCAACTCGTCATCATCATTGTAAATCCGTTTCGGGGAACGGCTTGAAGCATCAGTGTCTTCACTATCACTGCCGTCCTCTTCAATCGGGTTATCATCGATGAGATCCTTCAGTTCTTCACGTAACACATCGTCGTCATCTTCCTCCTCTTCCTCACTGCTGTCGGCCATAGCTTTGCTCTTCCTGAATTTCTTCCTTTCATGTGGCTCCAATTTCTCCTCATCCTCAGATTCCTCCGCTTCCGAGTCCCAGAATTCTTTCATACACTGCCTTGGGCAGCTCGTGCGTCCAATTTTGCATTAACGTCTGCAGCCCACGCATCCAATTTTGCAGCTCGCGCGTCCAATTTTGCATTAACGTCTGCAGCCCACGCATCCAATTTTGCAGCTCGCGCATCTAATTTTATCATCATCATCCTGATCATCTCCGAAATGTCCAACTGTGGCGAACTCTTCTCCGTTACGTTGGCACCATCTTGACTCGCTGTTTCTTCTCTATCCGGACAGTCTGGCCCAATCGCAAATACGTATGTGTTAACATCAATACCCTCTTCCTCCATTGCTGCTTGCACACGCTGTCGAAGAATTTGCTTCTGTCCTCTGCTATCCAGATTCCGGTCCTCAAGTTACTTCTTCAACTCAGGAACGCGAAGATCCGGTGCTTACATATGTTATGAGGGCTTATATGGAGATGAATTGAATTCAGCAGGTAAAGGTAAAGTTGACTGAGCAGGGGAAGGTTTATTACGTAACATCCATTATAGATATGAATTGGCTTGTCGAAAAGGAAAAGTGCAAAATGTATGGGAGAAAGAAATATTAGGGCTTCGAGAGGATTACAGGTTTTTAGGTACACTAATTTGAAGCGGTTTGAGTAAGGGGAGAAGGCAATAGGATTTTTCCATCCTGGACCTCAGAGAGTAAAGCTTGAAAAGGATATGGATCTTTTGATAAGGGGACCGTCCCTGGCTTGCATATTTCATTTTTTCATTTTTATTTTTAATTTTTACAATATTTTTTATTTTCTTTTTATATTCTTACATGCTAGAAAAATATGCTTAAATTCTAGCTTATATTATAACTTACTGGTCCTACGCAGACGCTCTAAGGTAAACTTTACAAGGCTATTGTATAGTTTACCTTTCGCCGACAGAACTTTGTTTGTGGCTGTATTTATGATTATTTGTATGACAAAGAAAAATTGTGAAAACTTTGTGTCGAATTTTTTTTTTTTTCTTAAAATTCAACCTATTTCAATTTTTTATTTTAACTTTATTTAAAAGAACTTAATTAAATCTTATACTACCCTAATTCCATAAAAGCTAACTCGATGTAAGCTGGCTGATGATACTGTTATTCTACCGACATTGGTATCCAGGTCTTTATTCGCCATTCAACCACCAGAACTGTTTATGCTGTTTAATATTATCGTCCCGTTCTCTGCGGGATATAGCCCGACTGAAGCGCAACAGCTCTTCTTCGGTGCGCGTGACTTCCCGGTCGTAGCACAATCTCCCGTCTACGGATCATCTACTTACATGATGGTGTGGGGAGGAGAAGTATTATGCCGGACACGGGCACACGGTTCACTTCACTCCCCATCACTAGTCGATAATTACGTCGATTATTACGCCGAACATTAAAAGGAATCTGTCCGCAGGAAATTTTCACCAGAAACAAGCGAACGCACGGATGGTAGTCCCAGGAATAAAACTCACTGAATACCATTTTATTGTTTTTTTTATTGTTAGAAAAAGCTCTTTTGTCTATCCTTGAGATTTTAATATATTATAAGTGAGGTGGTAATACACAAAAACATGGTTGCACTTAACATATACGGAACTGTCTTTTTGACTTTATTTCTTACACTTAACATATACGACGCACCGGAATTTATTTTCTTATTTGATTGTTCGATACTACACACACGATTGATACTGACTACATTTTCGGAAATAAATTGTTCGATTCAACGTTGGTGATGTTTTCACTTTAACGCACAGTATTTTTCGCGACTCGGGGTTGCAGATCCGCGACTACGAGGGTGTGTATTTACGCGTCTCCACTGCCGGCGGAGAGCGGGAGTGACGCGTGACCGTGGCGGTCAGCGGATGAAATAAGACTCAACGATATTCAATCGTTGTTAAGAGAAATTCAGCCAGTGAAACTGGCTCTCTTAAATTAAAGATGCTTTCCTGTTCCAAGAGAGACGTAAAGTCTCTCTTTGGGGCAACCAACAGACCTCATACAGAATATCGCCACAGTACACATGTATGTGTGTACACTGGTTCTTTTATGGATCAAAGACTCTAAACAAAGAAAGGAAAAAGGGATCGTGGAATTCTTTGTTTATGTGAGAGGTTACTGGAAAACGAATCCAGAACTATGTAGGATAAAGAAAGTTATGGCCTGAGAGTTCAACTGAGTAAACATTAGATGGTAGATGCATTTGGGATACTAGGATAATTGAATTATTTGCGTATCGCCAGAATGCCTGATGAAGGACAGCGGTCTTTTGTTTACTCATGGTGTGAGTTAGGGAAATAGTCTCAACGTGGATGGTGCTAATTACATGCAGTTGCTGTTGGGCTATTTATCGCTGGCTAAAAGGGCCGACAGCCGATGTGTGCATAGATAGTTTTTATGTACATATATTGAGGCTGGGATTAGCCAACTCAAGGGTAAGATTCGCTGATATGCGGTCGTATGATATGCGAACCGATGAATTTTAGTACAGGGAATTTATGGTATAAGAAAGGGAATGCAAGAAAAGGTAAGAATTCTTTTACTGGAGCTTTTTAGATTATACCTTAGATAATCCTAGAGGCGTAAAGCATTTACCGTGCTAATGCGTTTACATTAGCGAAATTACGTGATTGGATGGGAGTTATGGGGGTTTTTCTTAGGTAAGCGAACCGTGGGGTTTGGCGGAACCGCCACAATAGATCAGCGGAATTCTGGATCTATCCTGTATAAGCCCGTTCATGTCCAAATCGAGGAACGCCTCTGGTAGAACAAAGCCGTTCCGCCATCATAATACAGAGTGTTTGGATAATAACCTCCGAAAATTAGGTCATTGGATGCAACTATTGCTCTCGCAATATGTCCTCTGATTAATTTAATCATAAAATTATCCACCCTATTTATGTAGACTTCATTATATAAAGGCTCAATTGAATAATACTTTTTATAGCCGGATTCCGGTGTTCGATATAATCTGAGACAAGTCCTGAAACACTTCCTTTCGAACACCCGAATCTTTTCCATCAAATTTGGAGCTATGTTAAACCATACTGGACAATCATATGTGAGCATTGGCCTGATTAGCGTCATGTAGCATATGACTTTTACCCTACTGTCAAGTTGGCTACTGTGAAATAGCCTCCTTGTCATAGCACATGTCTGTTGAAATACAGATATTGGTCTAACCAGATACCCAGGTATTTAACTAAACTCTTGGTTTCCAGTTTACCTCCATGCTGTCCCACGATAACTCACTTTCGCCAGTTTTTCCTTGTCTCGTTCGTGGGTTTATATAATGGGGTTCTAAATAGGATGGCTTCACATTTCTGAAAGTTAATCTTAAGTTTTCAGTCGTCGCATTAGCGTTACACTTTGTTGAAGTCTCGCTGTATGAAACTATTTATGATGTCAACTTTCGGTGCTGTTCTGTAAATTATGAGATCGTGTGCCTAAGCAATAGCCTGCGGAAGTACATCTAATAGGTCGCTAATGTAAATGTGAAAAAGAATCGGAGAAAGTACCGCCCCCTGTTTCAAGCCATTCTTAATATTATACGTTTTATTGGAGGTCACATTACCACTTTTGACCAAGTACCTCCTGTCCTTTGTAAAGTACATATAGTAAAGGCTTATGTATGCCATGTCTGACCAGGTTGTAAACCCTGGATTGCATATTCTAGCAGTGGGTGGACTAGAAACCGGTAAAAGGATCGGGTCAGGTAGTGGTTGGAAAATTCCTTCGGCTATCGTTTCACGAATCCAAGGGCTGAACTGGCTCTCTCTGTCGCATCGTTAATTTCTGTGATATACAACAGTGGTATTTTTTTTCCTTATGTGCTATGTTTTTCACAGAAGTTGCGTTTTTTTTTGGTAGGAAGGTGAAAATCTTCAAAAGATACCTCTGAACCGATCCAGAAGAACCGTTTATCCTCGCGGAACTTTCTTTTAAATATTCCATCGCGGGGCCGGACGGAGCTTACATGTTACTCCGCTCGTCGGGTCGCAACTGCTGCATCATGTCACATAGAATACAATTTGTTACGGACCATGCCTGTTTTGTACTCAGCATCTATTCTTTACTCCTGCCGGAGTAACTGTCCGTCCCATATGTCTCTCCAAAATCGTTCGCGCTGTCTCGAATCTCACGCACTCTGTAAGTACGCGTTCCGCATTTTCTATTTAGCATTCGCAATACAAGCAGTATGGGTGATTCAAATGCTTATACTTGTGCAAGTATTGCCGAAAGCATCTATGTCCTGATATTAGCTGAATCAAGTGGTAGTTCAGCTCGCCATGTTTTCTTTTCACCCATGTTTCTATATCAGGTATCATGGTGTATGTCCATTTTCCTTTGATGGAAAAATCCGACCTTCGCCGCCATTCTCTTAAGCTTGGGAGCTCTAACTGTGGCCGCATTCTCCGACGATTCTCTTCTGAGACCTATATATTCTCAGTTCACTCTCCTCATGCTCCTGCCCATACATTATAATGGAGGTGTTGACACTGGTTGTGAGTTTTCTTATGTGGGGCCGTGGTCCCCCAACATTGGGCAGCAGTCTCGCCAAAACTTTGCATATTCTTGCCGTTTTTCGTTTTCCTCAGGTGTTCCTTGAAGCTCAAACTGTTGTCGAGTATAACACCAAGATATTTAATATAGGGATTTGATCTGTTTATTTGTCCTTCTATTTCCAAATCAAGGTGTTCAACTTTCTTGTGGCTGCTTATTAAAACTGCCTCCGTTTTATTTCCAGTTAGTTTCCATTCCGGCCATATCTAGCCAGCATTTAATGCTCTTCTCCAGGTCATCTAGATGTTTACCACCGGCCACTATTGTCAAATCATGTGTGTACCCAGTGATTCTAACCCGTTCTGGTACATTGAACCTGAGCACACCATCATACATGATATTCCATAATAGCGGACCTGTGGCGTTTCTAACAGATACACACACAATATGCAAGCAAATAGTGAAGAACACCGAAAGGAAATTCGAATAAGCAAAGCATCAATACCGTATAAAATAGCGATAAAATAACAATTCCACATCAGCTGAATGTACTTGAGTTTAGAAATCAAATTCGTACACACGGCAGTAGCCTGATGCTTCAATGCTTCACTTCTTTCGTTTCTCCGTGTGTTCAATTCACCATCTTCACTATCCACGCTTAACGCTATAGTCCTAATACAGATCCCTGGGGTACACCTGCTGTTATTTTATATTCCCGTGGACCCTCGTCGGTCACAGTGGTTGCGTGTTCGTGTGTGTCTGTTGGACTTGCCAAAAAAAGACCCACTTGATACAAGAGTTAAAAACAGGTAGTATTGTTCCTACGGAGAGTCCCACTAAGGCATGGTGTTCAAAAACTCAATTTTTGAATACCGGGGGATGGTGGTTACTCCCCAACAGGTAGCACTAATATCGATCGAGCAACGACACGTCATACTTAACGAAGGTGTTAGAAATCGGCCACCTTGTACATGCTGCTCTTCTAATATGGGATTGCGGCACATGAAATGTCCAATTTTCGCTCAGTGGGAAATAAGAAGTTCTTGAGTGAACATCTGTGCCAGAACGTTCAATTATCTTTTTTTATAAAGTAAAGTCGTACGTGTGCTTGACGTGTGACAATTTTAGGGTTCGTTACAAGTACAGTTCTTTTTATTGGTAATTGTTTACCATGCTGTCGGGAGTTCAAATTTGAACCCTCTTCCTTTATGAGTTTAAAATGAGACCTAATGCATCATTGGCAATGAAAAACATTAATGACGCATTTGAGGAGGTAGCGGTAAACGAACGCACTATTCGACGTTGGTTCGGAAAGTTCTGTTCGGGAGATTTCAGGCTCGAAAATGAACCACATGGGAAGCTGGAAACGATAGTTGACGACGATATTTTAAGAGCAAGGGTGGATGCGGACCCAACGAAATCGGCGCGGGAGATTGCACAAAGCATGGGAGTATCCCCAATGACAATAAGTCGACACCTTTCTCTCGTAGGAAAGGTAAAGAAACTCGATAAGTGGGTAGCACATCAACTGAACGAGTCCAAAAAAGGACAGCGCGTAGAAATCTGCGAATCGCTTACATTGAGAAACTAAACTGAACCGCTTTTGCACCGGGTAGTCACTTGTGATGAAGAGTGAATTCTGTATAATAACCGTAAAAGACCAGGGCAGTGGTTGGATCCAGGTGAAAAACCAAAACACACCCCAAGCCCGATCTTCACCCAAAAAAGGTTATGGTGACAATTTGGTCGTCATCGAAAGGACCAATCCATTTTTCATTTCTTCAACCAGGAGAAACGATAAACACTATCAAATATTGTGAGGAAATCGACATATTGCATCCTAAATTGGCTGGAAAGCAACCTGCGTTGGCAATGGGCACGGCCCGATCCCTTTGCACGACAATGTTGGACCCCATGTTGTGTTTCTTGTAGGGGTTTTTATTTCCAGGAAGCGTGTCTCCTGGTCCTTAAAAGGACAAGGCGATCTCTTAAAATTTGACCGCTCCTGAAAACTTGTCGTACAAAAGGGTCGTTGCCGTGCTTCCTCTGAGTTCAAAGGGAAGAGCAACGTCCTTTGATTTGGCCTCCGTCCTTATGTCTTCACTTGGTCTTCCGTGGGGGACAGGTGATACTTAGATATCCGTCGTCCATAAAAAATGAAAACACGTCTTGTTTCCTTTATGAATATGATTTTATTATATTATTCAGGATTTTCCTGGCGTACTTCCTCCAGGGACTGTGAATTTAGACTGCGGCCCGGAGATCATTTTTTTTTTTTTTTTTCAAACTGTATTTATTAACCATAATTAGAATTCGTACATTTAAGTAATACATCATCATCATCATCATCATCGGCACTACAACCAGGAACCGGTCTTGGCCTTATTTAGCAAGTCCTAAGGCTTGTTAAATTTTCCATAATGATTGGTTTTTTTTTTTTTTTTTTTTTTTTTTCTGTGCCAGGTCATTAGTCTTGCGCCAGAGTATTTAAGTAATACAGTGACTTAAAATTAATTTCGTAACAATTGCTTACATGTAATTATTATAATAATATATACATTTTCCAAACAATATTTTATGAGATATAAGATAGATGCGTGTTTATAAATTTAGTGGTATTATCTTCCTGGAAAAGGTCAGAAAACCAGGAATTTGTTTTTTCAACTTTACTTAATCTAAACTTAATCCTAATTATATAAATAACTTAACCTAATTTAGTCTGATTACAGTATAATTTTCCTAAAGCCATAAACAAAGTTTTATAATTAAAGGGATATATGAATTAAAGGATGTGGAATGAGGTCAGTTATGGGTTTGGGGAAGAGTATTTCTTTCCGGTTGTTCGTTGGAAAAGCGTAGGATGTTAGAAAATGGTTGGACGTTACAGTATTTGAACTGGTTAGGGGTAACTTCGGTGTTGTGGTATATGATCTCATTTGAATCATTTACCAGTCTGCTCTGGTGTGGAGACAGTTGGGATAGTTAGTTCTGATATCTAGAGGGTTCTCTAAGAGCGAGGTTATTATGGGATTGGGATTATTTTGTAGGTTTTCGATAAATTTGATAGATAGCTCGAGGAATCGTCTATCGAGGCGCTCAATACCAGCGGTATTGTAGAGTTCGACGTTACTATAGTACTTATAGGAGTTAGGACGACGATGTAACCTAGAGAAATACCTAAAGCATTTTCTTTCGAATACTCGTAATTTCTCCATTTGGGAGGGAGTGATATAGTACCACAATGGGCACGCGTACGTGAGTGTGGGCCTGATAATTTGTTTGTAAATGAGCAGTTTGACTTTGTGAGAGAGACTATTAGGTTTCCACATTACTCTTCTACAGAGATTAAGCTGAATTGTGGCTTTTTGAAGGGAATTTTTAATGTGGGAGGAAAAAGACCAGTTATTAGAAAAAGTGATTCCCAGATATTTTGAGGTTTTGGAGGGTTTTATCAGAGTGTTGTTCAGTTGAATCTTAATTTTGTTGTGGCAGCGTCTAGTGTTGTTTGTACAGTGCTCGTGTTTGCCCTTGAACACTATGACCTGTGTTTTATTTGGGTTAAGGTGAATTTTCCACTTATTAAAGTATGATGATAGGTTAGGGAGAAAGTTGTTAATGCGGTTTCTTGCAGCCTTAACAAATTTGCTGCTAGAGTAAATTAATGTATCATCAGCATAATTCAGCATCACAACATTAGGAGATACGGGTTGAGGAATATCCGCGGTATATAACAGATATAAAATTGGCCCTAAAATAGAGCCTTGGGTAGCACCCGCGGTTATGTTGCGGGTTTCTGAGACGGAAGAATTTATTCTCACAACGAATTTTCTGTCAGAAAGATAAGAGGCTAAGAGCTTTGTTGTGTGAGAGTTTAGATTAAATATGGAGTGCAGTTTGTACAGAAGCCCTGAGATCCAGACGCAATCAAACGCCTTAGAAATATCGAGAGATATACACACAGTAGGGCTTTGGTTTTGGACACCAGTTGTAACATCGTGTGTAAGTTTTAGTAGAGCATGACATGTGGATTGTCGCTTAGGAAATCCGAACTGACAGTTAGGGATGAGGGCATTCTCATTGGCAAATGAGAGAAGATTTTGGTAGATCTTGCGTTCCAGTATCTTACTTAATGTACTTAATAGGGATATTGGACGATAATTGCAAGGGCTATTACTACTACCGGGCTTCTTAATAGGAATTACTACCGCAGTTTTCCAGTTCTCTGGAAAGTGCGATGCATTAATTATATGATTAAGAAGAATAAGGATGGGAAGTAGATTCGGTGGGCGTAGCCTTTTAAATAGAAGACGTGGGATTCCATCTAATCCAGTTGACTTTTTGTTATTTCCTGATCTTACGATCTCGGATAATTCGTCCGCAGTTAGAAAATTTGTAGTGTCTAAGGGGTGTGAAGCTATGTTCGTGTTGTTAAATTCACCGATGAAAGGAGTAAAAGATGTGAATAATCTGTTTAAGATGTATTCGTTTACTGTGTTCTCGAAGCCAGGAGTTGAGAGAGAATTATTTTGCTCATGAATCTTTGCAAAGTGTTCTGCGAGGCAATTTGCTATGTCCGTATCGGACTGGGCAATATTATTGCTGATTGGGTTGATGAGATGATCAATTCGGGGTTTATATTTACGACCAGTTAATTGGTTGATGTTTTTGAAAAGATCCCGATTTGGTTTGATATTTTTAAGTGTGGAGATGTAGTTTTCATCTGCGAATTTTTTCAACTGCTCATTTATCAGATTGGATAGGAGTTGGATTGGGCTTTTAATAAAGGGGCAGTATTTTGTATGAAGTTTACGGCGGAGCTGCTTTTTAAGGCGCAATAATTTGGTTAGGATGCTGGGCAAAGGCTTTCCTAAATAGTTATGAGGAATGGTTGTCGGGGTGTTGTTGTTGAGAGTCTCCTTAAGAATATGCTCTATTCTTAAAGATGCTTGATCGATTTCAGTAGGGAGTAAGTTAGATGCTTCAGGGATATACAAGTCAGAGAAACTTATCGCTATGTCCCTATTGACTTTTCTCCAATTTGTTTTGGTGAAGTTTGGGACAGGGTTTGACGAGTATAGTGGATCGAGAGGGGGGATTTGGATCGTGGTGTGAACGGAACCATGATCAGAAGGAAATATAAAGGAGACTGTAGGTGGACCCGCTGAATAAACATCGTCGGACTTGAGGAAGAAGTCGATTGTTGACCTGGCTGAGCTAGAGACACGAGTTGGCTGTAATGGGGAGTCAATGTAAGTATATGGATAAGACTGGAGGAGGGCTAGCAATTGGCGACCATATTTATTGCATTTATTATCATTGAAGGCCCGGAGATCACTTGACTATTCCTTTATAAAGGAAAAGGAATCGAAAATTGTATCCCAAAGATACACATTTTCGTGCAACAATCTCGATCTTTTGGATATTTCGAGCGAGATGTTGTATTTACATAAGATAAGAAATCAATTTCTTGAATTCTTATGAAACTATCACGCAGATGTGTGAATGTATCTGCTTTTGAGTTTTTTGTTTGTTTAACTCAATGGAATTTTTGGGATAGAGATAACGATCTCTGAATTTTGGATTTGGGTGATGCTGTGGAGCAAATGTAGAACGATAAACGAATATTGGATTCGTTTATGGTGAATTTTAATTTTAATTTGGATTTTGGGGTTAATAATGCCGTGGGGGCAAATGTTAGGCAATAAACGAATGTTTGATTCGTTTATTGCGAATTTTGAATCATGTTTGGGTTATTGTGGGTTTTGATAGGATTATACGTCTTAGCGTATTATAGCTAGGATTTTGGATTAGGAATGGGGGAAAAAGGTGGTAGGGCTTTTTGGAGCACTACACCCATACCTCATACAAGTAACCCTGCAAAAACGTTTGCAGGTGGGATGTGTAATTCTACCGCATCCACTGTACTCTCCTGACATTTCCCCAACGGACCACCGTCTTTTCCGCAATCTGGATTCATTTTGACGGCAGAAGGTTTTCCGGAACCGACCAGAGGTCATAAAAGCATTTGAAAATTTCATTGTCTCAAAACGTAGCAGTTCTACGAAAATGGGATATTTAACCTTGTATCACGTTGGAAGAATGTCATCGATCACAATGGATCCTATTTGATTGAATAAAAATGTACGGAAAAATGGCATTGCCTTTTAAATGTTTAGTATAAAATCGGACATTTCGTGTGGTACAACCCAATAGATCACGCAAGGGACTATACTGAAAAATGTTGATATTATAGTATAGTTACTGTGTAACATTATTCAATAAATGTATAAAAAGAAATTACCATTTATATTTGATTCATCCTCGTATATTGGTGAAAATTACAATAGAAATTATATTCATCAACATCATCAGCACTACAACCGGGAATCGGTCTTGGCCTTATTTAGCAAGTCCTGAGGCTTGTTAAATTTTCCATAATGGTTTGTTTTTTTCCGGGCAAGGTCATTAGTCTTGCGCCAGAGGTTCACCGACGGGAATCGAACCCCGGTCTCCCACGTGACAGGCGGGTATACTAACCACTATACTATCGAGGAGCCCAGAGATTATATTACACAAACTAAAACTGAATATATTTAACTTAATATCATAAAAATATAACATCTTAAGTATATTGGTGACAATTGTAATAGAAATTATATTATACAAACTAAATGCTTTTGATATCACTCAGCTCAAGTTGGACCATAAAGAATTAACCTTAAAGATGTCCAAAAAAAAAAATCTGTTTGGTGGCTTTCCTGCCAATAAGTCAAGAAAATATTTCCCAGTCACCTTTAAATTTCCTGGAGTTATATGATGCCACAACCAGCGGTTCCGTGACCCTTCATACATTTGCAAGACTAGCAAATATCTCACTGGATCAGTTGTCATATAGATATCTACACCAATTACGAAACACAAATGTGTTCATTTCCCTTTCGGTTTGTTGACTGCATGTTGCAGCCATACTTCTCTGGTAACCATTTCATCTATCGCAATCACATTGAATTAAAGAAAGTGGCGACAGGTGTCACCTGATCTCTCAAAACTCAATCTCGTTCACGAGACCGCACGGAAAACGAGCGATTAAATGCCAACAAAACCAATGTAGGTATTAAACTCAAAACCATGAAAAGTACCTTGTGCACCCATTGAACTACCTTACCTACAAGTACAGCGCCAATAAGGTATGATGTCAAATGCGTTGAATGTGATGCCCCTCGCCATAGTTATCAAAACACCTCAAAACTCCAGCAGGTGCGCAAGGAGCACAAGTAGGAGAAAGGAGAAAAACTCATTTGTGTAAATCGTTTTCTATTATACTGTAAAGCTCACATTTATCTTTGGACCCCAGAAGAAAGAAATTGTTTTCACGCAACTATATTTCCATCTGGAAATTGGGAATGGGTTGCAAAGGGCGAAATGGGAATGAGTCAGACACGTTGCCTTTATAAGAAAGTATGAAAAGTTTGGCAACTTCAAAATTGTTCGTATTTGAAAGATACATTTTCTGCAAGGATTAGGGCAGCAGATACGAAAACGCATGCACTTTTATCTCAAGGGAAAATGTTCTTAAGAAGGATTCATAATTCTGAGCAAGGAAACTTCCTTTAGTCTCATTTGGCAGCGATTCAATAGACGCGGCAAGAAGACTTCTGGTGCAAGACAATTTAAAATAAAATAAACATCAACAACAACAAAAAACGTAAAGGGAGCAACAACAGCAACAAAACCGGTCATAACTTCCTCAAATGAAACTATGTGCCATGCTCGAGGAAACTATTTTAAAGATATTCCAACGAGAAAGTTTTTACTTTAGGTTATTGAAATAAGACATCAAAAGGTTAAGGGGAGACACCATTGTGGTACTCCACCAGCGGTGAACTGTTGTACAGGAAAGTAGTTACAACAAATATGCAATTAGGAAGAATTTAACTTTTCGGAGATTATAGTTTTTACCGATCACCATATTCTCAACAAATTGGTGTTGAAACTAAATCCAAGTACGTGAGACTATACTTTAGGTCTTGCGAAGTTCTAGTTGATTTAAATGTGTCCTCGCTAAACCTACTTTTTTTTCTCAAACTAATAGTTAACTCATGAGCAATCACAGGCACCTTAAACCTGTCTTCCACTTGTTTCAATAACTCAAACCTGTAGAAACATTTGAACAAACTTAATAACTCAAACCTGTAGAATATTCGAACAAACTTAATAACTCAAACCTCTAGAAACATTTGAACAAACCTCTTTAACTATCCGCCTATATACATCTCGATCGATCTATATATCCCATTACTGAACAATTTGTTGCCCACTACTCGTTGAGAGTTCGATTACGTTTTAAGAATCCCCAAAATGTATTACATTCCCATCCTAATGAGTAAATGATTTTCCAAATTTTCTGCCAAGGGCATAAACCATTCTGACAGGTTCAAATTTATACACATACTCTAAATGCAAGTATCTCGCCGGCTTTTCCCTCGGCCTGTCCAAATGTGTAGGTGCTTTCATATGGACAACAATTGCAATCGCACACAAACCTCCACCATCAGGCAAGACGGCATAACATGTTGCGCTCTGGCACACAATTGAGAGTGGCCCTTGTCAAGGTAAAGTCCTAATGTTTCCAAGTGCTATGTCCGAAAAGCTTGGCCATTAAGTAAGTTTAGTACTACGGAGCTGGCGCGATTATATTAACATATAATACTATTAACTGCTGTCTAACAATCACATTAGCCACCTTAATTTAGAGTTACACAACCAGTCGGCAGTATCTCCCGACATGTCGGTGTCAAGGCAGTTATGTGCTCAGGTTTGGACTCACAAGTAACTTGTACACGTACTACACAGAGACCATAGTCGTCAAAACGTCAGCAGACCACCAGTAATACTTGACAATAATTAAAAGAGTTCGTTGACCCAAAACCGGCATCGCATAGACCAATAACCCATCTAACTAATTTGAATAGGAGTCGAACAGAATTCATAATGAATACAAAACTAGAAGATGTGGGTATTCAAAAACGAAGACAAAAAATCAAAACAAGGAACTGACCTTTTGTATGCTAGGCGTTATAATGGCCTCCGCCATGTGTGAAAGGCGGGCAAACGCCCCTCTACTCGTCGAAGAGGGAAAGATGAGGTCACCTTGTGGTGCTTGTGGCGCTGCTCTATGCAAAGACGCGCTTATAACGTATAGCCCGAGGTGGCATTTGTTGTTTAGGCTCAATGCCATTACTGTCATTGGAAGAAAGATGAATCGACTTCTAATGAAAATTTATCTTCGACTCAAAAGCCTTTCCCAACCGGTTCGAGGATTTGTATAAGTAAAAAGTTTCGTGGTTGTTGGAGAAGGGCACCTTTCTCAACCTGAACTCACGCTGACTTTTGTCACTTGCTAGTTTGTTGAAATGCTTTACGGGATTTTGGGACCGAGGGATCAACACCATGTCAAGAAAGTCTTGCACATTTTCCAACAAAGTTCAAGGGCACCTTAATAGTACCTGTCAATTAATAAATAGAATAAGTATTTTCTTTATTCTTTTAACATTCTCGAAAACTTGCTGAAGACGATTAATGGTAGACCATTTGAGTATTAGTAAGGTAATGAATGAGGATTGATTTTGAAGTATAAAATACTGCCCACGAACTTTTACGTAGAGCATTTTTATAACAGATAAAACGCAACTCCCAGAATTCATAATCCAACAGCACATTTTAAAAATTGTTGCTTGCTTTACTTTATTAAGCAGACGACGATTGAAATGCATGTCTAGTGAATTTTGTTTTCATAAGCTTAAGATATTTTGCATACAGAGATCACGCATTTCAATCCATGCAGAGAACACTGATACGAGTATATGCGGCTTGCCCGATAACGACGATTACTTTTGGGACAGCACGGATTCTGTAGACACTGCTTGTTTGTAGAAGGTTTTACAGCGACACACTATTAGAATATACCGGAGACCCAATGATCTATTAGGTTTACAAGTAAAGTTTAAAGGACTTACTTACCGGAGGTAAACTAGTCTCCCATTCGGATCTCCGGGGGGGACTATGTCAGGGGGAACATCATGCAGATATCGTGATAAATAATGGAACTTTGAGAGGTTCGTCATCGCATAACCGGGCTAGCTCTCGAGGCTCGGCCCACGCTCGACTGGTGACGGCGTTTTGTAACATCAGGGGCATCGGTTTCACCAATACTAATGTAAACGCCGTCCATCAATATTTGCAAACAACGAAACCTGATATCCTTGCCCTAACTGAGACCCAGGTCGATTCGTCAACTGATTCGACATATCTTCGTTGCTCAGGATACGACCTACATTAGAGATTCCGTTTTAAGGGCGGAGTCTGCATCTTCGCACGGTCCGATCTGGCTTGCCAGAGGATGAGGCGTTGGAGCCCAATAATATGGACATCATATGGTTGAGGGTCGTGCTGAGGAATTCCGTTAAATTTCTTTGTTGTCTTTTCCGCTCCCCGAATGACGATCGACCGGCGACATTTTTCGAACATCTTTCATATACCGTCGACTGGATACAGATCAACCACCCAGCTTCTGAAATTGTTGTCCTTGGCGATTTTAATGTGCACAATTCCGGCTGGTTGTTACATTCTAACAGAACCGACGAGGCTGGGAGGCTGTCGGAGATGTTTGCTGTAAGACACAACTTGACTCAACTCGTGGGAGAGCCAACGCGAATACCGGATGCCCGAGGCGATTATGCGAACACCCTGGATCTGTTTTTGACATCCGAACCGAGTATTTATACCGTAGAGGTTTCTGCTCCACTGGGAAACTCAGATCACTGCTTGGTATCTGTCGCGCAAGCACTTGCATACCAAGCGAATAACCGGCCTAGGCAGAGTCACCATGTATGGAGGTATGGGGCTGCTAACTGGGGCGATATGCGAGATTTCTTCGCATCCTTTCCATGGTCCGAGATGTGCTTCGGAAACTCCGATGTTAACGCTTGCGCGGAGTCGGTGTCAGAGATTATTCTTCTGGGGATGGAGATGTATATTTCACATTCCATCAAACGAAGATCGTCTGATAAACCTTGGTTTGACAAAAAATGCGAGCTGATTACAGCGGCAAAATATAGAGCTTTTAAGCAATGGCGCTCCAATCCCACCGATGTTAACAGAACGAATTATGTTAGAATCAGAAACGTGTGCAACCAGGCGATTGATACCGCGAAGAAAGCTCACAACGACAGGGTGATCAATAAGCTCCTTCGGAGCCCAACTGGTTCACGCTCTTTCTGGTCAATGGCAAAGGCTGTCAGCAGTAACTTTGCTTCCTTCTCTTTCCCTCCGTTGGTGGCAGATACCGGGACGTTAGTCACGAATCCAAAGGATAAAGCTAATGTGTTCGCGAATTTATTTTCCGCGAATTCAAACCTCGATCCCGTCCTTTTGCAGCCACCTGTGATCTCGCCGGTACAGTCTTCTATGTGGGATGTGAGATTTCGTCCGCGCACTATTCAACGCATTCTACGTGAACTGGATTGTAGGAAGGCAACCGGCCCGGACGGAATACCAGCAATAGTCCTTAAGAACTGTGCTCCAGAACTATCGCCGGTTCTTGACAGACTCTTCCGCTTATCTTATGCACAGAGGACCTTTCCTGCCTGCTGGAAAATCGCTCGAGTTCAGCCAATCCCAAAGACGGGAAAAAAGTGTCTCCCACAAAATTACCGTCCGATAGCATTACTGTCTATTTTATCTAAGGTAATGGAAAAAGTCATCAATACACAGTTGGTTAAGTATTTGGAGTGCAACGGACTTCTGAATGATCGTCAATACGGATTCCGTGGCAGGCGGTCCACAGGACACCTTTTGGCACTTATAACCGATATATGGACATCTGCGATTGAACGGCATGGTGAGTCAAGGGCGGTCGCATTAGATATCTCCAAGGCTTTTGACCGCGTCTGGCACGGGGCATTGCTGAGCAAACTTCGTTCATATGGACTTTCCCAACAGCTTTGCGACTGGACGAGGAGCTTCCTCGAGAATCGATCGATCCGGGTTGTTGTGGACGGCGAGTGTTCGGATCTGTATCCTGATAATTCGGGGGTGCCCCAGGGTTCTATTTTGGCTCCAACCTTGTTCTTGCTTCACATACATGATTTGTTGGAGACAACGGATAACAAAGTGTTCAGTTTTGCGAATGAAAGTACGCTTGTTTCCTCCTTTTCGAGTGATCGGCCGATTGGTGCATCAACGTCGCACCAGCTGAGATGTAGACAGATTGACTCTCTGAAGCAGGATCTAGATAAAGTCCTGCAGTGGGGAAAGGCCAATCTTGTCGACTTCAACGCAACGAAGACCCAGTATACAACATTCACAAAGAAAACCGGATCATCGGTTCCACAGCTGATGATGAGTGGACGGGCCCTCGAGGCTGGGGAAAGTTTGAAATTGCTCGGCGTCACGGTGTGTGGGAATGTATCATGGCATAAACACGTATCGGGTATCGCCAGATCAGCCTCAGGAAAACTGAGTTATCTCTTTAGAGCCAAGAAATACTGTACTCCGGCCCAACTTCTTCTCCTATATAAATCTCAAATTAGACCCGCGCTCGAATATTGCTCTCATGTTTGGAGCTCGGCTCCTAAATATACCCTCGACCTACTTAAGAGCGTACAAAGACGAGCGATCCGCCTGATCGGGGACTCGGCGCTGACGTCGGGACTACAGTCGCTATGACATCGAAGCCGCGTGGCCGACCTCTGTCTGTTTTACAGATATTATCACGGGTGCTGGTCTTCGGAGATTCTTGGCATTGTTCCACGCAATTCGGTCTATATGCGCTCCACAAGACAATCCGATGGATCGCACCCGTTTGTGGTTCATCTCCCGGCGGCGCGAACATCCCTGTATCAGAACTCGTTCCGTTACAGAGCGGGGAAGCTGTGGAACTCCCTTCCCACGCGAGTGTTCCCGGAGCGTTACAACCTGCAACTGTTCAAAAAGAACTGCAACAGTTATTTGATGGCATCTCGGGGCGCCCACTGGGCGCTATAGGTACGCCTCTCCCGAGAGAAGTCTAATAAAAAAAAAAAGATGTCGTTACGGATATTTAATCGCATCGGATGATTTTGCTACTAGCTTCATGCTAAATTTATATCATTCCGCTAGTTATTACCTATATGTGCACGTCCGTTTATTTTTTCTCAGCTACAAAGATATCAACTTTTATACAAAAGAGAAAGTAATTCGGGCACTTACCTTTTTCGCGTTTATTTGGAAAAATTAATCAGATGAACATTACCAGAGACTCATGGGAAGCATGTTACGTCAGTTTTACCTATGAACACTGTTATACATCGGCCAAAAGTGATGATTTTGACACCAATGATAATGAAGGTAAAAGAAAGCCAGATACGAAGAATTGAAGACATTTTTGAGATCAAGTTGAGTATAACTTGACAAGTCGACGAACAACTGTTGGTATTATTGTGGGGGTTCTCAATACCACATGGAGAACCAACCCACAATTCCATACCTTATTTCGACCGCTTTCAATGCGTCATTTCTACCCATTCCCCTTATAAGCTATTCCACCTGTAAAACATGTTAAACGGACGCATAGCTAAACTCATTATCCTATGCAGATAATGCATAATTGAGTTTAGCTACCTTTTTGCCATTGGGCAACCCCATTTCGCTAACCCATGATATTTCCACAGGAAATCGCATCATGTCGGTTAGCAGCGGCACAGTCTGATCAAACGACGCGGTTGCTTAATCTTGCGACGGCTGGGGAAATTATCAAAGCTTTTAATTTAGTTCCCATGATCAGATTTCCCTAGCCAAGTCGGCGTCCTTTTCACTTTCTCCAGACACTTCATTCGCTGGGGACCAATGCTCTTATAGCGTTTGAAATGATAGTGAAGAACGTGTGATTCGAACTGACACTATGGCAGTTAGAATCACCAAAAATTGAACCTAAGCGTTACCCATCACGCTACTGGCCGTGTTTAAAATTCGATTTTTAAACTCAAGTATATTCCACTGATGTGAATTATTTTGTTATCGCTATGCTATATGGCTCTGATGTATTTTCTTATTCAATTTTCGTTCGGTGTTCTTCACTATTGTATTGTGTGTGTATCTGTTAGAGACGCCACACTACTCCCTCCTCAGTAACTTCGTTACGATCAGCTTCGGTGCGAACGGCGGAGCGAACGAGAGAACGTCCGAGCAGGCGAGTGTGCCTTGGTGCTCTATGCGGAAGTCATGATCATGTGTGAAGTTCTGTTTACTACGGGAAAGTGTGTGCTGCGTGTACAGATCACGTCGTAGTCACCAATTATAGCGTTTGAAATGATAGTGAAGAACGTGTGATTCGAACTGACGCTATGACAGTTAGAATCACCAAAAATTGAACCCAAGCGTTACCCATCAGGCTACTGGCCGTGTTTAAAATTCGATTTTTAAACTCAAGTGTATCCCACTGACTGGCGCAAGACTAATGACCTTGCCCGGAAAAAAACAAATCGATATGGAAAATTTAAAAAGCCTCAGGACTTGCTAAATAAGGCCAAGACCGGTTCCCGGTTGTAGTGCCGATGATGATGATGATATTGCACTGATGTGAATTTTTTTGTTATCGCTATGGTATACGGCTCTGATGTATTTTCTTATTCGATTTTCGTTCGGTGTTCTTCACTATTGTATTGTGTGTGTATCTGTTAGAGACGCCACACTTTCTTCTCGCAGGTGAATAGCACCAGCTTAATTTTCCTCTCCTTCACAGTTCTGTCTTCGTACAGATCAATGTATCACCATATTCACCGAATTAGGTCAATGGGTGACGCTCGGAACTACATTGATTCATGCACACGCAACCAAATCCACCCCGAGATCATCATGCATCGTGTTTCTGTTCTCTCATTCTCCCATGTTCGTCGATTATCAATTAACCGATTTTCCACCACACATCAAACCACTTCAGTTAATTTCCTACTTAAACTATACTTCTCACTTGCGACCAAGCAGCATTAGTTTTCCCGAAAACTATTTCGGCTCCCATCCTACCCAAACCAATTGAAACAATACAAATTCTCCTTACTGGTAAATCACCAGCGCGATGCATTGCACTTCCATGAAACAACCATCGCAACGACCAAGACCCATGTTCCTTTGTCTAACCGACAACCCGTTATGCCCCCGAAACCGATTTCTCCGTATACACAGCAAGAGAGGAATCTAATTCAGTCTGTACGACAGAAAATCCCCGAAACAATTCTCTATGTACGCATAGCAACCCTTCTTCACATTCCTAGTAAGTGGCAGTGAGTTTACTCAGCGATGACTCCACTGCCACGACACCATGAATGGATTCCTGCCCCTTCTTAGTCAGTCGAGTTTGAAACGTAGCGGAGCACGCACACCCCGAGTTGAGTATAAAGTCCGCGCCATTGTATTAAGCAAAGGAACGAGAATAAAAAGAACGAATTCAACCTCGGTAGTGTACACGCGAACAGTAGTTATAAAATAAATTATGTCGACCACAGAAAACTTAATAAACAATATAATACGTCGCTGCAGCCTTGTAACTCAGTGGATAAAGTAAAGTCGGAAATTAGCGGAGATCGATAACTTCCTACGCGAAGGCTTGTCTATAAAACTACTCTTTGTACCCCATGTGCCTAAGTGCTACCGACTTGTAAATTGCGGTAAAGGCGCAACATTCGTACTGTATAAAATATTGAAGAAATAAACAACATTAATGTGGAAACCGTTCAGGGCCTTTCATTCGTCTTTTACCTTGTGGTGTCTCCTCCTCGCAGATGACAGTTTCGCATCAGATCTTCAAGTGCTCGCAACGTGCCCGTAGTGCGATCTTCTAGTGGGCGGCTACCGGTGAATAACTATAAGGTATGATCCAATTAAACGATCTAGACTGACTCTGTGGTGACTGTTCCTAGGCTGTGAGTTCCGAATGAGAAAAGGAAAACAAAAAAAAACACAGAGTGCGAACGAGCTTACCGTTACCGGTGCTATTACCCGCAACTATTTTCCGTTCCCGGGATTTCTGTCGATGGGTGATAGTGAGCCCGTGCCGTACGTCGGCACCCAAACTTAAACCCCCACAGACCTTTGGTGGTATTCAATCGAGGCTGATTGTTTTCCTACGGTCCACAGGGAATGCTCCAAAAGACCGCCATCGAGGTCTCGATTCGCCTAACACAAATTCGCGAATACATTGGCTTTATCCTTTGAGTGCGTGACTAATATCCCGCTCCTCGTTACTGTCGGAGGAAAAGAAAATGAAGCGAAGTTATTGTTGATAGTATAGCGTTTGCGACGATAGCGAAGAACGTGTGATTCGAACCGATGCTATGGCGGTTAGAATCACTAATAGTGTAACCAATGCTCAACACATCAGGCCATTGTCGTGTGTACGAATTCGATTTCTGAACTCAAGTACACTCAACTGATGTGGAATTGTTATGTTATCGCTATGGTATATGGCTCTGATGCTTTGCTTATTCGAATTTCCTTTCGATGTTCTTCACTATGGTTGCATATTGTGTGTGTATCTGTTAGAAACTCCACCCTACTCCCTCCTCAATAACTTTGTTACGATCAACTTCGTGTGCGAACGACGGAGCGAGGAACGAGCGAGCCAGAGAACGTCGGAACAGGAGAGTGTACCGGTGCTCTATGCGGAAGTCGTGATCGAGTAGTAAAGTTCTGTTTACGTATTGGAAATTGTGTGTTGTGTGTATACAGATCACGTCGGGGTCACCAATTATAGCGTTTGCGACGATAGTGAAGAGGGTGTGATTCGAACCGACGCTATCATGGTTAGAATCACTAAAAATGTAACCAATGCTCAACGCATCAGGCCACTGCTGCGTGTACGAATTCGATTTCTAAACTCAAGTACACTCAACTGATGCGGAATTATCATGTTATCGCTATGGTATACGACTCTGATGGGGTGCTTATTCGAATCTCCTTTCGGTGTTCTTCACTATGCTTGCATATTTTGTGTGTGTGTATACCTGTTAGAAATGTCACAATTGTCTTTGGCATTCACCGGGAGGGGCCCGAACCAGTTGGGTATTCTCTTATTTTAAACCTTATTCGCGGTATCAACCACCCGGTTGCACCCGCTTTTGATTCTCACACAGTTCGTCGTGTTGACTTCCGCGGGATTAGAGCGCCATTATTTATGTAATCTTCTCGTATTTTTATCAAACCCAGATTCATCATACGTATTTTGTTGATGAAATGCGAAATGTAAAGCTCCCTTCCCACAATAATAACCTTCTCGACTGACCATGTGCCGGCTTTAACATCGAAGTCTCCAAAGCAGACCCCTGACCACAGAAACGATGCCAAGAATTTCCGAAAATCGTCCCAGTTAGTTGCCCCCTATCTACATACTTGACTAGGCTGCCTAGGTTGGTTACTCGTTTGAAATGCAAACGATTGTGCGACCGATATTAAGCAGTGATCTGAGTTTCAATGGCCCACTCAAAATGGCGAATTAGATCCAAGGTGTTCGCAAAATCACCTCGGTCCTCGAGCGTTCGCGTAGTTTCCTGCACGAATTAAGTCAAATTGCCGGTCCCAACGAACATTTCAGCCAGTTTCCCAACCTCGTCGATTCTGTTAGAGTGTACCGATCCACCATAGTTATGAATGCTAAGTCCCGAAGAACGATAATCTCAGAAGCTGGATAATTGATTGGTATCCAGTCGATGATCCAGTGAAAGATGGTTGTAAGTGACGAGTCACTTCATGCCCTGCAGGGATATATCGTGCGAATTACGAAGCTGAATCAAATATAAACGGTTATCTCACCTTTTTGCTTAACTACAAGCTACGAGCTAGATAATCACATTCAATAAGCTCTCGAACGGCATGGATGTTGTCATCTGTACGACTTGTCCTCGGGCGTCGATCATGACTTTCGTTTTTGATACGTTCCCGCCCGCTTTTAAATTTGCTGGGCAACGTATACACACGATTCTGACAGTGTATCTTCGCCAAACTTGTGTTTTGGTCTTCACTGGGCAGCCTTCATTTTTCCTTCGCTACTCCTTACTTGTCATTTTCATCTCCGGACTATAATGATGTACCCACGTCGCATCACATGTGACGATACGCTTCAAAAAATCGTCCCCATCTTGTCGAAATCGATCCAGAAGTCTTGCGCTGATATCTGACCTGGCCTGTTTTTGATTTATGGTCAATAACTCATCGACCAGTAATTTTTTAAGCTAAAATCATCAGTGATAATGGACTGAACACTTCCATAGCTGATACCCACTTCTGATGGGATTTCTCCAACAGTTAAGCGGCGATCGCTTTCAATAAGCTTTCGAACGGCACGGATGTTGTCATCTGTACGACTTGTCCTTGGGCGTCGATCATCACTTTCGTTTTCGATACGCTCTGGCCCAGCCTTCATCTTTCCTTCGCCACTCCTTACTTGCCATTTTCGTCTCGGGAGTATAATAATGAACCCACGTTTCATCACATGTGACGATACAATTCGAAAAATCGTCCCCTTCTTGCCGAAATCGATTCAGAAGTTTTCCACTGATCTCCGACCTAACCTGTTTTTGATTTACCGTCAATAACCTCGGAACCCATCGAGCAGTAATTTTTTTGAGGCCAAGATCATCAGTCATAATGGATTTAACACTTCCATATCTGATACCCACTTCTGATGAGATTTATCCAATGGCGATCACTTTCAATAAGCTCTCGAACGGCATGGATGTTGTCGTCTGTAAGACTTGTTCTTCAGCGTCGGTCATGACTTTCGTTTTCGATATGTTCTCACCCACTTTTAAATTCTCTGGCCGCGTATAAACACGATTCTGAGACAGTGTATCATCACCAAATTGTGCCTTCAATCGAGAAAAAATGTCCGATGGTTGTTTAATGCCTTCACTTGTTAAAATGTTTATAATAATCCGTTGCGCAACAGATGAGTGTACCTCTTACGCGCTCATGGCTGTACTGTGTACATAGTCGAGCACCACCAGTAGCCTACTCCTACTCTTCATAAACCAAACAACAGTCACGCGCAAGATTATCTAGCTCGCAACTTGTTGCTAAGCAAAAAGGTAAAATTACCAAGACTAATGACCTTGCCCGGAAAAAAACAAATCGATATGGAAAATTTAAAAAGCCTCAGGACTTGCTAAATAAGGCCAAGACCGGTTCCCGGTTGTAGTGCCGATGATGATGGTGATATTGCACTGATGTGAATTTTTTTGTTATCGCTATGGTATACGGCTCTGATGTATTTTCTTATTCGATTTTCGTTCGGTGTTCTTCACTATTGTATTGTGTGTGTATCTGTTAGAGACGCCACACTTTCTTCTCGCAGGTGAATAGCACCAGCTTAATTTTCCTCTCCTTCACAGTTCTGTCTTCGTACAGATCAATGTATCACCATATTCACCGAATTAGGTCAATGGGTGACGCTCGGAACTACATTGATTCATGCACACGCAACCAAATCCACCCCGAGATCATCATGCATCGTGTTTCTGTTCTCTCATTCTCCCATGTTCGTCGATTATCAATTAACCGATTTTCCACCACACATCAAACCACTTCAGTTAATTTCCTACTTAAACTATACTTCTCACTTGCGACCAAGCAGCATTAGTTTTCCCGAAAACTATTTCGGCTCCCATCCTACCCAAACCAATTGAAACAATACAAATTCTCCTTACTGGTAAATCACCAGCGCGATGCATTGCACTTCCATGAAACAACCATCGCAACGACCAAGACCCATGTTCCTTTGTCTAACCGACAACCCATGCCCATACTTGGTTATGCCCCCGAAACCGATTTCTCCGTATACACAGCAAGAGAGGAATCTAATTCAGTCTGTACGACAGAAAATCCCCGAAACAATTCTCTATGTACGCATAGCAACCCTTCTTCACATTCCTAGTAAGTGGCAGTGAGTTTACTCAGCGATGACTCCACTGCCACGACACCATGAATGGATTCCTGCCCCTTCTTAGTCAGTCGAGTTTGAAACGTAGCGGAGCACGCACACCCCGAGTTGAGTATAAAGTCCGCGCCATTGTATTAAGCAAAGGAACGAGAATAAAAAGAACGAATTCAACCTCGGTAGTGTACACGCGAACAGTAGTTATAAAATAAATTATGTCGACCACAGAAAACTTAATAAACAATATAATACGTCGCTGCAGCCTTGTAACTCAGTGGATAAAGTAAAGTCGGAAATTAGCGGAGATCGATAACTTCCTACGCGAAGGCTTGTCTATAAAACTACTCTTTGTACCCCATGTGCCTAAGTGCTACCGACTTATAAATTGCGGTAAAGGCGCAACATTCGTACTGTATAAAATATTGAAGAAATAAACAACATTAATGTGGAAACCGTTCAGGGCCTTTCATTCGTCTTTTACCTTGTGGTGTCTCCTCCTCGCAGATGACAGTTTCGCATCAGATCTTCAAGTGCTCGCAACGTGCCCGTAGTGCGATCTTCTAGTGGGCGGCTACCGGTGAATAACTATAAGGTATGATCCAATTAAACGATCTAGACTGACTCTGTGGTGACTGTTCCTAGGCTGTGAGTTCCGAATGAGAAAAGGAAAACAAAAAAAAACACAGAGTGCGAACGAGCTTACCGTTACCGGTGCTATTACCCGCAACTATTTTCCGTTCCCGGGATTTCTGTCGATGGGTGATAGTGAGCCCGTGCCGTACGTCGGCACCCAAACTTAAACCCCCACAGACCTTTGGTGGTATTCAATCGAGGCTGATTGTTTTCCTACGGTCCACAGGGAATGCTCCAAAAGACCGCCATCGAGGTCTCGATTCGCCTAACACAAATTCGCGAATACATTGGCTTTATCCTTTGAGTGCGTGACTAATATCCCGCTCCTCGTTACTGTCGGAGGAAAAGAAAATGAAGCGAAGTTATTGTTGATAGTATAGCGTTTGCGACGATAGCGAAGAACGTGTGATTCGAACCGATGCTATGGCGGTTAGAATCACTAATAGTGTAACCAATGCTCAACACATCAGGCCATTGTCGTGTGTACGAATTCGATTTCTGAACTCAAGTACACTCAACTGATGTGGAATTGTTATGTTATCGCTATGGTATATGGCTCTGATGCTTTGCTTATTCGAATTTCCTTTCGATGTTCTTCACTATGGTTGCATATTGTGTGTGTATCTGTTAGAAACTCCACCCTACTCCCTCCTCAATAACTTTGTTACGATCAACTTCGTGTGCGAACGACGGAGCGAGGAACGAGCGAGCCAGAGAACGTCGGAACAGGAGAGTGTACCGGTGCTCTATGCGGAAGTCGTGATCGAGTAGTAAAGTTCTGTTTACGTATTGGAAATTGTGTGTTGTGTGTATACAGATCACGTCGGGGTCACCAATTATAGCGTTTGCGACGATAGTGAAGAGGGTGTGATTCGAACCGACGCTATCATGGTTAGAATCACTAAAAATGTAACCAATGCTCAACGCATCAGGCCACTGCTGCGTGTACGAATTCGATTTCTAAACTCAAGTACACTCAACTGATGCGGAATTATCATGTTATCGCTATGGTATACGACTCTGATGGGGTGCTTATTCGAATCTCCTTTCGGTGTTCTTCACTATGCTTGCATATTTTGTGTGTGTGTATACCTGTTAGAAATGTCACAATTGTCTTTGGCATTCACCGGGAGGGGCCCGAACCAGTTGGGTATTCTCTTATTTTAAACCTTATTCGCGGTATCAACCACCCGGTTGCACCCGCTTTTGATTCTCACACAGTTCGTCGTGTTGACTTCCGCGGGATTAGAGCGCCATTATTTATGTAATCTTCTCGTATTTTTATCAAACCCAGATTCATCATACGTATTTTGTTGATGAAATGCGAAATGTAAAGCTCCCTTCCCACAATAATAACCTTCTCGACTGACCATGTGCCGGCTTTAACATCGAAGTCTCCAAAGCAGACCCCTGACCACAGAAACGATGCCAAGAATTTCCGAAAATCGTCCCAGTTAGTTGCCCCCTATCTACATACTTGACTAGGCTGCCTAGGTTGGTTACTCGTTTGAAATGCAAACGATTGTGCGACCGATATTAAGCAGTGATCTGAGTTTCAATGGCCCACTCAAAATGGCGAATTAGATCCAAGGTGTTCGCAAAATCACCTCGGTCCTCGAGCGTTCGCGTAGTTTCCTGCACGAATTGAGTCAAATTGCCGGTCCCAACGAACATTTCAGCCAGTTTCCCAACCTCGTCGATTCTGTTAGAGTGTACCGATCCACCATAGTTATGAATGCTAAGTCCCGAAGAACGATAATCTCAGAAGCTGGATAATTGATTGGTATCCAGTCGATGATCCAGTGAAAGATGGTTGTAAGTGACGAGTCACTTCATGCCCTGCAGGGATATATCGTGCGAATTACGAAGCTGAATCAAATATAAACGGTTATCTCACCTTTTTGCTTAACTACAAGCTACGAGCTAGATAATCACATTCAATAAGCTCTCGAACGGCATGGATGTTGTCATCTGTACGACTTGTCCTCGGGCGTCGATCATGACTTTCGTTTTTGATACGTTCCCGCCCGCTTTTAAATTTGCTGGGCAACGTATACACACGATTCTGACAGTGTATCTTCGCCAAACTTGTGTTTTGGTCTTCACTGGGCAGCCTTCATTTTTCCTTCGCTACTCCTTACTTGTCATTTTCATCTCCGGACTATAATGATGTACCCACGTCTCATCACATGTGACGATACGCTTCAAAAAATCGTCCCCATCTTGTCGAAATCGATCCAGAAGTCTTGCGCTGATATCTGACCTGGCCTGTTTTTGATTTATGGTCAATAACTCATCGACCAGTAATTTTTTAAGCTAAAATCATCAGTGATAATGGACTGAACACTTCCATAGCTGATACCCACTTCTGATGGGATTTCTCCAACAGTTAAGCGGCGATCGCTTTCAATAAGCTTTCGAACGGCACGGATGTTGTCATCTGTACGACTTGTCCTTGGGCGTCGATCATCACTTTCGCTTTCGATACGTTCTCGCCCAGCCTTCATCTTTCCTTCGCCACTCCTTACTTGCCATTTTCGTCTCGGCAGTATAATAATGAACCCACGTTTCATCACATGTGATGATACAATTCAAAAAATCGTCGCCTTCTTGCCGAAATCGATCCAGAAGTTTTCCACTGATCTCCGACCTAACCTGTTTTTGATTTACCGTCAATAACCTCGGAACCCATCGAGCAGTAATTTTTTTGAGGCCAAGATCATCAGTGATAATGGATTTAACACTTCCATATCTGATACCCACTTCTGATGAGATTTATCCAATGGCGATCACTTTCAATAAGCTCTCGAACGGCATGGATGTTGTCGTCTGTAAGACTTGTTCTTCAGCGTCGGTCATGACTTTCGTTTCCGATATGTTCTCACCCACTTTTAAATTCTCTGGCCGCGTATAAACACGATTCTGAGACAGTGTATCATCACCAAATTGTGCCTTCAATCGAGAAAAAATGTCCGAGGGATGTTTATTGCCTTCACTTGTTAAAATTTTTATAATAATCCGTTGCGCAACAGATGAGTGTACCTCTTACGCGCTCATGGCTGTACTGAGTACATAGTCGAGCACCACCAGTAGCCTACTCCTACTCTTCATAAACCAAACAACAGTCACGCGCAAGATTATCTAGCTCGCAACTTGTTGCTAAGCAAAAAGGTAAAATTACCGTTTGTCTCTCAGGGAGCGTGTTTCCCTTGTCCGGGGCCTCCGGGAAGAGGAACGACCGATTGTTGAATAGGGCCCAGGGAATTGGCCGGCCCCAATAAATAATACAAATATTTTAATGTTGAATTAATTCTATTAATATATTTAGTTTACTGGCGTCCTTCCACCTCGGACGCCAATCAAGTGTGATCGCTGAATCTAAAATCCATCGCCCTTTGATACAAATCTTCATTGAGATTTGTATACGAAAAACTGGGCAAAAGGATGGGAAATCTATTTTTAGAATATACACATCTAGCTACAATACAGATGAAGATAAGGATTTCGAGAATTTTGTGTATGCGAACCAAGTGGATATTTGGTTTACATGGGTTTGTTTGAATATGAAGATATCCATTGTGGTGTTTAGTTTTTAGGACTTGAATGTCCATGATAAAGGAACATTTGATACGTTTATCGCGTATTTGTTTTACCATTTTGAAAATTGCGTGTTTACGAACCAAATTAACAATTGGTTCGTTATCATGTGATTACTGGACATACAATGCACATAGAGATATCCGAGGTGATGTTTGGATTTTAGCAATTTCTGGCAATTGAATAATTGAACATTTGGTTCAGTTTGACAAACATTGTATTGAATATTAGTTTGGGAATATGGATGCATGGTATTTGGGGATGTTATTTGTATTATTGTGTATGGGGAATTTGATAAATGAAATATGTGGGACAGGGGGTGGTAGGGCTTTGTAGAGCACTACACTGTATCAAAACAACATCGTGTCGACTCACAAGAAGACGCTAATAACTTGAGCGCTAATCACTCGAACTCTAATTGCTTGTTTCCTGGGAAGACGCTACAGGCACAATATCTGTACGCGCCGCAGCTGCTCGCTGCACAATAGTACATTAAGACGATAGCCGTGTGCAAAATGTATAAAGGGAAACGACGATTGGTAAATCGTTGAGCTCTGTTCCAGAGCTCAATGGTATTGTGGGACATTTTTATTCCTGTAAATAAATTTATTGTAAGATAAGAAATATACTATGTTTTCAGAGGGACATTGTTTTTCAACACGCTCCTCTTTTGCTTTTCATGTACACCAAAACGCTTCCCCCACCAGTGGTAAGGGACGTTCAACCGGTGCTCGTAGCCTATTCCTCTTCTTTTAGGTTTACGAAAAGCGTTCTTCCCTGACCTATGATAACAGGCGCCTCGCAAGGGAAAAAAAAATAGTTACCACAGCATATCGAGCCGGTGGCACGCGGTAGAATCGACGTTAGGGCCTAAGGGGAAGGCGTTGCTCTGCATTTGGATACCGCCGGATTAGTTTTCAGGTATCCTTTTGACCAACTAGCGCTGAGAAGAATAAGTCAAGTTTAATTTACAGTCCACTATATCGTTAAGGTTTCTGCGGACCTGCTGATAGCCAGCCATCCGTCTGTAACGTTAAAGTCAACATCAATGGTCGAAAAGTGTCGCTGTTCGATCGTCATTTAGGGAGCGGTAAAGACAACAAAGCTCCTCGATAGTATAGTGGTTAGTATACCCGCCTGTAACGCGGGAGACCGGGGTTCAATTCCCCGTAGGGGAGCCTCTGGCGCAAGACTAATGACCTTGCCCCGAAAAAAAACAAATAATTATGGAAAATTTAACGAGCCTCAGGACTTGCTAAATACGGCCAGGACCGGTTTCCGGTTGTAGTGCCAATGATGATGATGAAAGACAACAAAGAAATTTGACAGAACTCTCTGCAGGGCTTTCATCCAAATGGTGCCCAAGTTATTGGATTCCAATACTCCTTCCCTTTGAGAGCCCTCCTATTATCAGCTTATAATAACATGAGTACATAAGAAAAACTATAAGACATTCAGTGTTTGTTACACATCTAAAAAATAAAACAGAGTTGAATGCCTCTTCACAATGGTTAACGAAATAAAGTATCGATTTTTAAGGTAAAGTGAGCATTAAGGATTCACGAATATTTATGAAGCTGGTGGGTCTGATGTTAGAAAATGCCGTTACTGGTCCAAAGTTCACACTCTTTCGCAAACGCACCTGATTACGCGGTAATGCTTTGCTTACAGTTCGGCTATATATCAAAACATTTGTATGAAATTCTCTCTGACGTAATCCTCCTGGAGATCCGAATCCTCCTGCTTTACCTCCGGAATTCATTATCTCGTTATCCTGGGTATCTTACTTTGGGACCGGCTTACCGCCTATACCCTATACCACCTTTTTTCGAGTCGGTGCATCGGCAGCGCTTCAACAGATCGTCAACGTTTTCTACCGACCATTTCATGGAGCCTAAAACTTGTGGGATGGTATTTTACTGGGCGGCAGGACGTTGGGACCCCACCTACCGCACAGCATTTAGTCGCTAGTCAACTTAGATGCGAGAATATTCTAAGGCCCTACTGAGGTATGGTGTCGTGTGGTGTAGCCAGGTTTTTCAACAGTTACAATTGACACAATCCCCGCTTCGTTCTTCGTAGCGCTTAAAGAACTTGCGGACCACTTGAATACGTTGCCGTTTATGGTCTTCGGTGTGTATTTTGGGGACCTAGTTCATACGCTTTGTGCAAAATCTTACCAATCACAATCTTACGGATATCGGGTATCCGTCCCACAGTTCACAAATTATCACACAATTCTTTCGTTCAAAACCAAAGACCGACCGGAACCCCATGACCTTTGATGATGGATCTCACGAGGTGAAGCTACAACGTTAAAATAGCGCCCTGGGACCCGCTTCTGAGATGCTATTAAATAACTATTTCATTTTCTGTGGACAGGAAGATATACAATTTTTGCGCTCTGCTATAAGGCGAACTTTGATATAAACATTCTGTGTGAGAGATGAGTTACAAATTGATCATATCTGTGGACACTCCAATAGATTACGAACGCGCATCTGTGGTGCAGAACACAGGATCAATAGCGAATCGAAAAAACATCAGCGGTATATATCAGAGCATTAATGTAGCAGGTACAGTGTATGTAGTAATTTGAGACATCCTTGCAAACACATGGCTGTGATCTGATGGGTTGGTGGTTCTGATTATTTTATCAAAACGGTATAGATCCGTCGGATTCTTGGTGGTGCGCAAATAAATCGAATGTTTGTGTTCGTTTATTCAAGGAATTGTTGCATTGATATTGTCAGTTAGAAGGATTATTCGCGTCTGAATATTATCAATCAGGTCATGAGCACGCTTAGGAGCAAAACAGAAAAGAGATCAACAGGATTCAAGTGCGAACCTAATTTAGAATTTGTAAAAGAGAACAAGTTGAGCCGATGTATCCTATCGAAGCGATAGTTAAGTAAGATGCGTGTTGCTGAAAGAAAGAAAAACCGAAACCAACAAACGGCGCTTCTCTAGCGCTGCCTCAGTCTCTCTTTCAAGTGGACTGTATATTCCGGCACTGGCCGGCCAACGATGCTTTCTCAATAAATTAGAGGAATTGGATCAGATGGATCATTGGATCTCTGGATCAGACGGGCGTTTGAGTCTTGCCCAGTACAGATTCCTAACCAACCAACGGCAAAAACAATACAGGACCAAGGAGAAACAACGCGTTGCAGTACTAACGCCAGTACGATTAGAACGAGACTTTGCCTAGTTCTTTATTTGCTGAATTTTATGAATAGGAATTTTTATCTATTTGTTCTCTTTACCGTGGTCTTTAACAAGACCTTTTCCTTGGGAGCTCCTTCGACGACTCCCGCTGTTTCGCCGCTGCGCTCGCCTTTTATTTCCTGCGGCTGTCTCCTCGTTCGCTTGGTTTCGATAAATCACCCGTTGCCTGTTGAGTGATTTATCGCGACTGGTATACAGCTGTCTGTCATGCTCCTCCCTCTTGAGTGCTTGTGCGCCGATGTCGAGTGCTTGTGCGCTGATGCTCAGTGCTTATGTGCGTTGGTCTTCGCAGCGTTCTTTATGTCCTCTTCATGCTCAGGACTCCGATGCTTCTGTCGGGTCCGGGATACATCGCTTGCACTTCCCCACGGGGCCAGGTACTGCGGGGCAGCGATGAATCTACCACCAGGACTACATTTCCAACTTGTGGGTCGGTGGTATCTCGCCCGTAGATTCTCCTTGCCATCAGGGTTGGCAGGTATTCCCTTACCCTTCTTCTCTGTAAGATGGTCCGCCAGCCGCTGCGCTGTTCTCCAGCTCGCCCTATCAACAAGTTCGGCTTTCTTTCAGCAGCTCCAATCTCTGCAGGTGCAATAGTTTTGACCGCTCTCTTCATCACCTTGTCTCTGTCTGCTGCCCCGCCGTTGGTGTCGTGTTGTCAGTAGGGCCATAACTCCTTCGATACCTTGCCAGAAAGTCATCATCGATTTTCGGAATCCGTGTTTTCTTCTCGGTGTCCCAAAAGAATGTAGCTCCATCCTTGTCTGTGTATGTTCGTATCCATTGATTTGTTTTCCCACACCAACGATAGTGTTTGGTTTCGTAAAGACTGTTTGCACTGTCGTCGGGTTGGCCATCATCTTCTCGCCAAGGCAGCCATTTCTCTTCGATACCGCACCCCCTGTATTTGTACTTGGTTGTTGGGTCGGCGTAAATGGCTTCTCCCTCACTGATGTAGGGTACATTTTCAACGTTGTTTCGCCAATTTGATGTTCCGGTGGAATGTACTGTCCGCGGAGTTGTCAATTCCCTCTTTCTTCTTCTCCTTCTGGGTCTACTCGGGGCTCGTTCTGTTGGTGGTTTACTTCTCGTTTCTTTGATTGCGAAGTTACGTCTAACGAACAATTCCGCCTCGTCTTCCTCCGTCCTGCCGTAGTTAACAGATCTCGCTGGCGGGCTGTTCCTGGCCTCGCACCCGTGCAAGACCCATCCCAGACTGGTGAGTGAAGCAACTGGTTCGGTGCTTCTCCCTTTCCTCAGCCTCCTCGTAAATATCAGGCCAGAGTTGTCCTGCCCGATGAGTAGTTTAGGCTCCTGCTGCGTGTATGTCAACTGGTCTCCGAGGTCTCGCAGGTGCTTGCGTCCATCGATCGTCTCTTTCATCACTTCCTGCTTTGTAAATTTTAGATTAGTGATGGTTCTTACCTCTATCGATCTTCCATTTCGGCTGTGGGCCCCTTTTATTCGCACTCGGATTCTTTGCGAATTATTCCTCTTGATGGCCGCTCCACCGGCTGTCTCCAGAATGAGCGTTTCCCGCCTGCCTTTCGCACCGATCTTCTCGGCGATCGACGAATCCAGCAACGAAATAGTGGATCCGCCGTCAAGCAGAGCCAACACCCGGACCGATCCCTTGGGTCCTCTGGTTTCCTCGCAATCGTTGTTCGATGGGGAGATGTCATGGCGTGACCTTCCTTCTCTTCTTGGTGCCATCCTCGGTGAAAATTCATCTGGGTGGAGGCTGACGTGGTGCTCTCTTGAACATCTATCGCACGGTGGTGCCCTGCAGTCTGCTCTTCGGTGTTTGGATCGAAGGCACTTAAAGCAAAGCCTTGCCTTTTTCGGCAGGTCCCATTTCTTGCTATTACTGGCTTTCTCGAACATGGGGCACCTGGGGATGTTGTGGTCCTTCAGACAAACCGGACACTCTGGTTTGCTTCCGTTCCCGGGTGCGCCATTCTCTCTAACGACATGGATTGGCCTCCTTTCTGAATCGCGTCGTCCTTGGGATGATGCACGTTGATGGTAGCCTCCTCTCAGCTCCCATGGTACTTCGGGTGGGCCGAAATTGGCACACATGTCTGCCTCCAGCTTCATGAAATCGCTGAAAACCCTCAGCTGCGGCTGGTCCTCTCCTTCGTGGCTGTTGTAGTACGCGAACCACCTGTACCTCATGGATGACGGCATCTTTGTCGCCAGTTCTCTTACCGCCTCGGGTGCATTCAGAAACTGCTGCTTGCCCAGCGCTCTGATGGTGGCCACCGAGTTCATAACCCGGCTGGCGAAGACTCCAATATCGCTCGGGTCTTCGGTGATCCGAGGCAGGGCTCTCAGCTTTGTCAACTCCGCCAGGGCCGACGCTCCCGGCCTCCCAAAACGAGCCTCTAGTCCTCCATTATCTCCTGGGGGTCCTCGGCAATAAACAGGAGGCTTCTAACTGCCTCTCCTGCCCTTCCCTTTAGAGCTCTCCGGAGACGCGCCAAGTTCTGCGCGTGTGAGGAACCGACGGAGGTATCTACAAACGATCCCCGATAGAGATACTTCGGGGGGTGCTCGTGAGAACCTGGCTATGGTCTGGGCCAGATCCTGGGTCTCGCTCCTTCCATGTTCCCGATGTGGTGACCTGTCTTCTTGGGCTAGCTCCTCCTGCCTTTCTCCGGGCGGTCTCGGCAGTTCGTCCCATTGATTGAAGGGCTTCCGCTCGTACTCGTCCTCGTCTTCGTCAGCCTCGCTGTGGCTCGCCTCGTCCTCGGAGCCTATTCTCTGTAATTCAAGTTTATCTCGGGCCACTTTGACCTTCGCATCGGCCGCCTTCGCCTTCGCCTCGGCCGCTTCCAGTTCTCGCATGGCGACTTCCAAACTCACTTCGACACCAGCTCGCCTCGCCCACTTTACAGAGCTTCCTCTGGAGACAGTGCCTCGCTTCGACCTTGGCACGGTTTTCTCGGGCCCTGTCTTCTCCGGCTACGCTGGTCTTCTGGGTTAACGCTTCATTCGTTAACTCGGCCCCCCGCCTGGGGGTGTGGGGTCCGGATTGGGTCCCCCTTGCTTCGGCCGATCTCGTTATCGGCATCCTCATCGTATTTGTCTCTTCGGTCACGTGCGCTGATCCCCTACTTCTGGCGAGCCAGGTCCGTCATAATCGCCTCCAAGTCGTGTGGGAGGTTCTTATCCTGTGGCGCCTACATCAGGTCCTGTGCTGTCCACTCCAGGTTGAGTAGACAGTCCTCCCGTAGGGGATGGCAGCGTCCTTCTAGCTTTCGTTATTGGCATCGTCGTCTTATCGGCGAGATCCGGCTCAAAGGACCAAAAATGTTGCTGAAACGAAAAGACTGAAACGAACAAACGGCGCTTATTCCAGCGACGCCTCAGTCTCTCTTCTAAGTGGACTGTATCTTCCGGCACTAGCCGGCCAACGATGATTTCCTTATTTCGAGGGATTGTACCTCCAGAGCCAGACTCTTCTCTGGATTGGCGGGCGTTTGAGTCTTGCCCAGTACAAATCCTTAATCTACCAAAAGTGGAAACGACCAACTAAAGAAGACAAGCCAGAAAACAATACGATGTATAAAAAACGCGCCAATACGGTTAGAACGAGACTTTGCCTAGTTCTTTATTTGCTGAATTTTATGAATAGGAATTTTTATCTGTTTGTTCTCTTCACTGTGGTCTTTAACAAGACCTTTTCCTTGGGAGCTCCTTCGACGACTCCCGCTGTTTCGCTTTTTTTTTTTTTTTAAACTGTATTTATTAACCATAATTAAAATTTGTACATTTAAGTAATACAGTGACTTAAAATTAAATTCGTGACAATTGCCTACATGTAATTATTATTATAATACATTTTCCAAACAATGTTTTAAGAGTTACAGGCTAGATGTGTGTTTATACATTTGGTAGGGTTTTGTCTTCCTGGAAAAGGTCAGAAAACCAGGAATTTCTTATTTTTACTTTACTTAATCTAGACTTAACCCTAAATATAAATATAAATATAACTTAACCTAACTTAGTCTGATTATTATAAAATGAGCTATAAACAAAACAAAGTTTTATAATTAATGGGATTTATGAATTAAAGGATGTGGAATGAGGTCAGTTATGGGTTTGAGGAAGAGTATTTCTTTCCGGTTGTTCGTTGGAAAAGCGTAGGATGTTGGAAAATGGTTGGACGTTACAGTATTTGAACTGGTTAGGGGTAACTTCGGTGTTGTGGTATATGATCTCATTTGAATCATTTATCAGTCTGTCTGAGGCGAAGATAGCTCTGGTGTGGAGACAGTTGGCATAGTTAGTTCTGATATCTAGAGGGTTCTCTAAGAGCGAGGTTATTATAGGATTGGGATTATTTTGTAGGTTTTCGATAAATTTGATAGACAGTTCGAGGAATCGTCTATCGAGGCGCTCGATACCAGCGGTATTGTAGAGTTCGACGTTACTATAGTACTTATAGGAGTTAGGACGACGATGTAAGCCGTTTCGAATGCTCGTAACTTCTCCATTTTGGAGGGAGTGATATGGTACCACAATGGGCACGCGTACGTGAGTGTGGGTCTGATAATTTGTTTGTAAATGAGCAGTTTGACTTTGTGAGAGAGACTATTAGGTTTCCACATTACTCTTCTACAGAGATTAAGCTGAATTGTGGCTTTTTGAAGGGAATTTTTAATGTGGGAGGAAAAAGACCAGTTATTAGAAAAAGTGATTCCCAGATATTTTAGGGTTTTGGAGGGTTTTATTAGAGTGTTGTTTAGGTTAAGTTTAATTTTGTTGTGGCCGCGTCTAGTGTTGTTTGTACAGTGCTCGTGTTTGCCCTTGAACACTATGAGCTGCGTTTTATTTGGGTTAAGGTGAATTTTCCACTTATTGAAGTATGTTGATAGGTTAGGGAGAAAGTTGTTAATGCGATCTCTTGCAGCCTTAACAAATTTGCTGCTAGAGTAAATTAATGTATCATCAGCATAATTCAGCATCACAACATTAGAAGATACGGGTTGAGGAATATCCGCGGTATATAACAGATATAAAATTGGCCCTAAAATAGAGCCTTGGGGAACACCCGCGGTTATGTTGTGGGTTTCTGAGACGGAAGAATTTATCCTCACAACGAATTTTCTGTCAGAAAGATAAGAGGCTAAGAGCTTTGTTGTGTGAAAGTTTAGATTAAATATGGAGTGCAGTTTGTACAGAAGCCCTGAGATCCAGACGCAATCAAACTCTTAGAAATATCGAGAGATATACACACAGTAGGGCTTTGGTTTTGGAGACCAGTTGTAACATCGTGTGTGAGTTTTAGTAGAGCATGACATGTGGATTGTCGCTTACGAAATCCGAACTGACAGTTAGGGATGAGGGCATTCTCATTGGCAAATGAGAGAAGATTTTGGTAGATCTTGCGTTCCAGTATCTTACTTAGTGTACTTAATAGGGATATTGGACGATAATTGAAAGGGCTATTACTACTACCGGGCTTCTTAATAGGAATTACTACCGCAGTTTTCCAGTTCTCTGGGAAGTGCGATGCATTAATTATATGATTAAGAAGAATGAGGATGGGAAGTAGATTCTGTGGGCGTAGCCTTTTAAATAGAAGGCGTGGGATTCCATCTAATCCAGTTGACTTTTTGTTATTTCCTGATCTTACGATCTCGGATAATTCGTCTGCAGTTAGAAAATTTGTAGTGTCTAAGGGGTGTGAAGCTATGTTCGTGTTGTTAAATTCACCGATGAAAGGAGTAAAAGATGTGAATAATCTGTTTGAGATGTATTCGTTTACTGTGTTCTCGAAGCCGGGAGTTGATAGAGAATTATTTTGCTCATGAATCTTTGCAAAGTGTTCTGCGAGGCAATTTGCTATGTCCGTATCGGACTGGGCAATATTATTGCTGATTGGGTTGATGAGATGATCAATTCGGGGTTTATATTTACGACCAGTTAATTGGTTGATGTTTTTGAAAAGATCCCGATTTGGTTTGATATTTTTAAGTGCGGAGATGTAGTTTTCATCTGCGAACTTTTTCAACTGCTCATTTATCAGAGTGGATAGGAGTTTGATTTGGCTTTTAATAAAGGGGCAGTATCTTGTATGGAGTTTACGGCGGAGCTGCTTTTTAAGGCGCAATAATTTGGTTAGGATGCTGGGCAAAGGCTTTCCTAAATAGTTATGAGGAATGGTTGTCGGGGTGTTGTTGCTGAGAGCCTCCTTAAGAATTTGCTCTATTCTTAAAGATGCGTGATCGATTTCAATAGGGAGTAAGTTAGATGCTTCAGGGATATACAAGTCAGAGAAACTTATCGCTATGTCCCTATTGACTTTTCTCCAATTTGTTTTGGTGAAGTTTGGGACAGGGTTTGACGAGTAGAGTGGGTCGAAAGAGGGGATTTGGATCGTGGTATGAACGGAACCATGATCAGAAGGAAATATAAAGGAGACTGTAGGTGGACCCGCTGAGTGAACATCATCGGACTTGAGGAAGAAGTCGATTGTTGACTTGGCTGTGCTAGTGACACGGGTTGGCTGTAATGGGGGGTCAATGTATGTATATGGATAAGATGGGAGGAGGGCTAGCAACTGACGACCATATTTGTTGCATTTATTATCATTGAATGCTGTATGACGAGCATTCCAGTCTCCCCCGATTATAAATGGAGCGGGAACAGACTGTTGGATTATCTGAGAAATGTCAGCATCTGGGAAATCTGGTTGTCGTGAAGGGTGAATATAAATGGATGCTAAGACGAGCACTTTATTGTTCTCACAAAAAAATTTAACTGCGGTGTATTCAATGCTGAATATATTAGTGAATCTAATTTCACTGAATTGAAATTTTTTGTGTATTAAGATGCCGGTACCTCCGTGTGATCCATTAGTTCTGGGGTTAGAAACAAAAGTATAATTGGGAATGGAAACTCGAGAATTTGGTTTGAGCCAGGTCTCTGAAAGGAAGAGGATATCTGGGGAAAATTTTTCAACAAACAACCGGAGGTGTTGCTTACGTATATTAGAGTAAATGGATTCTGTGTTGAGGGAGATAATGGTTAGTTTAGAGAGAGCTGGAAAGAATATGGGAAGTTATTAGTGAAAGAATCTGACCTTTTTTCTCTATTTCTGACATCTTCCTCAGCGAAGGTAGCATGGCTTGTAAGCTTTGGATGTATCCCATGATGTCTAGATTGAAGTTTTCGGTATTGTTGTTAGGGGGAGTGGTAGTGTTCAGGTTTCCTCTTGCTGCATCCGCGTACGATATTCCGGGTCGGGTTGACTTCGTTTCCTGCAATACTGTTGGTTTCGTTTTTGTTGTTGTTGTTGTTGATTTAATAGTTGTTGCTAATTTCCGTCTTTCCAGAAGTTTTAGCTTCTGTGGGCATTGGGAAAAATTTGCCGGATGAGGGCCTCCACAGTTACAGCATTTAACTGTGATCTTTTTATTGGTAATGGATCCATCGGCGTTGACGGTTTGTATTGTTTCAGGTTCCAGGCCTTGTGGATTTACCTTGCATTCCTCGAGCTCGTGTTCCTCTGCGCATCTGCCGCAACGTCTTTGCTGGTGGCATGAGACCGCCAAGTGTCCTGATTCTTGGCATCGCTTACAATGAAGAATTTCTTGTTTGTGGGGCTCTTCGATTGCGATTTTTTGGGTAAACAAATATTTAATTTGTTTAAGTTGCTTGATGTCCTGATTAGGTGGGATTTGTATGATCCGGAGGTTTTTTTACGTTGTTTGTCCTCATGTACGGTGTTTGAAAGTAGTCCAGCTTATTGATCTTTATTTGTGGACATATCCTAGCGATTTCCAGGCCCACTTCTTCGTTGGTCCATTCGGGATCGATGTGCCTTATAATAAAGGTAGCTGGTTTGCTGTTCGGATGCTGGAAGGTGAAGAAGTGATATTGCTCCTCCAACAGTTTTTTAACTGCCCTATCATGATCGAGTAATGATCTGACTGTTATTGAAGTCCTAGATCCTTTTGCATTGGTGCTAAAATTCCGGTGACCCAGGTTATTTTGCAGGGTTTGAATTAGTGCTTTGGTGCTGGTCAGGTTTCTGATGTAGATTGGCGGTGGTCTTTCGTTTTTGTGCTGGGCAGGCAGGGGACTCGGTGCTGGCTTGGCTTGTTTGGTGGATTCCTTATGGGCTGATGATTGTTGTTTGGGTGGAGATGTTTTATGGTGTAAGCTGGGAGAAGGCGTCATCTCCATACAGGCATCGTCGGTGTTTTGGGTGGGTTGCTTTAGGGAGTGAATTTCCTCCCGGAGTTGTTTCACCTCTTCTGAAAGCTGTTGGATGTATTCCACGGCTTCGTGGAATTTTTGTTGGTAGTCAATCTGTTTTCCTGGATTTTCCATTTTTGTGGTCTTCTTTGATGAGTTTTGAAGAGTTTCAATGGCTCTTCTCTTCCGCTCCAATAAATATTCCCGGGTAGCGCTCGGATCGTTGTCTGGCATCTGTGAATAGAGATTTCGACTACGGCATCCAGCGAAAATTACACGTGTTTGCGAGTGTTATATGAGTCGCAATTTATCACACAAGATTCGGTGTGAACGCGATCGATCGTCGACGACTTAACGTCTATGGAATCAATTTTTTTTTCTTTCAGTTTTATTCGGCAACGAGCACACGATGAATACGTCTGTCCGCATGAACGATCGGCGAGTGAATGTGTCGCTGTTTCGCCGCTGCGCTCGCCTTTTATTTCCTGCGGCTGTCTCCTCGTTCGCTTGGTTTCGCTAAATCACTCGTTGCCTGTTGAGTGATTTATCGCGACTGGTATACAGCTGTCTGTCATGCTCCTCCCTCTTGAGTGCTTGTGTGCCGATGTCGAGTGCTTGTGCGCTGGTGCTCAGTGCTTATGTGCCGATGCTGAGTGCTTGTGCGCCGATGTTGAGTGTTTGTGCGCCGATGCTGATCGCATCGCCAACAATGCGACTTATAGAGTCTCCGACACTTCTAGAATGTGATCAGTCGGGAGATTGCACACGGACATTGCGACGGAATAAATGTGCCATGTTAATAGCCTGTCGTCAACTGTAACCACATAAAAAATCAATACCTCCTTTTTTCCCACCAAACTTTGGGCTCAAAAAACAATTAATAAAATATTTTTTACCTCTGAAAGGATAGTTTCATCTCTTTGAGGCGGAATTGGCGACCTTCGACACATGTCCAACCACGACGCGTTCCCACTAACTTTGACACTGAGCCGAATAATACTTTCGTTAGAGTAGATACTAATATGTCATATGAGTACAGTGTGAAAATAAAATCTGTTCATTTCAACAAAGGAATTACATCTTTGATGTTTATTTAATCAATTCTATAATGACCTAATAAACATCAATACCAACAATATTATCATCAAACATCATCTTCCATGAGACGCAGTATTCTCAGCGAAAGAAATTGCAACAAGATCTACCCGCTCGTGATTTTTGAATCGGACAAAGGGAAGAAACTCGTCGGAACACCAATGACATCCAAGGATGAAGTCGAATGTGGCATAAAATCGTTGTGCTCGCTCATCGATTGAAATAAATTCTTCAAATCGAGTGTCACAGAGGCAACAGTAACCTACACGATAGTCAAGATAAGTCCAAAAGAAAATGGTTCCATGTTTATCGACAAATTTATGTCAAATCGAATATCAGCACAACAATAGCATCCAGAGCAACCCACATCTTAAACCATCAGTCTCTCAAACAATGTACACTAGTTCACTTTAAAAACAATTTCGGATGAACGAATAATAAAGAGAATTGTTCTTCAGTCGAACTACACACACGAATCATTTTCCAATCATGTGTATCCCCGTGATTTTGATATTGAGACATTCAAAACTAACATGAATCGACGCTGCTTTTCCCAAACCAGCTCCTCTTTTTGCACAAGCACTATTCATTGCCATTGAAGGGTATCACAATACCACCATTTCGCGAACATGAATTATTAAATATTACTGCTGAGACACGATTGCCAATTTTGATCATTTTAAAGCAAATGCGCATACCAAGCGCTTGCCCTGCAGTCATTTTAATACCTTAATGTGAGCTTAACTAACCTAAGGGTTGTGAAATCACATCGAATTTATAGCACGGTTAATAATTCACGCATGTAATATTGTAGTTCAAGTTTCTTTGAGATTTATAACTAACCATGATTGACCACAGAACACTGTCAGTTGATATTGTTAGATACTATTTGCATACCACCACCAGCCGCGATTCATTATAAAATCAGATCAGGTTCATGCGTCTTGAGATGGGCGCCACAAATATTGATTTGATGTGTTAACTGAAACTTTTTCACTTCACGCGGTATTCAATTATCAACCTCGTTAACAAGCGTAATGTATCTTGAGAAAGTTGCTATATTATGTTTTACCCGTGTGACCTAAATCTGGTTATAGTTACTCGACTGCATCGTTAAATAATAACTGAATATTTATAGCACAGCTGTGTATCACATATGACAAAATTATGTTATGTATTTGGCACCTTCAGGAAACATTTATACTTTGATTACAGACCAGTAATTCTTACACGGACCCAAGTATGAACTTGTACCTTTGGGATTATAACCTTCTATTCTATGAAAACTTAGTCCATTCGTTCCTCCTACATTGTGGCATAGCTACATACAAGTAAAGTGTCCGGTATGTAAATTATTATAGTCCCACAGGATAAAAATGTCTGGATATTCATGACTAGCTCTATACAATAGATATCCCACAGGTGGTAACATTTCTGGACATTCATGACTAACTCTATACAATAGATTAGTCCCACGGGTGGTAAAAGTGTCTGGACATTCATGATTAACTCCATACAATAGATTAGTCAATCGGCAACTGCCGACATATCTTCAAACAAATGATTTACTTTTAGACCGCCGATGCGGTATTACAATAAAAGGTCCACAGGATATCACATTGAAAAATGGTATGGAAAAAAGTCACTCTTCATTGACAGGTCATAGCACTGAATATTTGTAGACTTTGTCAACCCGCCATGTCGTCAAAATTGTATTCTTATAGAGTTGGTAAATCTCCTATTCAGTTGACAAATATCTCTCTTATTCGAAGATTTATGGGATGTCTCAGAGTTGTCAAGCATTCCACATTTTTATTAAAGACCTTTTTATTAAATCTCGCAAAACAATTTGTTCCTTTCCTACACATCATGTTCCTCCTACTAACGCCCACGAATATAGGTTTTATACCATAGATCCATAGAAAATCAAATGGGATACTTTCCCGAAAATGTAGCCAATGCATCAGTGGCGTTTCTAGCAAATACACACACACTGCACAAGCAAATAGTGAAGAACAATACAGAAAGAAAATCGAATAAGCAAAAACATCAGCCGTATACCAAGCAATAATTTACCAATTCCACATCAGTTGAGTGTGCTTGATTTTAGAAATCGACTTCGCAAACGCGTCAGTGGCCTGATGTGTTGAGCATTGGTTCAATCTTATAATGGTCCTAACCGTCATAGAGTCGGTTCGAATCACACGTTCTTCCCTATCGTCGCAAACAATATACATCCATAAAAGCAAGGTTGTTGAATTGGATATGTCAAAAATATTCAACACAGTTTTACACCCAACCCGATCATTCAAATTCCTTTACTCTTGCACTCTTGACCCAGCACTGAAAAGCGATTATTTTGCCACATGAACGGTAGCCAGATCGACTCTCTAAATCGGGATCTGGATAGGGCCCTGCAGTGGAGAAGGACCAATCTCATCTACTTCAATGCAACGAAGACACAATATACGACACTCACAAGGAAAAGCGGACCGTCGGTTCCGCAGCTGTGGATGAACGGCCAGGCCCTCGAATCTGGAGAAAGTATGAAATTGCTCGATGTCATGGTCTGTGGGAATGTATCGTGGCATAAACACGTGTCGAACACCGCTGGGTCTGCCTCTGGAAAACTGAGTTATCTCTTTAGAGCCAAGAAGTATTTTACTGTCGCCCAACTTTTTCTCCTGTACAAACCACAAATTGGACCCGCGCTCACCATTCCTATCGAGTACTCCATAGCGAACGGACGTTCGCTTAAAGCAATAGTGAAACACGTGTTAGTGAAAGTGTGTGCAATGCATGTGTCATTAAAAGCGTGCGTAATCCACGTGTCAAAATAATTTTGTTATTTATTATTAATTCAAAAGTCTTATAAAACAGAGAAAGTAAAAGTCTGCAGTAACGAAGGCTGGGCAAGTGATGACCAAGACTTCATCACAGAGTGCAAAAGCAAAGCCACAGACACTTTAGTTAACGCAACAAAGAACCCGGCAACGATGGAAACACAAACTATTGACTACCAAAAAAAGTATATGGAAGCCGTGGAATACATCAAGACACTCGCTCGACTTGTCGATGATTTCCTTCAGATCCTCGGGCAGTGGTTTAAGTTGCATGTCTAACTTCTTAGCCAACTAGTAGGTTTGTGAACGTTCAATGTCTGCTTGTGGTATCCTCATATATTCCTTTGGCTATATACTCATGTATATACTTTTGAAAAGTATACTTATGCATATACTTTTATAAAATATACTCATGCATATACTTTTTTTTGGATATGGAAACTATTCATCAGTGAATAGCCTGTACTTTTTGTATCTAAAAAGGGAATATTGTCCGGTTGACAAGCTTCGTGGCCACCATTAGGGTGCTGGGAAAGGAGCAGTATTTGAACTCACTGAGACGGTAGAAGAAGTGACTGCCAAGATGCCGTCATCCATGAGTTGCAGATGGTTCATGTACCACCACAGCCATCGAAGGCAGGACCAGCCGGCGCTGAGGGTTTTCAGCGACTTTGTGAGAATGAAGCCACAAATGTGTGGTGATATCGCCCCATCCGAAGTATCTTCGGAGCCGAGGAGAGGCTGCCTTCAACATACATCACTCCAAGGAGGGTGCGACTTGAGAACGAAAGCAATCCATGACGTTCGAGAAAGTGGCGCACCTAGATTTGAGGCGGCCAGTATTGACGAGAAGTGGGATCTGGCGAAAAGGGCAAGGCTTTGCTTTACCAGCGTGTGATAAGTGCGCAAGAGGGCACGACGCCATCCTCCACCCAGGGGAATTTTCACGGAGGTTGGCACCAACAAGAGAAAGAAGGACACGTCATAACATCTCTCTTTATCAAACAACGATTGTATGTTCAACACGCGTTGAACACACCTTCCACAAAGGCGAATCCGCAACAACGATCTCGAGCAAACGAGAGGAGAGGTGGTTACTTCCATGCGCACCATCAGTAGCGCCAAATCATACCTAAAGATGGTTCCAACGGATCTCTATGGACCTAAGGGATCGACCCTGGTATTGGCTCTGCTGGATGAGGGATCCACTGAACTCGTCAATCTCCGAAAAATTTGGTGCGAAGGGCCGAACGGAAGCACTTGTTCTGGAGAGATTCGGTGGAGCGGGGAGCAGGAAGAACGACTCACAAAGAGTCCATGTCCGAATCAAAAGAACTCATAGCCAAACTGGAAGTTTGATCGAGGTAAGAACGATCCCCAATTTTAAACTTTCGAAGCAGGAGGTCAGGAAAGAGGCGATTGAAGAATCGAGCGCCTACAAGACCTCGAAGACCAGTTGATCTACGCCCAGCAAAGGCCTAAATTACTTATCGGTCAAGAAAACTGGGACCTGATAGTTACAAGGAGGCTGATGAAAGGGAGACGCACCGAACCAGTTTCTTCACTTACCAGTTTGGGATGGGTCTTGCATGGGTGCAAGGTCAGGAACAGCGGGCCAGTGAGGTTTGACAACTATAGCAGGACAAAGGAAGACGAGACGAAATTGCTCGTTAGACGTCATTTTGATTAGGAGTGCAGCCGCGACGCCCAAGGAACGATGGCGACAGTTGGGTCATGGAGGTTCTGGAAAGAACCACGAGACGATTGCTAAATGGCAGATATGAGGCAGGGGTTCTATGGAAAAGCGATGATGATATGCCCAACAACTACAGCCAGGGCTATCGAGGCCTCCTGAATATCGAGAGAAAATTGGGACGAGATGCAGACCTGAAGGAAATGTGCGCAGAGCAAATGAACGATTTGCTAGAAAACGGGTATGCAGAAAAGGCGCCGGCGAACACGACCCTAGGCAAAACTTTCTATCGCCCACGCTTCGCAGTAATACACCTGTGGCGTTTCTAACAGATACACACAATATGCAAGCAAATAGTGAAGAATACCGACAGGAAATTCGAATAAGCCAAGTATCAGAGCCGTATACCATAGCGATAACATAACAATTCCATATCAGTTAAGTGTACTTGAGTGTAGAAATCGAATTCGTATACGCGGCAGTGGCCTGATATGTTGAGCATTGGCTACATTTTTAGTGATTCTAACCGTGATAGCGTCGGTTCGAATAACACGTTCTTTCACTACCGTCGCAAATGCTATAGTTGGTGCCCCGATGTGGTCTTTGTACACACTTTCCCATAGTAAACAGAACTTCACGACACGATCGCGACTTCCACATAGAGCACCGGCACACTCTCCTGCTGCGATGTCCTCTCGCCCGCTTGTTCCTTGGTCCGTCGTTAGCACACGAAGTTGATCGTAACAAAGTTACTGAGAAGGGAGTAGGGTGGCGTTTCTACAGATACACACAATATGCAAGCAAATAGTGAAGAACACAAAAGGACATTCAAATAAGCAAAGCATCAGAGCCGTATACCATAGCGATAACATAACAATTTCACATCAGTTGAGTGTACTTGAGTATACAGATTGAATTCGTACACGCGGCAGTAGCGTGGTGTGTTAAGCATTGGTTAAATTTTCAGCGATTCTAACCGTCATAGTGTCAGTTCGAATCGCACGTTCTTCACTATCGTCGCAAACGCTATACGCTCGACAAAGAAGAAGACGCGAATAGTACTTGACGCAGCAGCCAAATTTGACGGCAAAAGCCTTAACGAAACCCTATTTCTCTGACCATCTCCTCCAACCGATCTTGGGGGTGCTGGTCAGATTCAGAAAGAGACCAATCGGTATTGTCGCTGACATTAAGGAAATGTGCCTCCAAATCCACATGCATGAGGCCGGCCGTGACTGCTTAAGGTTTCTTTGCCGCGATGGAGACATGGAGAGCTAGCCTGAAGAAAATCGCATGACGTCCGTGGTGTTTGGAGTCACTTCAACACCATCGACAGCGATCTACGTGAAGGACAGAAACGCGGAGGAACTCGAGGAAGAGCATCCGGCAGCGGCGCAAGCCATCCGTGAAAACCACTGCATGGACGACTACCTACAGAGTTTCGCGACTGTAGACAGTAGCATAACTCCAAGGATAATAAGGAGTGATAACGGGACCAACTTCACTGGGCCGAGCATCGAACTGGAAAAATCGGGCAACGAACGTGTGATCAAGTGGAAGTTCATCCCACCTGTGTGCCCTAATATGGTTGAGCGAGGAAAAGGCTCAGTAAAAACGGCCTTGGCTGCTGTTCTACACTCAACGACGCCACCAGAGGAGGTCCTATACACCCTGATGATCGAGGTGGATCATGTCGTCAACTCGCGCCCGCTTACCCATATTAGCATGGATCCGAACGATGAAGAAAGCCTCACTCGAACCATTTCCTGCTGCGACGTTCTTGCGGTGGGATGGCACTTGATGAATTCGATGACCACGACCTTGTTGGTAGGGCGAGTAGGAGAACAGCCCAGCGACCGACGGACCATTTCTGGAGACGATGGAGTAAAGAATACCTACCGACTTAGTGTCAATAAGGATCTCCGGACGAGATACCACCGACCCGCAAGTTGGAGATATAGTACTGGTGGTCGATTCTTCACTGCCCCGCAGTACCTGGCTCTGCGGAGAAGTATATGCTGTGTGTCCAGGACCCGACGGAAGGATCAGAGTCCTGGACGTGAGGGCGACATAGAGAACATTGCGAAGACCAACATGCCGAGCCGTAGTGTTCGTTCCAGCGATGACATCGCCATCACATGAGGGAGTGCTTCACACTGTGAGGGAGACTGTTGGCGATGCACCCATTCCCAGGAAAGGCAAGACAAGCGCCACTACAGAAGTTCCTGGAAAACCATGATCAAAGGGACCCTGGTTCCAGGAAGTCACCGAGGAAAACGGCACCCAGCAAACTACCGAACAAAGACGACGGCTACGGGCCTATATAAAGCGGGCACATGTTACATAATTAACAACGTTAATTATTACCCCTTGGCGCATGACTAATAACCTTGCCCGGAAAAACAAATCATTATGGGCAATTTAACAAATCTAAGGACACCGTGAGTACCCCAATTAACAACCAAAATTTAAATAGTTATTGTATGCAAAATAAAGAAACTGCAACACACATCGGCAGAGCAGTTGAGTGTGGCTCAAGACCAACCGGTTTTGATGCAGGATACATTTGTCCTTGGGTCGCTTAAGTCAGCCTATCGCCACTCAATTTTTTTTTTTTTTTTTTTTTTGGAACAGGTAAGTTCCCACGAGAAATCCCCGGTGTAAAGAGACCGATAACAGATATAGTGCACGTAATTTACTGTAGCGTACCCCATAAAGTTACAATAAAAATCAGTGCGTGACAAATAATAAAAGGTGATTAAGCAATTATAGGAACAGATAAAGATACGAATCGAATAAATCGGTTGGCCGGCTGGCGACGGAATTATAGTCCACGAAGAGAAAAGGAAGCTGAGACGTCGTCGAAGAGGTGCCGTCCGCAGACCAATAACATCCAATATTTGTCGAGTAAATCAGTCATCGCGCTCAGCCTGAATCAATAGTCTTATTAGTATTTCATGTATCCAGTCATTCAGTGAGCTATTCGAGAAGGCTACAAATTATAACTCAAATTTACGACCAGATTGAAGACTGTACTTAAGATTAATCTAACTTCCAAAATGTTGGTGATAATAAATAAACAGTTTGATTTCTCTCGGTTAACACAACGTTCATCCATTAACATGCCATAAACCCCTAACTTTCATTATTCGAAAAAAGCAGTGTTTGAAACCACGATGATTGACAAACTTATACAAATGAATAAAACACCCACCGCCCACTAATCACGGCCATAGAGGAAGTAGTTCATTGTGTAACACATCTTCGAGAAATCTCTACACGCGACAAAATTATATTAATTATAGAACCGACGCCATCTGAAAACTTCTCTGTAGCAAAACCATATCTTGGTGGGATACTAACAGAAGGTACGCCTTCAAATGCGCACGTATATCCAATAAAACCACTTTCCCAAAGGTTTCTGATGAGAACGTGCGGAGCGATATTGATGACAAACTCATTACCATTTCAGTTTATTTTCGAGGCGATGACGATAAAAGCATTTTTCTATATGTTGAGGAAAGCTGATCACAATCTTACACAGTTAAAAATATGGGTAATATCTAATGAGATGGGTATCATAAAAACACACGCACACCTGTGATAGCTTTAGTGGTTGGGCGTGTTGGACGAGCATACTATAAAACGCACAAATTCACACTGAACTTATGCATTACGAATCCAGCCAGAAATGAAGATATCACAATAAGCCTGAAGTGATTAAATAATTTGTTACGTACTTTACGTTCAAAAGGATTTATGGAGACAACCGTCTTTCGTTGTATTAGAAGATTGGGCGCTAATCTTTATGGAGGATATAGACAAAAGCGAGAAAGAATATTATCTTAAGCCAATTTAAGACCCTTCCAATTAATTTGTATTATTATAGTATTCCGATTGTAAAGGTGATCCCTGTCATGAAATATAGGCAACCGAAAATGAATGAACGAGACTAAGTCGCTCCTGGGACACTTATATATCAGACTTTACAGCCAGGATTCCATCTTGGCCTGTAGAAGTCATCTGTTCGATCTTGAGTCAAGGTCTTCCAGTGTTATGTGTTTGTAGCGTTTTACAAAGCGAAGAAAAATGTGATTGTAACCCACACTATCAAAAGGTTAGAACCAAAGCGTAGACGTATTAGATTGCGACCACGATTATACCTTTACCCTGTCGAGATAGCGTTCCCATAAGAATAAATTACTGCTTTCGGAATAGTTTTTTTTAAATAGCTCTCTCTGGAGAGGTGCGTGTTTTATTGCAGAGATCCAACCCTCAGATCCCAATAAGTTCATATTAGTTCGCTTTCACTTTCTAAGAAAACTTCTTCGCTTGTAGCTCGAATAGTTTTTCAACCTCCTCCTGTCTGCAATATATATCATCATCATCATCGACACTACAACCGGGAGCCGGTCTTGGCCTTATTTAGCAAGTCCTGAGGTTGTTAAATTTTCCATAATGATTAATTTTGTCTGGGCAAGGTCATTAGTCTTGCGCCAGGGGCTCCCCGACGGGGAATCGAACCCCGGTCTCCCGGGTGACAGGCGGGTATACTAACCACTATACTATCGAGCAGCCCATATATATATATATATATATATATATATATATATATATATATATATATATATATATATATATATATATATATATATATATATATATACATGCAGTGGTGGCGATCTAATTAAGAAGGATACTAGAAATTTTGTTTACAATAATTTTTTATTAAAATTCTTTTCTATAAACAGTTTGTAAAATGTTTTTTGATATATGTATTTTAGTATATTAATTAAAATATAAATAATATTAACAAAACAACATAAAATTAAATTCAAAAGGTTTTGTAAAACAAAATTAGCTGACGATCTCATTAAGAACGATTCGTTTCATTTTGTATAATTTCGTTTTAAACGTAAATATTTGTTGGTAAATATAATAATTTATTTGAAAGTAAACGGAATTATAAGTTCTTGCTTTGTTTTAAGACATTTGAACAAGATATGGGAAAGAAAAAAAGCAATACAAAAAACCTGAGAGAAGCGATAATAAATCTTCGCAAATAGGAAAGGTTGTCGTATAAAAAATTTCAAAAAAGCTTAATTGCTCTAAAGCAATGGTATTTAATGCTATAAAATATGTAGAAAAACAGAAAACACAGAACTCGTAGCAAGACGGAGAAGATCTCCTAAAACGACTGAAGCCCAGGATAGGCTTTTGGGGGTTCCGCCAAACCCCACTGACCACTTACCTAAAGAATCCCCATCCGTACAACCCAACCTTATAAGTTTCGCTAATGCAATCGCATTAGCACCTTAAATGCTTCACGCATCAAATAGATCAAATTTATTTAACTAAAAGTACCTGTAAAAGAATTCTTACTTCTTTTCATGCATCTCTTAGCATACAAACTCCCTACAAGAATTCTTTCCATTATACAAGTCCATAAAACCAAAACCTATTCGGTACCTTCGGTTGCCAGGCGAATTCCAACCTTCCCACACCTGCACCGCAATTTCCCCGCAACAAAAACATTTCCTTCCCAACGATAATTAATGCTTTCAATCCATTACCTGGAAATGCCTGCAAAGAATTTTTCCTACAAGGGCATTCATACATGTATCAATGCATCTCTGCATTAGTGACCGAAAACCGAATTTCCAATTAGTGTAAATATTCACACTATAGTTCGATCCTGGCATCGCCATAGATGCCATGCATAATTGACACAGATGGTATACACAACCGTCATTGTGTGTCCATCTAAATTACTTTCCGAAGACTTGCGCTATTGATTCAGCTGCAAGCACTTCTCTCGGAAATACTTCTTTGTTTGAATCTTCAAGCAATTATCAACGTCGCGCTTAGCCGTCGGATTGGATTCAAAAGCATAAAAACTCCTTTTCGAGTGATCGGCCGATTGGTGCATCTACGTCGCACCAGCTGAGATGTAGACAGATTGACTATCTGAATCAGGATCTAGATAAAGTCCTGCAGTGGGGAAAGGCCAATCTTGTCGACTTCAACGCAACGAAGACCCAGTATACAACATTCACAAAGAAAACTGGATCATCGGTTCCACAGCTGATGATGAATGGCCGGGCTCTCGAGGCCGGGGAAAGTTTGAAATTGCTCGGCGTCACGGTGTGTGGGAATGTATCATGACATAAACACGTATCGGGTATCGCCAGATCAGCCTCAGGAAAACTGAGTTATGTTTTTAGAGCCAAGAAATACTTTACTCCGGCCCAACTTCTTCTCCTATATAAATCTCAAATTAGACCCGCGCTCGAATATTGCTCTCATGTTTGGAGCTCGGCTCCTAAACATACCCTCGACCTACTTAAGAGCGTACAAAGACGAGCGATCCGCCTGATCGGGGACTCGGTGCTGACATCGGGACTACAGTCGCTATCACATCGAAGGCGCGTGGCCGACCTCTGTCTGTTTTACAGATATTATCACGGGTGCTGTTCTTCGGAGATTCTTGGTATTGTTCCACGCAATTCGGTTTGTATGCGCTCCACAAGACAATCCGACGGATCGCACCCGTTTGCGGTTCATCTCCCGACAGCGCGAACATCCCTGTATCAGAACTCGTTACGTTACAGAGCGGGGAAGCTGTGGAACTCCCTTCCCACGCGAGTGTTCCCGGAGCGCTACAACCTGCAACTGTTCAAAAAGAACTGCAACAGTTATTTGATGGCATCTCGGGGCGCCCACTCGACGCTATAGGTTCGCCTTTCCCGAGAGAAGTCTAATAAAAAAAAAAAAATAAAAAATTTGCAAACAAAAGAATCCTATTCTCCGAGTATTGTATAAATTATCGCAATCCCTTTTAGCATCTAATGAGTGGCTACAATTTACTCAGCTGACCCTCATTACCGAACGATGTCTTAGGTCGTTTCCCCTTTGTTCTTTTTCCCTCGTTGTAGGTTCCGTTTATCCTGTGCTAAACGCATCGATAAACACGGTGATGTTTATAAACACACACGTACACCACCGCGTCCCAGAGATCGCCTTCCGTTGGTCACTGGTCAAAGGAAATCTCATTTCCTTTTCACCACACCACCAAACTCACCCCATTAGCGAGTCGGCTCTGCAAGAGCCAAGTATCGCTGAGTCGTTTACCATCTTCCGACCGAGCCGGTCAGTCCATCTATCGATCCCCGGTGCGCACGGGGGCGCGATGGTAAGTCGAGTGCCGTTCGAAGTCGGAGTCGTTTTTCCTCTCTAGTTTTCCTCCGCGGTCCTGAGTTTAAGTTTGTAAAATAAGTTTCGTTTTTCAAAACCTAACAGTTTCCAACCACGGTGTTGGAAATAAGTTTAGCATATAAAACTGTGTAATAACTCAATAAACAGTATAGTGTAACTGTCCGTGTTTAATTCAAAACTCTAACTGTATTTTAATTCCTCTTAACGAAAGTGAAATATAATAAAAATTAATTACAAACAACATAATAACATTGTATTTTAATTACTATCTGGTGGACGATTTGTCGTGCAGTTTTGCACGATCTGGTGAACAGGTTCTCTTCCTTTTAGTGAAGTGACAACTCGGTTTGGCGGAACCCTGTCGAACAGCGGAGTGTTAGTGGGACGAGGTAGAACTCGATCCCATGCCGGTGCCACGACTTCGTACTCCACAGGCTAATTGTTCGAGCTGCCCAAAAAAAAATCCATTTATGAGTTCAAAAGAAATACGGAAGGAAGTTTTCGGCGAGGACCCACATACACTTTCAGCACGCTCTATTAGAGAGCGATTGACTGAGAGCCAGCTTTTTGGAAGATGGGATAGAAAAAAACTGTTGCTATCATTAAAAAACCGAACGGCAGAAAGAGGGTGACAGTGGTGTATTCAGGGTAGAATGCTTGATTTTTTGGCCGTCGAACATATTGCTTTCCATCGGAACCGACTCTGTTGATTTTTGTTTCATCACTCCACAATATTTTTTCCACTGTGAGATGTTCCAATTCTCATGTTCCCTGGCAAAAGCTAACCTAGCCTTTCGGTTTTTTAATGATAGCAATGGTTTTTTTGTAGCCCATCTTCCAAAAACTTGGCTCTCAGTCAATCTCTCTCTAATAGGGCGTGCTGATGTGTATATATATATATATATATATATATATATATATTTATATATATATATATATATATATATATTTATATATATATATATATATATATATATATATATATATATATATATATATATATATATATACATATATATATATATATATATATATATATGCAATCAAACTCCACTTTGTAGATTACTTCTGCATCGGCCAACTTTTTGCTCTTAGTGAATCAAATTTTAACAAGATTAGAAAACTTTTTAGACATTTTACGTCAGCAAACAATATCTTTACTACTCTGTGTAGAATTTCTTAGATAAAACATCTACAATACCACGTTACACCGAACCAAGTATGCAAAATATCTAATCAAATCCACACTACATATTGAATTGGCCTCTACCCTTGTACTCAACTAAAAGTATCAAGTCTAAGTACATCGGTTCGCCCTTCACCACTCAACGTCTAACACGAATCTCAATTTTGGCTGGTGCAGTAAAGCCATTAATTGCTCAAATAGCTTCATCACCGTCCGTCTCACGTTGCTTACCACAAAAGAACTTCCAAATAATTACATTTATTTGCCTCTAGATGCTGCCCATCAGTCAAGTTGAATTAGTTTCCAACAAACATAACCACATTTCCTACAACTTTTCTCGAATGTAAGTATCTCCGAGCATCTCATTTCCATATTCACGTCGTTGGGATGTACTCTTAAAGGCAAACCGTTAAGTCGTTACTTAGGAAATTGTTACCACAGGGTCATTCGTTCAAAGTAGTTTTCCACCTGGAGGTTCTCAACTTAATGTGGCATAGACATGGCGGACGAGCTCCCTTTTTCGTCCTTGTCCAAATGAAATTTCAGCAAAAGATTTAAATTGTAAACAAAGACATTGTACGTCGTAGATATCGGGTATAAGAGGACCACAATGTTCCTAGCAATTATGCCGTAAGGTAATCAACAGCAAATGGCGTAGTCTTCGCCTTGCCAAACCATGTCCTTGAATAAACGGTCCACTTTATTATGCAATAATATTTTTAATTTGTTCGTCAACCCTTTCGAGAGATAACACAATTGTTTTATGTTTATTTATTTTAGGTCCGTTGAACTCATCGCTTTGATAGCAATCTCGTGCACGTTGTTCCTGTTTATGCACACGAAGAACTTGAATACGCGTCTCCGGGAGATGGAGGTAAAGCTGCAGCCGGCTGAATTGTCAGCACTAGGACTTACAGGAGATCATCAAGCCAGTGCAAATGAAGCCAGTGAGTATACGTAAAGGCTTGTGAGCTGATAGTAATACTAAAGGTTTTACGTGACACGGTAATGTGGCTTAAGTGACGAGGGTCTAGCTTTTCAAGTCGATTTATCTGTCTTGTTGCATAATATTGTTCAGTTACTTTACTGTGTGAAAATACACAGGATGTAGATTTAAGGTAGTAGTTGAAGGCTTTTTAACACAACAATGGCTGAATGTTGTACATCCTTCTGAGCATTTGAAATGCATCCTTTTGTGATATGCGCTCTGCTTACTTTCACATCGCTCAATGCCCTTAAGATATGATAGATACAAAACAAAGGGTATGATGACTAACTTTTAAGTAACGAAGCAAAGTGCAAGGGGATCTCTGTTCCTGACTTTTGACAGCTTCCTGTTCCTTGTATTATGTACCCTATCCCCCCTTAGAACTCCATAGATATCGATTTCAAAGAATTTTACAAGTTTTAATACAAAAATCCAAATAATCCAAGCACTTGTGATATAAATAGAGTTTTTGAGGTAATTGATGTCAAAGCAATTGTGATATAAATGTATAGCTACTTCTTTAAGGATTGGCGATGAATAAGAATTTAAAAATACAACGGCTATTTAAAGAAAGCTTCATACAGGTTCATAAAAAATACAGTTCGATGTTTTTTTCTAATGGTCTACGTGGAATGTTTATTTATCGCCCCAAGAGTGTATATGACTCTGCATAGTTTGCGTGAGTAGGGTAAACCAATAGTATATCCCAAGAGGTTGATACAAGAATCTTCTATTATAAACCATAATGTTGATGGAAAGAATGCTCTACCAGTTTGGCACTCCAATACTTTGTGCACTTTAAAACAGTGCTATAATATGGTTTTAGCATTTGCAAGCAATGAAGAATGCACCAACCCGCGCATTGAAAAGATTAAAACCGATGCTTCGACGCATCAAATCGCAGCCTCGTATTTGCGGAGACGTCTCAATTCTCTATATTGTGATTCTTGCACGAATGCTCTGGTATTATTATTATTATTACTATTATTATTATTATTATTATTATTATTATCATTATTATTATTATTATTATTATTATTATTATTATTATTATTATTATTATTATTATTATTATTATTATTATTATTATTATTATTATTATTATTATTATTATTATTATTATTATTATTATTATTATTATTATTATTATTATTATTATTATTATTATTATTATTATTATTATTATTATTATTATTATTATTATAATTATTATTATTATTATTAGTCAATGAAGAAGATAATACCACGTACATCCCAGAACACAGTAGCTATAACCCTTCCAGATGAATTCACCGTCTTTGCCTTCTTTGGAGCCCATTCGCCTTTAACAATACACTGTTTTGAGTGTTCTTTCGTCTCGGGATTGTAATGGTGTATCAATATTTCATCTACAGTTACTAATCTGCGCAGAAACTCTTCTGGGTTGCGACGCATGCCTTCCAAAATCCATCTCGCAGATATTTTTTTCATACCCAATTTATCATGCAAAGTTGAAACATGAAACAAATTCAAAATTGACAGACACCTAGTGAGGAATGATGCTCTCTAAAATCAAACCATTAACGATGCTACGAGCGCCATCGTAGGCGTTTCTAAGGACTTATTGACCTAACCTCGTACCCTGTTCTTCTTTTCTTTTTTATTTTGTAAAAAAACAATCAACTGAACCAATGACAAATTTGATAACATTGAAGTTTGACAGCTGTCAAATTTGCAGAACTACATTTTCCGAACTCTGAAATGGAGAAACCTATTTCAATCAGTCCAGAGAATCCGTACATCCCATAAATCAATAAAAGTTAATAGAAAAATAATTTACTTATCACTACTTACTTTTCCAATTAATTGTGTTGACCGTTAACTAAATGTTGTCATTACTATCATCAAAGTAATTATGTTTCTACAATAATCAATATCTTATCTCCGCAAGTTGCTCATAAATACTGATGAAGTATCTCAATATCAAGTTCAATGTTAGCGGTGGACAGACTATGGTTTTATACCATCGCGCATCCAATCATTTCAAACCGCAAACAGACAGGTGGTAATTCCAATTTATGCATTGTCCACGATTCGAGTGCAACGGCACGTTGAAGAAGATCTATTGAGTCTCGATGGGTAAAACGAGTCTGTCACGAGACCAGCCTCGTGTGCCGTCCACAGAAGACACATCGCAAGGAAAACAGCAGCTGCCGCGGAGATGCCATCTTCTACGATCAACCCGGGTATTAAAGTCCATTGCCAAGATCACCAAGTGCCGGTATGATCTTGGCTATGAGCGAAGAAGCGTTCGTGGTGGCATTTGCTGTTTCTGGACCTTGATTTTAGGCTGGGTAAAGAGGTGATTGTGTTGGCGGGGTAATGACATGATGACATGATCTTCGTTTCTCTATATGGGTCTCGATCAGCAGCGATTCGCTTGACGTGGTAATGCGATTTGGTTTTTATGCTTCACTTAATGAGTGTCATTTCCGTTCCTCACAACTGAGCCTTCTGCGAAGTGTGGAAACAATTACTAGCTTTCCAATTTCTGCGATCACCTAGAATTCAAGAAACGGAACCAAAACTAACACGATTTTGTGGTGAGTTAAGAAAACCTTCAAAGTACAGATCCCGTTTAACAGGATCTATACCATTCATTCTCCATATCGAGGCATATTCTTAAATCGATTTACGATATAATTCACGTTGCTTCATTTATTCGTCCATGTAGATGTAAGAAAGTTTGGTTGCAGTACTACGATATTGACGCGCATTACATAGAAAGTGGTTCTACTTTCTTTATAATACGCGCGTAAAAAAAACAATTTTCTGACACTACAAATCTGACAGCATAAAAGGAAACAGAGACGGAAAGATGATGTCGGTGCACACGATCCTTGAAAGTCCAAACGTTTTATCCGCTGGAGAACCCATAATCAAGTAAGAACGTTAAGTTGGACGGAAAAATAATTCACCATGCCTAATTCACCGTTTAAAATTGATTTTAAATGTGAATCTGTGTGGTTTTCGTGAAAAAAATGCTTAGACACGAGGAATGCATTCACTGCTCAAGTTCAGTTGAGCGAACTATATCGATCGTCGCTCGTCAAAAAAAAAAAAAAAAAAAAAAAAAAAAAACTTAAAAGGATGCAGGGTGTGCATGTGTGTGACCTCCTCGCGGAGGAAATAACAATAAAATGTGAACGTTGTATACACGTTAGTCACAAAAGGACAAAAAAGGTGTGAGTGTATTACAGGGTGCGCGTGAGCACGTGTTTAATAAACAAATATTTAATGGTTCGATCGCGTGTGTCATCAAACAAACAACAATTAAAAATCTAAAATTCGTGAAAAACATTTTAAAAAAAATGAAAGTGGCGCACTGACCATGTACGAAAGTCAGGTCACTGATAAAAAGACAAGGAGGAGGTTGAATCGTCAACCGAATTTAACCACCAAAAGTCACAAATCACATGCGAACGAGGATCGTGAAATATGCAAAAATGATGAAAATTTGTATTCCAGTGATGCTCACTACTCTGGAGGAGGGAACAGATATAAAGACCTGCCGCTTAAGGAGCCAGTGGAAAATAAGTGTGATGAAGAGCTCGACAAGATTATCGCCGCCAAAAAAAGAGATGAGCTGTGCAGAGAAGTGAAAGCAGCTCTGAAAAAAAAGAACATGCGGCGTTTACAAGTATGTGAACAAAAACAACAGCAACAACGAGAACAGCGACAGCAGCAGCAGCAGAAAGAACCGCAACAGAAACAACAAATCGATAGGAAGGAGAAAGTACCTCACATCATTGTGAACCACCTGGAGACTAAGGACGTAATAAAGCTCAGTAAGCTAACATGTAAGATTTTTAAAACCAAACGCATCATTAATGCAATAATTAATGTAGTGATTTAGAGGACTGTCATAAAGTTAAATCTGCTTTGGGTAGGGCGACTAACGAGTACTACACACAACCCCAAAACGTAGAAAACGTTCTCCATGCCCCTAAAAGGAGTTGGTCCTTCTTTTTCCCCAGACGAACTACTTGAGGAATTACAAACTGATGAAACCGACAGCGTAAAGTTTATAGGTGTGAAACGCTTCTCCACTGCAAGGTATAGAAATCGCAACAGCAAGTTGCGTTTCTTTATTGTGTCTCTAAGTCCCGACAGTAAAGTGGATTAGCCTAAGTACATTAAATATCTAAACACCAAGCAATAAGTTGGGAGAAAATAAAGATGTCCGAACACGTACGAGGGTTGCCTTTTATATTTCGGGATTAGAGAACAAAAACAAATATTGATCATCGAAAATCACTTTATTGTTTTTCAAAATATTCCCCATGAAGATCTATACACTTTTGCATGCGTTTGAACCAATTGTCGAAGCACTTTTGCCACTCTGATTGAGGTATCTCCAACACATGCATTCTGAATGCAGCAACCGCTTCTTCAGGTGTCAAAAAACGTTGACCTCTCAGTTTGTTTTTTAAATACGGGAATAAAAAGAAGTCATTCGGTGCCAAGTCAGGACTATACGGCGGATGACCCATCAAATCGATGTTTTGGGTGCTCAAAAATGCAGTTGTCGCAGCCGATGTGTGAGAGCTCGCATTGTCGAGGTGAAGAGTGGTCCGTTTTCGGCGGTTGGTTTTCCTGATTTCTTGGAAGACAACTGGCAAACAAATGGTTGTGTACCACTCAGAATTGACTGTTCTGCGTTGTTCTACTGGTACGGTTGCGACATGTCCAGTTTTTCCGAAAAAACAGGCGACCATTTGCTTGGAAGTCCTTTGTGCGCGAACAACTTTTGTTGGATTTGGCTCATCTTGAAACACTCAGACAGTCGACTGCTGTTTACTTTCGGGCTCATACGCGTAAATCCACGATTCATCACCTGTCACGATGTCATAGACGTGTTTCGAAGCACCGGGACCGTATTTTTTGAGCATTTCTTTCGACCAATTGACACGAGCCTTTTTTTAGGCGATTGACAAATTGTGTGGGATCCAACGGGAACAAATTTTTTTGACAGTCAAATGTTTATGCAATATTGAATGTATGCTGGTCCCACTAACGCCTAAGGTTGTCTCAATCTCACGATAGGTCACATGACGATCTTCCAATATCAGTTCGCGCACAGCATCAATGGTTTTCGGAACAACAACTGATTTTGGACGACCTTCACGAAATTCATCTTGGAGTGAACTACGATCACGATTGAATTCACCATACCATCGATAAACACTGGTCCTTGATAGATCTTCATCGCCAAAAATTGAATTAAGTTCATCCATGCACTGTTGCTGAGTTAATCCACGCCGAAAGTTGTAAAAAATAATCGCACGAAAATGTTGACGATTTAATTCCATTTTTGAGCCGAGATGAATCTTTTAAGTTACTGTAAACAACACAAATAGCGCTCGTATGTCAAAACGTTCTGAGAGCGTATAACCTCAAAAATGTCCAACTTTACGACAGAGCTGTCAATTGCCGGATTGCAACACTAGGGTTGCCAAATCCCGAAACATAAGAGGCAACCCTCGTATTACCCTTGCGTCGCCTATATCCAGTTTCATCCATGTGTACAAATAAATCCCTTTCATACACATTGTCTGGCGACCTTTTTTTCCCCATCAATAAACAACCCAAGCAGCTGCATATAATTAGCGCAATAGACGCTGAAACGAATTTACTTAGCACGCAATGTGCAAACAAAAGAACGCTGTCCTTCAAAGGTTTTCTGGCGATACGAGTACCATAAACATCGTTTGTGGTATCCTAAATGCAATTCCCATGTAATGAGTTCCAGCTAATTTATTTAGCTGACCCCAATCACAGACCGATGCATTAGGTCGCTTCTCCTTTGTTCTTTTTCCCTAGCTGTAGGTTTTGTTTATCCTTGCTGGAATGCATTGATAAACACGATAATGTGGTCTTCACTCACACATACCACCATGATCAAGATTAGGGAGTGATCTCTGCACGAGATAATTATCGCTGAGTCGAATTCCATCCGTTGACCACACAGGTCACACGCGAGCTCCCGTTCACCGGTGCGCGCGGTGACGCGACCATAGTCGAGGCGTAGAGTTAAATCTCCGAGTGCTAAATAAATAATTGTATCATTATAATTTTGATTTATTGTTCAAGTTTATTTCAATCATGACCTAAGAAAACATAGTTCTCCAGCTTAATGAAAGTATTTCCAAATGCCAGGCATGCACCAGTTTCACCAAAGTCGCGCCAATCTTACTATAATTAATAAATGTGTAAAAGTGAACTGACCAACAAAAAGTTTATGAGCATTTTCCTTTTGTGTTAATATAAATAAAAATTATTATTCATATCCTGTGCGGTCTTATTTCTGGCGACTACTACCTCTGTGTATTTTTTTTTTTTGTTTCGTGCCTTGGTGACGATTTCTCGTGTACAATTAGGATGGAGGAGGAATTGAAGCAAGTACCCATACTGGTACATACTTCCTCCACACAAAGCCAAATGTCAATAAATAACCATCTAATGGGAAGCAATTACTTCAATGACAAGTGTTATTAACCCTCTCAGAGCGTATTAATATGATCAATAAACTGGAAAGTCAATAAACTAATGATAAAACCAATTGAGAGTATTAACAATCCCTTTAACACCTGATATTCCAACTAAAATTAACAACACTACTTTAGGAACTCACACCCTCACAAAACCTCGTTTTCCAAAACCTCCTCCTCCTCTACAATCCTCTTCGATTCCATCAGTTATATGCGTTTTAGGATTAAGACTATCTCCAAAATGTATTATTGAAGTTGAAGAGTTATTTTTGAATGTTGTTTTTTATAAACTTTGCCTCCAACTACGTAAACACCTCTTACGGCAAATAATAGTGAGCCAAACCTAATCTGCATATTCATACCCATAATAACTTTATACACTTTTCCAAAAGCCAACTCTATTTATAACCCTTCTCAGTGATTCATTTATTCTATGTGATGTAAAGTGCATCATTAACTCGGGCAACAACTTCACCCACCTGAACGGCAATTTGCATTTTATACTTTCAAAATACGTAAAAACGAAAGGGTGTTTGCGATCCATTAAGTTTATTAAATAATAATAAAAAATAAACCTCTACTTCGAAAAAAACATCCTCTCAAAGTTAAATGCGAATCAATCTTCCCTCAGTTACCTAAAAGAGAAAGAGCAAAACAGCAAATCGTCCACTTTTCTCGTTTACTGGATCCACTCGTCCTTATGGATATATTCAATGCCTCAAAAACTACAGTTGAGTCCAATGAAGTAGAACCCTTATCCAGACATACTGTTCTATACCTTTACGTCGTTCCCCTTTGTTTACTTTATACCCGTCGTTGCTTGGTGAATTTTCATCACTTTTCGGTACACCCATTTACGATATTCCTCTTCTTGATGTTGAACGTCAAAAACGACTTAAATGCGCCTCTTTGTAGTCTCAAACGTCATTTACATAATGGTCCCTTTGCTCCCAATAATGTATCTGTTAAGCACAGACAATAAACCAGGTCAACAATTCATTATAATGGTGCAAGAGCCCACTACAAGATGCCCGTTAAACAAAGGAAATTGTGATTTATTCCCGTTCTTGACACCCTTAACACACAGAACAAGCATCGTTATATACATCCATTAAAATCATCTCAAATTTAATGAAAACATATAAAACAAAAAAAATCAACACGAATGGCACTGGGAAGACACGATACACACAACAGATGAGGCACCAGCTCAACAACATCTACCAACACAAAACATCTTTATGATATATCAACGGCGTGGCATCCTCCTCCTCACACCAATGCTCCCATTATCCTATGCTAAGATTACCTTGGCAAAAATTCATACCAATGTCTGTGCCTGTGCTTGCGCCTAGATTCGTGTTGCAATCCATCGATTCAATAGAAACAAAAGAGACTGCGATCGACAAGTGTGTACGTCTAACGACAAAACAGTAATCAAAGGTGCCTGCTGGCCAGGAAACGGATGATAACAAACGAAATGTATTTCCGCCCGATTGAGCCGTTTCTTTTTGAAACCCACTTTCCCGACCTTCCTTGATTGAATAGAAGCCACCGAGGCTCGGCCCCGATACGTACCCAACTATTCCCTCGCAATCACTTTTAATCAGAAAGATAAAATGTCGGTAAGAATGAGGCATGGTGAACCGCTGATTTGGTTGATTGACGTGCTTTTCATGGCAATTACTGCGTTTCTGTTCGGCCGAGGGCATTACCATAAATTGAAGTGCTAACAACTCACATTAGAATCTAAAACACCTGGCAGACGGGAATACGGCCAAGGCCCTAACGCTGGTCATTAAATGCCCATGGACCGCACTTTTACTGAATTATCTTCAAGGAAAATGAGGCGCATTTATCGACTTTGAGAAACGAACTAGATTCAGCAGGTTCACATACCTAGTATACAGCTGGGTGTCCGCTTCCTTTGGGGTAACCTGCAAGACCAACATTTGTAGCACTGTCTTGAGAGATACGCCTATTGCACTTAGTGGGGTTTGTGTTTTACGATGTAGCCTCGTGTTATAATTTGTGTATGTGCCTTCACCTGCCTTACTTGATGTTTTCAAAGGAAATATCATTTTCACGGGCTGGTGATGATAGTACGGCTGCTGACCGAGACTAAGGGACACCGTGTAGAAAATGAACAACATGTTGACCATGTCTGATGCGTTGAGAGTGGTTCCCATGCACTGGCGTCATCCTCTGCAGTATTTTTCAAAGTGTGATTTCGAAGTGTTTTTTATTTTATATTATGATGAAAGTTAATTACACAGTAGCTTTCAAATTGATCACTTTAAATGTAAAGGCTTTCGGCAAAATTTTATTAACAATCAGTTGGCTTACAATTTATGTAACGTCCGTATTTTGAATAGCTCATCTACACTGGTTAGTGTTAATTTCAAGGTGATGCTAGTTAGCTTGTAAACGTAAAAGTGATCCTAAGAAGATCTTTTGAAATCCTGATCAATCACAGGAGATGTGCTTGTTGGATAACCAAAACCATAAAATTGGATCGCAACGTAAGCATTAGTTTACAAAAATAAATAATAAATTTGTTGTCCAACCGCGTTGTCAATTGAACCTACACCCGTTTGCATATACGAGGCTTGTTCAATAAAACCTTAGAACAGGTTTTTCGTGTGACGACGTATTTGCTGGAATTCTTCATCCATAGTCCTCCTCAGTTATTTTTTTTTCTTCTTCCAAGTAATCACTGTAGACGGCTGGGGGTGCATCCTAAAATACGGCAACCATTACCTAGTCGGGTGATTTCACCGTCTTCGCCATTTTCAGAACCTGTTCGGCGTCAAAAACCTACTGTTTTGATTATTTCGTCATCTCTGGAGTCCAGAAATGCCTTAATGTTGCGTCTATAGTTGTGTATCGACCTGGAAGTTTGTCGGGCCAAAACATGCTCAGAGTCGACCAATGAAAGTGAACGCTACCATACGATAATTGGAACCATGGCGGTGGCAATAACGTTGTCTTTGCGATTGATGCTATTTGTCAAAATAAAAAAATTAAAGCGACTGTTTTCATTTTCGTGGAGATTGGATTTTGGGTTGGTTCTCGACCTACTTCGGAGGTTTGTCCAACGGAATTTGCGGCGAGTAAAACTGTAAATATTGTTCGTCGGGATTTGGGTTTGGGTTTTGAAGATATGAGTGATGTAGAAACGAATTAGAAAAATAAAAGGACATTGCTTAATTTTAAAAAAATGTTATTGTTATATTATTTCTTAAATTAAAGTATATCTTCATTTTATTGCTTCTGGGTTGTAGTTTTGGAATTTATACAGGTTTTCTATTGTTGTGTTGCTTGTGATCCAGATATGTGTAGTTGAGTACTGAATAATATCGCTTTGGAGTGAACTGTGGGGCTTTTCAGGGCCCGAAGAGCCAGGCATCGCTCGATCCCCACTTTTCCAGGCGAACGACTTACCTCTCGGTCGAAATTCAGCAAGGTTGCGTAACCTTGCTACGGCATTTACCCCCAGCCAAATCGCCGGAATTATTACGGTTACCCAATCGGATAACTGTTTTGAAGTTCTGTTAGGCAGCTTACCTATTCTGTAGGGGATTTCCTTCCAAACCCCTTTTTCTCCATCACTACCACTGAAAACATTAAAGCCACCGCAAAGCTTATCACCTTGCCGTGGCATCGAAACTTACCCTCGGCCAGTCCATATTCCCTAAGAAACATTAAGCCCACGGCAAAGCTTATCACCTTACCGTGGCATCGAAAATTCACCCCCGAGGCGCATATTATCTCCTAAATAAAAAGCATAAGTCCACGGCAAAATCATCACATTGCCATGGCATCTGAAATCATATCTTTAGGCATACATTCTGCCAGGGCATCTCGTTTCCATAGCCTTAAGCTATGGAAACAACAATCAACAAGAGTTCCTTGTGACTCGTTGTATTTGTTTACCCTCGGCATAACATGCATGCGGCTATTTGCCCCTATTGATTTGCTACCGCCGACAAGGTTTCTGCTGAAGCAAACCAAACATGTCCCTGATTACCAGCAATCGCTGGCTTCCAATTGTCGGTCCCCATGTTCAGAGATAGCATTCAAACAACGATCACCAGCAGCCAGAAAATGTTTACTTACAACATCTGGCAATGGCTGCACCCTATGTTCGTTGCAATGTTTAATCATCGGCAACCGAAGTGATGATTTATGGCCTTCCATTAGGATGACCAAATCATCGGTTTCGGGTTTTCACACCCCACATGCTAGTGTTTACTTTCTTAGAAAATGCACTAGCGATGTACCTCCATCCGCCACGGTCGCCGAACGATCGTATGCATGGCATACCCACACATGCGTAATGTATGACTACCCCGTCCGGTCCAATCACGATTAACTACTTCAAGTTAATCGTGTAACTCCGCCTCCTTTTTAGTTTCTTTTGAGGGTTTTCCGTTTCTTTGGTGAGCTATAGCCTTAAGCTATGGAAACAACAATCAACAAGAGTTCCTTGTGACTCGTTGTATTTGTTTACCCTCGGCATAACATGCATGCGGCTATTTGCCCCTATTGATTTGCTACCGCCGACAAGGTTTCTGCTGAAGCAAACCAAACATGTCCCTGATGACCAGCAATCGCTGGCTTCCAATTGTCGGTCCCCATGTTCAGAGATAGCATTCAAACAACGATCACCAGCAGCCAGAAAATGTTTACTTACAACATCTGGCAATGGCTGCACCCTATGTTCGTTGCAATGTTTAATCATCGGCAACCGAAGTGATGATTTATGGCCTTCCATTAGGATGACCAAATCATCGGTTTCGGGTTTTCACACCCCACATGCTAGTGTTTACTTTCTTAGAAAATGCACTAGCGATGTACCTCCATCCGCCACGGTCGCCGAACGATCGTATGCATGGCATACCCACACATGCGTAATGTATGACTACCCCGTCCGGTCCAATCACGATTAACTACTTCAAGTTAATCGTGTAACTCCGCCTCCTTTTTAGTTTCTTTTGAGGGTTTTCCGTTTCTTTGGTGAGCTATAGCCTTAAGCTATGGAAACAACAATCAACAAGAGTTCCTTGTGACTCGTTGTATTTGTTTACCCTCGGCATAACATGCATGCGGCTATTTGCCCCTATTGATTTGCTACCGCCGACAAGGTTTCTGCTGAAGCAAACCAAACATGTCCCTGATTACCAGCAATCGCTGGCTTCCAATTGTCGGTCCCCATGTTCAGAGATAGCATTCAAACAACGATCACCAGCAGCCAGAAAATGTTTACTTACAACATCTGGCAATGGCTGCACCCTATGTTCGTTGCAATGTTTAATCATCGGCAACCGAAGTGATGATTTATGGCCTTCCATTAGGATGACCAAATCATCGGTTTCGGGTTTTCACACCCCACATGCTAGTGTTTACTTTCTTAGAAAATGCACTAGCGATGTACCTCCATCCGCCACGGTCGCCGAACGATCGTATGCATGGCATACCCACACATGCGTAATGTATGACTACCCCGTCCGGTCCAATCACGATTAACTACTTCAAGTTAATCGTGTAACTCCGCCTCCTTTTTAGTTTCTTTTGAGGGTTTTCCGTTTCTTTGGTGAGCTATAGCCTTAAGCTATGGAAACAACAATCAACAAGAGTTCCTTGTGACTCGTTGTATTTGTTTACCCTCGGCATAACATGCATGCGGCTATTTGCCCCTATTGATTTGCTACCGCCGACAAGGTTTCTGCTGAAGCAAACCAAACATGTCCCTGATGACCAGCAATCGCTGGCTTCCAATTGTCGGTCCCCATGTTCAGAGATAGCATTCAAACAACGATCACCAGCAGCCAGAAAATGTTTACTTACAACATCTGGCAATGGCTGCACCCTATGTTCGTTGCAATGTTTAATCATCGGCAACCGAAGTGATGATTTATGGCCTTCCATTAGGATGACCAAATCATCGGTTTCGGGTTTTCACACCCCACATGCTAGTGTTTACTTTCTTAGAAAATGCACTAGCGATGTACCTCCATCCGCCACGGTCGCCGAACGATCGTATGCATGGCATACCCACACATGCGTAATGTATGACTACCCCGTCCGGTCCAATCACGATTAACTACTTCAAGTTAATCGTGTAACTCCGCCTCCTTTTTAGTTTCTTTTGAGGGTTTTCCGTTTCTTTGGTGAGCTGGAGTCACCAGTCAGATCTTAACACTTGGAGAGAGCATCGGTACCACGAGTACAAGTCGAAGTCAGTGAGTTTTGCGATACACGTTGTTTGGTGCGTTGTGTTATCGTTTTTATTTCGGTTTACGTGCCCCTTGATATCAATAGTTATGTTTTAAATACTCGAAATAGACATGAATGTTTATTGATAAGAATTAATGAGACAATCAATGTTACCGCTGTAATCTAAATTTAAGTGTTGTGAACGAGTGCCGCGCAATAAAATGTTTCTGGACGAGAACTATCGAAGGTGTTTCATTTTAAAAAAATCAGCTACCGTGAATTAAGTAGTGGAAATTAGTTAAACCCGCGTCCGTGTCGACGCACTGACCAATAAACCCCACAGAACTGCTATTAAATCCCTTCCGATGAGATAGGTGCAAAAGTTGAAAATCAACAGCGATACCCGCTAATCTGAGATGTCGCAACGATTCACGTTGTAAGTCAACTTCAGACACACAAATAAACGTAGAAAGTCATTCTTTAGCCGAACCACACGAATGTGGAATGCTCTACCTGATCAGTGTCTCTTTGCCGTTGTAATGTCCAGTCACTTAGACCAATGTACGAGGGTGCCTGAAAAGTTTCCGACCTAACAAAGATACAAGACATTTTTTCTTAAAATTTACTTTTATTTTTCTACACAGTCTTGTGGGGTAGAAGTATGTTGTGCGGGTGTACTGCACTGGTTCACTTCACATCCCCGTCATTCACTACATGTTCCACCGAATACAAACCGAATACAACGCACAAACACGAACCTCAGCAACGCACCGCCCTCCTGGTGGAAAATAAAACACCGATGAAAGGAATCACACTGCACATTGTTTCTGAATTATTTTTATTGTTCACTTGTTGTAATTTGGAAAAGGATTTTATTGTTTTTTTAATAGGTATTTTTATATTGTATTTTTGATATATATATTATTATTGATATATATATTAAAGGAAAAAAATTGTCTTTCATATACCCGTAGTTGGAAGGGTTTCGAACAAAAAAATTATGCGCGTTTGACTCGAATCGACTTTTTGGTTCACACCGTACCGTCGCCGGTACGGTGGGTGGCGGACGACCTGTCCGCTTAAATGGTTGTAATGCGACTTGTTCGGTCAAAGGTTGGAAAACGACTCACCGATATCCTCTCCGATAAGTATATCCTTTTTACCTACCACCAGGGAAACGTAAAGTCTCTCTTGGTGGTATAGGAAACCAGATCTTGTAATAAAGGTCATGGTGGTGTGTGTGGGATCGTTCAGATCGATGCTATTCACACGTGCCCGACAGCAGTGGAACAACGAAACAGGCAGGCGGCAAAGACAAAATGGAAAAATGACCAAATGCGCCGTTGGTAATGCGGGTCATTGTTTACGCGATGCCTCGTCGCTATTTTCGATGTCGGGAAAAAAAGGTGCTAAAAGCAAATTGGATGTTTATGGCATCTCTGGCTGCAGTAGAAACCGGGTTCATGTTTGCATTAGGAAATGCTGGAGAATTTTGTTTCAGCGTCTATTGCGCTAATTATATGCAGCTGCGGGTTGTTTATTGATAAGAAAAACTAAAAAGGTTGCCAGGCAATGTGTATGAAAAGGTACATGACGCGGCTGGGAAAATAGACGGCGCAATATTTATGGTCCCTGTCATGACGGTTACATCGAATGCAATTTGTTTACAGAAATTGTACGCGAAATAAAATGCAAGAAAAGGTAAGGATTTTTTACAGGGACATTTAGGTTAATAAATTTGATTTATTTGATGCTTGAAGCATTTACAGGTACTAATACTGTTGCATTAGCAAACTTAAGGGAGTTGGGTAGTAGTTATGGGGGTTTTTCAGGAAGGTAAACCGTGGGATTTGGCGGAACCGCCACAGTCTCCTTGTAACTCTACACACTTCCTCCGGCGATGCACCCATCTCTCTAACTCGCCCAAATAGTACTCGGCGTTTTTTCCTGCAAAATAATTGTTCACGAAGGTGATTGCCTACTCATTTGACGAAAATCTCTGTCCCCCGAGCGCAATTTTAAGATTAGGGAACAAAACGAAGTCGCTTGGGTCTAGATCTGGTGGGTAAGGCGGATAGTCGAGCAGTTCAAACCGTAATTCGTGGATTTTCGCCATAGCAACCGTTGATGTGTGAGACGGCGTGTTGTCTTGGTGAAACAGGACTTTCTTTATCTACAAATAGGGCCGTTTTTCCGCAATTTCTGCCTTCAGTTAGTAATGACGCGTAATATGCTTCTGCAATGGTTTTTCTTTTTGAAGATAATTGATTAAGATAACTCCATGACTATCCCAAAAAACATCGCCATCACTTTCCCAGGCGAAAAAAAAAACAGTTTTTGCTTTTTTTGAAGACGATTCCCCCTTTGCAATCCACTGTTTTGACTATATTTTTATTTCGGGCGTATAATGGTGTACCCAAGTTTCATCGACAGTAATTAATCGGCACCAAAACTCGGATTTATTGCGCCCAAACTGCGCCAACAGAGCATTGGAAATGTTCATTCGAACACGGTTTTAGTCTAATCAGCGCCAAAACTCGGATTTATTGCGCCTAAACTGCGCCAACAGAGCGTTGGAAATGTTCATTCGAACACGGACAGCTTTCTCATGCCTAAATCGGTATGTAATATGTGGCAAACACGTTCCTTGAACATTTTCATAGCTTCTGCTATCTCTCTCACTTTAATTCGGCGGTCGTCTAGCACCATTTGGTGATCTTCAGCACCATTTGGTCGTCTAGCACCATTTGGTTATTGTCAGTTGTTGTAGTTCTTGGACGTCCCGAACGTTCATCGTCTCCCAAGCTCTCACGGCCACGTTTAAGTTCACCTGTTCAAAACTTCACTGTGGTATATGATGGTGCAGAGTCCCCATACACAGAGTCCAACTCATCTTTGATTTGCGTAGGCATATTGGCTTTCAAAAACAAAAATTTAATGACAGCTCAATATTCAATTTTGTCCATTTTCACAAAAACACTCACGTCGACTCACTCATACGACTGTCAAATAAGTAAATAAATAATTTAATTGCGGTAGATGATGGTGCAGAGTCCCCATACACAGAGTCCAACTCATCTTTGATTTGCATAGGCGTATTACCTTTCAAAAACAAAAATTGAATGACAGCTCAATACTCAATTTTGTCTATTTTCACAAAACCGCTCACATCCACTCACTCAAACGACTGTCAAATAAATAAATAAATAATTTCACTGTGGTAGATGATGGTGCAGAGTCCCCATATACAGAGTCCAACTCTTCTTTGATTTGCGTAGGCGTATTGCCTTTCAAAAACAAAAGTTTAATGGCAGCTCAATACTCAGTTTTGTCCATTTTCACAAAAACACTCACATCGACTCACTCAAACGACTGTCAAATAAATAAATAAATAATTTCACTGTGGTAGATGATGGTCCAACCCATCTTTGATTTGCGTAGGCGTATTGCCTTTCAAAAACAAAAATTGAATGGCAGCTCAATACTCAAGTTTGTCTATTTTTACAAAACCACTCACATCGACGCACTCAAACGACTGCCCAATAAAAAATACCCATCCAAAATGGCTGAAATTTTGGTAAGTATCTGTCAAAAGATGCACAACTACATTCACTAGCCTTTATTGACGAGTGCTGCCATCTTCAGTTTGAGGTCGGAAACTGAAAACCACCTATGTATATCAATACTTCCTTTCCTTATTCATTTCCTCTCCGTCCGCTCGAACTGTGCTTTGACATTTAAGGGTACTCGAAAATCGTCTTTTGTGCACACGTTGGTATAAAAAAAGAGAAAACTACAGATCTGTAGATGAGGGGTGAGCTGAGAATCTGTAAAAGGTGATTGAGACGACATTCCAACAGAAAAACTGCCCAACCGGATCCCCACGACCACTAGGCTAGCTGATTTGATATGTCGGATTTTTCATTTTCATTTTTAAAACATTTTTTTCTTTTCTTTTTATCTTCTAAGTTTCTAAATTACATGCTAGACAAAAAATGCTTAAATTGTAGCTTATTTATCTTATATTCTTCTTCTTATAACTTACTGGTTTTGAGTGGACAGTGGTTTTGAGTGGATGTAATGGCTCTGTGACGGTTCTACGAACCACACAACCCACTTATAGGTTGAGATGTCCTTTTCGCCAAGGAACATACTCACCTTTATCCATTACACGTGCCCGACTCCCCACCTGAGACATTTCAGACACCAACATTGAATTCAATAGCAGAAATCAATCGAACTAAACGTTCAAAAGTCTCTAATATTGAATTCAACGCATCCATGTAAGGATTCCAATCCAACGCATCGAAGCGAACGCACCCATTCAATGCATCAATGCATTGCACCCATTAAACGCAATTTTCGGTAAACAAACTCAACAACGAATATTTCCTCTGGTAGCTAATAGCAATTACCACCTAAATTCCTAGCATGACCCAAAATCAAAAAGGCACACTTGTGCAAACAAAGGATAGCGATTCGCCACCGACCAACAGCCATGCAATCATAAACATCTTCACGTAGATCGCATACTAGATGTTTATGAGTTGGAAATGCAAACAAAAACCTATACCAACCCCATGGTTCCTTTGTTACCCATCTGAAATGAACAAGAACCGTGTTGTCTTAAGCCAGATGGGTAGCACAAACAAATCCAAAGGAACAAGATTCCGATAAGAAGACGGAAAGGAGAATGATCATTATGATGGGAAATTTTCTTTGCAGATTGGATGGGAAATTTTCTTTTTCAGATGGGGGATGAAAAAAATTCGAAATGGCGAGGAGAATTTTCAGTCTCCTTAGAGCATCCGTCGAATAGAGGGTCGTCACAGAGAACCTGAACGAGAAGGGTAGCTAGTCCGCGCCGCCCAACTGAATTAAAGAAAGACATATAAAAAAAAACTAGAGTGCAACGTGTGTCTGAAAACTAGAGTGGAATCGTATGTTTGAAAACTAGCGTGCCAACTCGCGCAACGTGTGTCGGAAAGTCATGTGTCCCGTGACTATATTAAGGGTGATGTAAGTTAACACATTTGTGAACAAAAAAAATTAGTAACAATAAAAGGAAAATTAGAATAAAAACAAAATAGCGCTGTGTCTCATTTGTGCCACATTCGCTCCGTTTTCTTTTTGTGGAAAGTGTTCGGCGGAACACATTGTCATTCGACTTTACAAAATCCGCCAAAGCTCTTCGTGCATCACACGCGGATTTTCAGTGCCCCAGAAACCAAGATTTTGCTTATTGCCGTAACCGCTTAAGTGGAAATGCGCCCCGTCGCTCACGATGATTTTCGACACAAAAGCGTCCTCTTCGTTGATGAGATTAAGGATGGCTTGACAGTAATTCACACGCGCTCCATAGCTTATCTGTTTGTATTCTGTAGGTGTCTAGTTCACAAATATCAAATATGATTTACGTACGACGCAATTTGCAAAAATTATAACATCTCCCCATAGGGTGATTAATATCGCGCCACCTTGTATAATTGTTCACAGCACTGTATAATCATTTGTCTGATTAGCGTCATGAAGCATAGAACTTTAACCCCGCCGTCAAGTTGATTACTGTGAAATAGCCTCCTTGTCATAGCAAACATTTTTCTAGCTTTGGCCAAAGCAGCCTCTACTTGTCTGTTGAAATACAGATTTTGATCTAGCCAGATCCAAGTATTTAACTACACTCTTGGTTTCCAGTTTACATTCATGCGGTTTTTTTTTTTAATAGACTTCTCTCGGGAGAGCAGAACCTATAGCGCCCAGTGGGCGCCCCGAAATGCCATCAAATAACTGTTGCAGCACTTTTTGAACAGTTGCAGGTTGTAACGCTCCGGGAACACTCGCGTGGGAAGGGAGTTCCACAACTTCCCCGTTCTGGAATGGAATGAGTTCTGATGCAGGGATGTTCGCGCCGCCGGGAGATGAACCGCAAACGAGTGCGATCCGCCGGATTGTCTTATGGAGCGCATATAAGCCGAATTGCATGGAACAATACCAAGAATCTCCGAAGAACAGTACCCGTGATGATATCTGTAAAACAGACAGAGGTCGGCTACGCGCCTTCGATGTGATAGCGACTGTAGTTCCGACGTCAACGCCAAGTCCCCGATCAGGCGGATCGCTCATCTTTGTATGCTCTCAAGTAGGTCGAGGGTATCTTTAGGAGCCGAGCTCCAAACATGAGAGCAATATTCGAGTGCGGGTCTAATTTGGGATTTACATAGGAGAAGAAGCTGAGTGGGAGTAAAATATTTCTTGGCACTAAAAAGATAGCTCCGTTTTCCTGAGGCTGATCTGGCGATACTCGACACATGTTTATGCCATGATACATTCCCACAGACCGTGACGCCGAGCAATTTCAAACTTTCCCCAGCCTTGAGGGCCCGGCCATTCATCGTCAGCTGTGGAACCGATGATCCACTTTTCTTTGTGAATGTTGTATATTCTGTCTTCGTTGCATTGAAGTCGACGAGATTGGCCTTTCCCCACTGCAGGACCCTATCTATATCCTGATTCAGGGAGTCAATCTGTCTACATCTCATCTGATGCGGCGCAGATGCACCAATCGGCCGAACACTCGAAAAGGAGGAAACAAGCGTACTATCATCCGCAAAACTGAACACCTTGTTACCCGTTGTCTCCAAAAAATCATTTATGTGAAGCAAGAACAAGGTTGGAGCCATAATAGAACCCTGTGGCACCCCCGAATTAACAGGATACAGATCCGAACACTCGCCATCCAGGAAGCTCCTCGTCCAGTCGCAAAGCTGTTGGGAAAGTCCATATGAACGAAGTTTGCTCAGCGATGCCCCATGCCAGACGCGGTCAAAAGCCTTGGAGATATCCAATGCGACCGCCCTTGACTCACCATGCCGTTCAATCGCAGATGTCCATATATCGGTTATAAGTGTCAAGAGGTCTCCCGTGGACCGCCTGCCACGGAATCCGTATTGACGATCATTCAGAAGTCCGTTCCACTCCAAATACTTAACTAACTTTGTATTGATGACTTTTTCCATTACCTAAGATAAAATAGACAATAATGTTATCGGATAATTTTGTGGGAGACACTTTTTCCCGTCTTTGGGATTGGCTAATCTCGGGCGATTTTCAGGCAGGCAGGAAAGGTCCCCCATGCATAAGATAAGCGAAAGAGTCTGTGGGGGTTCTCTACATCACACGGAGAACCAACCCACAACCCTAACCTGCAAACATGAAAAAACCCAATCCGCAATAGCATACATCTCACCAATCCGCAATAAAAACCATTTTCCAAACTCCCAACAGAATATAATTCAACAGAATATATTCTAATCATCCGCGCATTCATTTTCCCAAAATTGCTTCGGTCAATTCTCCACTTAATTCATATTTTCTCTTTGTGACCGAGCAACCTCAATTTCCCGGAAATTCATATGCCATAACAAACGCATATCCAAATCCTCAACGGAACATTAACAACTAACCAAGCCGCATACATTTCCCCGAAATGACTCCGGTTAATATTCTATCTGCACGATATTCCTTGCTTGCACCCAAGCAATTCCAATTTCCCCCGAAAATGCATGCCCATACTTGCTCGCGTCCCCAAAGCCAATTTCCTGGTACACCCAACCAACGAATTCAACCCAGCCTGTACGGCCAGAATTCGCAGGAACTGAGTTCCTATGCGAGCATAGCAACTCTCCCAAAATTCTTTGTAATTGAATGAATTATTTTCATTCGTAAGTCAGTCGATATCCAACCACCACCGCGCGCACACCCGCACACCCGCTTCCAACCACCCCCCGGTCGGCACGCTCAGAGTCGAATGTAAAAGTCATTCCAAGTACGATTGCCCGCGTTTCCATATGTTCATTTTTCTTTAATACACGTCCCAAACCAATTTCAACCGCGGTAAACAAACGGTCGGGCGGTAACAAATTGAACTCGTGATTAGTACGATTAACTAGCGAAACGAACGCGACGGTTAGGACTGATTTGTGAAACTAAACCTCCGTCTCTGTGTACGACATTCCGGCAACGCCCGAAGGCGTCCAGCTAAACGCATGTGCGCCATGTAAGTAAAATAAACCGCCTCCCCGGTATCAACACGCTCTTTAAAAATTAAGGAAATGACCGAGAATCCATAGACCAAAGACCTTATTTCCCCTCGCCAAAGACATACCAAACTTGTGTAGCGTTTGCCCTTTCTTTTCCAACGTTTCTCGAAGATACGCATAAATTACCATACGCGGACATAAAAAGAGTTTTTTGACAACTTTAAATGTCAATGTGGCTGGTAGTTTATTTTATTTATACATATTTTTTGATATATGCTGAAATAACTACAAAAATTTCGATCACAATTTCTGATTCTGAAACTGATCTGTGCCAACCCAATCCATGTAACAGGTCAATTGAAAAGTCCCCGGTCTGACACATAGATGGCGGCACTAGAATTAAATTAAATTTTTAGTTAGCCCTAACCTTCAAAAGACGCGTGTATAAATTTGACAGATGTCGGATCATTAGTTTGTGAATTATAGTATTTTGAGTGAAGCAACTTCTGTTATTGTGAAAAAAATGGATAAAAAGGAATTTCGCGTGTTGATAAAATATTGCTTTTTGAAGGAAAAAAATACAGTTGGAGCAAAAACTTGGCTTGATGACGAGTTTCCAGACGCCGCCCCAGGAAAATCAACCATCAAGGATTGGTATGCTAAGTTTAGACGTGGTGAAATGAGCACCGAAGACGGTGAACGCAGTGGACGCCCAAAAGAGGTTGTTACCGACGAAAACATTACAAAAATCCACAAAATGATTTTGAATGACCGTAAATTGAAATTGAATGAAATAGCAGGCACTCTAAAGATATCAACTGAAAGTGTACATCATATCATTCACGAATATTTGGGTACGAGAAAGCTCTGTGAAAAGTGGGTGCCGCGCGAGCTCACTTTTGACCAAAAACAACGACGAGTTGATGATTTGGAGCAGTGTTTGGAGATGATCAAGCGTAATAAACCCGAGTTTTTGCGTCGATATGTGACAATGGATGAAACATGGCTTCATCATTTCACTCCGAAGTCCAATCGACAGTCATCCGAGTGGACTGCACACGATGAACCCGCCCCAAAGCGTGGGAAAACGCAACAGTCGGCTGGCAAGGTTATGGCGTCTATATTTTGGGATGCGCGCGGAATAATTTTCATTGACTATCTTGAAAAAGGAAGGACCATCAACAGCGACTATTACACAGCGTTATTGGGCCGTTTGAAGGACGAAATCACCGAAAAACGACCGCATTTGAAGAAAAAGAAAGTGCTGCTTCACCAAAACAATGCACCGTGTCACAAGTCAGTGAAAACGATGGCAAAAATCCATGAATTGGGCTTCGAATCGCTTCCGCATCCACCGTATTCTCCAGATCTGGCCCCCAGCGACTATTTCCTGTTCTCAGATCTCAAAAGAATGCTCGCTGGGAGGAAATTTTTGTCGAATGAAGAGGTGATCGCCGAAACCGAGGCCTATTTTGAAGCAAAGGACAAATCGTACTACAAAAAAGGTATCGAAAAGTTGGAGCGTCGCTATAATCAGTGTATCACCCTCGAAGGGAATTCTGTTGAATAAAAAAAACGAATTTTGCCAAAAAAATGTGTTTTACTATGGAAGGCCGGGGACTTTTCAATTGACCCGTTATAACTACCTTAATTTATTCATAATATCATATATGATTTATTTTTATCAATTCGCAGCATAAACCAATAATGACGTCCACTGTAACTATTAACATTCTCAACCTCCCATATTATATAATTACTAAGCATTAAATAAAACTTCAAAAGAGGATTTTGTAATGTTACCAACTAATCATGGAATTCCTATTTAAAACTTGGGAAAGTTACGCCACTTGGCACAGCTCAAAGTATTTCCACATAAACTTGACAAAACCTCCGTCAACTTTCAAGGAAATACTTCATTGTGTTGACCATGAATCTTGTAAGATAATAGCAAATAATTGTTTGCCTAGTGTGAAAGTATTTAATGATTTATTAGGAACAACAATCTCATATCGATGGCAATAACGTTTAATTCATAAAAAATGATGTTTTTGAATTCCTTTTTTGACTAGACCTTCAATCGCTTCATAGGCACTGCTCTACTAATATGTAGGAGCAGAGCAGGACGTAATGGCATAATGTGGTAAAAATTTGTCATCATTTGTAGTGGGATATATGTCGCAATAAAGCATCCAATTTATTTCTATATGAGGACATATAATTAGATATGTGAGGCTGCCCCTATATAGGAAACCAAGCTGTGTTTATACGCGGCTGCCCACATCCAATGACACCTGCGTCCACTATTACCAATGGTACGTTACCTAGGCCCCAATCTGGTTTAGCTGTGAAAGAAAGTCACTGTACTGGGTGTAAGCTGAAAGGAAACGTTATCCTCAATACAGTTATTGACGCGGGCATAAGTAAAACTTTCATCGGAAGGCGGTTCCGTGTTTTATAAGCGTTGGCGAAAATTGCGAGCGCGTTATTATGGTCTCGGATTTATCCTCCTTTTCAACGTCCAATTAAAAAGTCTTTTTGGTCTTTGGTGCTTTTATTTTGTTTTGCTTAATTAGAAAGATTGGTTGACTGTATTAATGCGTTTTGATTAATTTATCCCGAGATACTTTATTATAACCGTCCTGATGTATCGTTTAATTGTGAAGGTGAAAGGAGCTGAATAGATCGAATGTACTCAACCCACTTGGTAATGTTTCATATATGTGGGGTGATGATTTGCTTGTTTATAACAAAAAGCTAATTAATTAGAAAGATGTAAAACCAAAAAGGGAATCCCTAAGTGTAGTAAATCAAATGGGATTTTCGAAGCCGATCTTCCCTTTTTTTTTTTGTTGGAAAAAACAATTCATTGGTGAAGAATTGTATTATATATGGGTGACAAGGCTTTAAGATATTTATTGGCATAATCACACCTGCGACCGATGCAGATTTGCAAGCACTGTGGCAAATTTTTATATATCATATATTCATTGGACTATAAGGTATATATTTATTGGACTATAAGGTTGACGTTATACAAGGTGAATGTTTTCTTTTGGTTGGAACAATACAGCTACGTATTATCATGATGCGATTTCCAGCGTGGACACACACGAGAATTGTCCAAATGGTATTTACTATAGGTATCGTAAGATATCAAGATATCAAGCAAAACAGCTCCATCACAATACCCGTTCTGATTTTTTCTTCGGCAAAAGAGGTGACACGTTTCGCCGGATCTCCTTTCAATTCACACGATTTTCTTCTCCTTTTAAATCACCTTTACCCCTCGTGTTAAATGGCCCACGTAGATCTTTATAGGTATTGGTAGATGTTAACTCACGTAAAACACAATATTTCACATATCGTTGTTCGTCCAAAGCATACAACTACATTTTAGAGGTGAAATTTTCCATATGTACTTTACGAGGAACTGTGCAGTTCACTGGAGACTGTTCTAGCTATCATAGAGTTGATATATTTACAGCAAATTCTTCTCTCTTTCCGGTGCGCAGCACAAGGTTCACTTCCTTCAATCAGCTTAACGAAGACAAAGTTCCGCGGGAAAGAAAGTCAAGCTCACTGATTTAAGTTATTAATTTATTATAGATAGACAGTACTCAGTGTATTTTATTTTCAAGCTGCAGTTCATGAGTGTTTTCTTTTGTACTTTTCACTCGTGCGACCAGTGTGTCGATCTCTCAGCAGTGCACCGACCAGCGCACAATTTGTGGGACGAAGTGGAACCCTGCGCCCATGCTGGCGCTCAGACTTCGTACCCCACAATAGTACATATTTGCCTGCAACGGCAGTAGTCTTGTAAATGGCATGTGTGCCGGCACGGCAACGAGTTAACTAATATCCTTCTTTGCTTCTTCTAACATGAAGGTTACATGTAGTTGGTCGCTGAACGTCAGAATTCTATTGAAAACAACTCCACTTATTTTTCTTAAGTTGTATGGGTGTGTAGTATTCCAGAATACTACGGTCCTTATAACTATTAAGTAGGGTGGGATGTAGTATTCCAGAATACTACTGTCCTTGTAACTATTAAGTTTAATACTGAGTCTCATTATTTATCTAACACATCCTTAAAACATTCTCCTTACATATCTAACATTCTCATTTAATACATATCATAAATAAACATCCACAATATTCTATATCAAGTCAGTTCCAGTACATTTCATAACGTGCCCCTTTTTTCATTTGAAACATGGCTCTTTGATTTTCGTTCAAAGTTTACTCAAAATTTAAATAAAAATAATAATAGTATTAAATAATACTTTGATAAAATTGTTTTTGTTCAAATTATAATTTACAGTGAATTAGAACACAATGTTCTATAAGAAGAGAGAAAATTGAATTGTAAAGTCAGTTTGAGGAGTTATTAGAGTTGAGACGAGAATAGAGAGGAGACAGGAATAGACTAAAGACCGGAATAGAGACTAGAATAAGGAGACGAGAATAAACAGACGCGAATAAAGAATAAACATACAGACAGGAAAGTTAAATTAAATCCTGCGTTTCAATTATTGAATAAAAAATTAAAGGTCCACGCTCTTCCCTCTAACGAGGAAGCACGGCGTCCGGGCCTATAACAGGTGATACAGTGGTTACACTTACAAAAGTATTCAACTTAAGCACTAGGTTCACATACATTTTAGATTTAGTCAAACCGCTTAACTATCTTGCACACAGAGTTTGTATTGTACATTAAATGATTGTTTATAATTTAAGCACACGTCCACATACATTTATACTTAGTCGATTCGCTTTACTAAACCCGTTGATTCTCGACTTGTGCCCACTCGCCAGTGGATGAAACTCGACTCCTTGAACTGACTCGTGCAGAGTCGTTCCTTGGTCAGGGGTGGGTTTTGGTTTTCGAGAGAAACGTGAAGCTTCTCTCTGTGGCGACCAATGGGAGAGGATCTCTCTGCGTTGATTTTGGCGGGATTATATCGCCTGTCCATATTGCCAGGCCATGGGCAAACGGAAACGAGAAAAAAAAGAAATGAGACAAAGGCCATCATTGATGGTGTGCATGCGGCTGCGCAAATAGTCTGCATGCCATTAGGGCAACTTGTGCTACAAGCAAATAAGATAATTGCACAATGATGATTGTGCAAGTATCGATTCCGCTGGAAAAGGTCGAATTCTTTGTGTGCATGTTTACATGCTAGAGAATTCGATTCTTGGCGGCTAGACGCGAGATGCGTGAGCTGCTTTTGTCGGTTGGGCAAAAGTTGGTGTGATTGTGGACAAGTGCGCACGTGTGTGGCAGGGTACGCTGGTGGTGATACAATAAATGCATGAAAAGATGAATTCTTTTCAGGGAATTTGATATGATGCCTGGCGAGGGGGTTGGGGTTGGAATTGTGGCTGGACATGTGGGTGGAATTGTGGTTGGAATTGTGGTTAGAATCGTGGGTGGTTGCTTGCGCAGCTTTAAGGGGGGAACCTCATGTAAAATGAAATTTTTTAGCCATTTTTTGTTTTTGCCTAATTGATAGGAAATTTCCTCAAAAATACGAGAAAAAAGTTAGAAAGTGATCCAAGACCTCGTTGTACTTTATTTTCAAAAGAAAGTAAACAGTCTAATTGGGCGGATCACTCAAACAAACGCCGTATGGAACAGCAGGAGCGGAACAAACGTCTCAATTAGAACAGTGTGAAGAAGAGGAAGGTCCACTCTGTGGCCCTGGTATCGCAGATTAGCAAAAACTGCGGTAAGTTAGAACGAATTACGAATTTTTTCACGATTTTTCTATTCCTCAAACTTTAAACCACCGTGCAACGTAGCTCAAAAACTAATCATTCGATCTTTATGAAGTTTGGTATAAAAATTCTATAGATATTTGGCCTCAGTTCCGATTTTTTATTTTTTTATTTAAAACATTGTTATTAACAATTGTTTATAAAAGAAAATCCTTTTTTTTCAAAACTTCGCCATTTTTGCAAATTTGCAAATTTTAATAAAAGGGGAACGTCACACTGAGCGTTTTGCATAAACTAAAGAACCCATTTTGTATTTTTTGTTTCAGATCATTTTTCTGACCTGTGTGCTGCATGGCCCATTTTCAAGACGCTGTTTTCAAGCTGCCATTGCACCGTTTTATTGTTAACGATTAGTCTTAAAAAAATATTTTCTTTAAATATTAAAACGTAAATTAATTGTGCCTCAAATTGCAAATTAATCTACGCATTACATTTAAAAAAAAAAATGCCTGAAAAACTGGCTATTTACATGAGGTTCCCCTCTTAAGGAAGCCCCAAAGCACCCCCCCCCCCCCCCCGGCCCTAGTGACGTAGTCACGAAATAAGTAGCGGAGTGTAGGCGGTTGGTGCGGTGCTGGAAGGAGAGATGGGTGTTTGGAGTTCTAGTGCGGCCCCGCTCGATTCAGTAGGCGCGCTCGGCCTCGAGTAAGAGGGGGTTGAGGGGGTTGTCTCGGTAGGTATGCTGGTTAGGTAGGAGAACTGTCGTGTTGACTTAAAATTAAAAACAGTTTTTCTTATTTAAAAAGAAAGATATATTTAATAGTTCGCCCACATAGTGTGGCGAGCGTCGAGACTGTAATTATAATAATGCGAATGATCATGATTGACTGACGAAGGGGTTGGGGTTGGAATTGTGGCTGGACTTGTGGGTGGAATTGGGGTTGGAATTGTGATTAGAATTGGGGGTCGACTTGTGGGTGGATGCTTGCCCAGGCTTAAGGTACCCCCACAGTCTCAGTCTAGATTGAACAACCCCATATTATGTAACGATATAACAAAGGAATTCTGAAGTATGCAACTAATGTGCAGTAACAAAATATTAAAACAACCAAAAATTATACCCCGGAAGGCATTAAAAATAATAAAAAACTTGCAATAAAACCTGCTTACGAAAATCCACAAATAATAAAATAAAAAACAATTCCATTACGGATTTGTATTCGTTCCGTATTCTTGTGTATGTGTAAAGGGTTGGAATCCTTACAGCCAGATATCAGAAGCGCATATTTTGTTCGCCGTTTACAATTCACAGTTATTTGGTACAAACTGTGTTGTATATTGCTATATGCTCTTGGTTAGCTTCACATTACACTCGCAACCTACTGCTCGATATTCACAGAATATTCGAATACAAATAGGAGGTACTACCATTACACCAAAGGACAGGATGAAATATCTTGGGATCATCTATACCCCAAAAATGAATTTCACCAAAAATGTGACCCACATTGTTCAAAGGAGCCTCGGTCGGTCTAAGCAACTGCACAACATTTTGAAGTGGAGCAACAAAGTTGACATCAACGTTAAGCGTTTCTGCTATAAGCAGCAAATCCGATCTGGAATATCGTACGTCTTTCCCATATGGTCCTCCATATCTTCGGCTCAAATGGAAAGACTTCGAGTTTTCGAAAGAAACCTCCTCAGAAGATGTATCAACCACCCTAGAAGGCCTGACAGTCGCCATTACCTGAACTCTCACCTATACGAAGGCGCCTCCATTATCCCTATCGACGAGTACTTGCTACAATTAGCATACAAGTACCTCGAAAGCATTCAGAACAGGTTGAACGTACTTGTACGGGAGTCTTACGTTCTAGGCACACACACCGACCAAAGCACAGGTCATCAGGCGCCAAAGACGTGATCTGCGTTTACTCCCGTACTCAAGACCTACCGGTCTTGTACGATTTCTTCCCCACCCTCCCTCCATATAAACAGGACATATTATGAAGGCAGGGGGTGGGGGGGGGGGGGGGGGGGGTTATAGTAAAGCGTAGAAGCACCGCTTAAGAGTGGTGGTAAGAATGGTTTAGGGGGCGGTGCCTGAGAGTATGGATAGAGAGAGGTCAGAGTCGAACAAGGTGGAATTGGAGTTGACATTTCTCAGCATCCGCGAAGGGGGTTCGGCGGGACCGTAAGAGGTACCGTGAGGATGAATTTAGAGAAGGCGAGGATTGCGCGTGTTTCGGTGGTTTGTCTTCAGTGGAATTAAGTTAAGGGAATGGGCGCAGTTGACCAAACCGGAGAGGACCCGATTAATGAACACTATGTGAGCCAGAACCCTGCTCTCCTCGGGGGTTCTGAGGTCGATTAATTTGAGACGGATAATGTACGTGGGCAGGATTGGGGGTTTTTCCCATGCTATCCCTGGAAGAGCGAACCGAAGGAAGTGACGTTGAATACTTTCGATTCTACGAATATGGATTTGGCTAGCATATTCAAGGCGAAGGTAAGTTAAAGGGATCAGGTTACGTAGAGTTCGAAGAATTCCTTAGACCATCATTTCACGAATCCGAGAGCAGAGTTGACTTTTCGGATCATCTCATCAATGTGGGAGAGAAAGTTAAGTTCTCTGTCACAAAGAATCCCAAGATCTCGAATAGATTGGACAATGGTCAGGGGTTGGTTATGGCGGGAATGGGGAGACGGAGATGAGTGAATACGCGTACGGGAGAAATTTATAGATTGGCATTTGGCAATGTACAAACCGATTTTTGCCACACCAAGTGGAGAAGTTGTCAAGGTTAGATTGTAGCAGTGCAGAATCAAGTGGTGACTCGATGATCTTGTATATCTTGGTGTCATCAGCGTGTAGAGACAGAATTCTTAATTCATTATAATAATTAATAAATGAAAGCTAGAATTATTTATGACCTTATCAATGTCATTAGTGACAACAGTTTGCGGTTCATGTCCCGACGGCGCCAACATCCCTGCGTCAGAACTCGTTCCGTTTCAGAGCGGGGAAGCTGTGGAATTCCCTTCCTACGCGAGTGTCCCCGGAGCGTTACAACCTGCAACTGTTCAAAAATAACTGCAACAGATATTTGGTGGCATCTCGAGGCGCAGACTCGGTGCTAAAGGTTCACTTCTCCCGAGAGAAGTGTAAAAAAAAAATTAAAAAGAGAAAGTATAAATAGGAGGGGGCCCAGGTGGCTACCTTGAGGGATCCCAGAGGCAGCAAAGAATGGGCTGGATATCATGGACCTGAACCGAACGAAATCAAATCTATCCTTTAGATAGGAGGAAATCCACTTCAGCTATCCAGGTTCGAAGCCGAGGGCAGATAATTTGAAGAGAATTACATTATGGGAGATTTGTCGAAAGCTTTACTGACGTCAGTTGAGACCATGACGACATCGTTACCGTGCTCTAGTGCTGAGAGTGTAAAACTCCACGAGGTTGGCTGTAGTTGATCGGCCATTAGAAAACCAGGATGCCTTGGTGAAATAAAAGATTTGCGACGAAAACTAAAAGATTCGTATAGAATGCTTTTGAGAATCTCGCGTAAGTGGAACAGTTTGGCGATAGAGAGCGGTAATTCGCGATATCATTTTTGGGACCCCTCTTGTGGATAGGGGTGATGAAGGGGGTTTTCCAAATGTGAGGGAACACGCCTTGAGAGAGTGAGAGATTGAAGATCAGTGAGAAGGGAGCAGAGAGACTGGATGAGGAGAATTGCGGGAGTACCATCCGGATCCGGTGCAAACTCGTCTTTGCGTTGCAGTAGCTTAGATTCCATTAAGGACGGATCAAAGAAAGGGAGATGAAGTATGATGGATCAGGAACAAAGGAGTCATTAGTGCTTGCCTGGTTCAAGTGAGAGGCGAAGAGGTGAGCAATAGTAACAAAATCAGATGAGGTATGAGATTTTAAGGTAAGCGAAATGAGGTAACCATCGTCTTTACATTTATGATTGACTAACTGGAAGAAAGTTTTGGAGTCCATTTTTGAGGTTGGTCTGAGTTTTGGCGAGATAGTTGCGATAAAGGGTGCTGAAAATATCCCCGAATTTGAGGTAACAGCCAAGAAAGATGGAGTGGTCGGGTAAATTTTGATTCAGAGAGAAGGTGACCCATAACTTATTCCTTTTGTTACGCTGGGAACGCAGCTTGTGGTGGTATCGTGGGGGGAAGAGATTGGTGTTCTTTGTTTACAGTAGGGAGCGAACAGATAAATAGAGTTAAGGATTTCGATATATAAGTTGGTGATGGTGGGGGGTTCTCCAATACTACACGAATAACCAACCCGCAATCCCAACCAATTTTGACCGCCAACAGTGCGTCACCATAACCCAATCTGTAATCCATTTCCAAACATGCAAAGAACACATCCCAATATGCAACAGCATCCGCCCCCAAATCTGTAATTGCATACATCCCCAACCTACCAAGAACCCATTTTCCCAAACCGCTTCGGTTAATTCTTAATCTAAATCATATATATTGCTTGCGACCAAGCAATTCTAATTTCCCCCGAAAATCATATTCTGTAATAAACGCACACCATCTCCAACAACTACAACGAGCCGCATACATTTTTCCAAAAACCGCTTCAGTAAATATCTTATCTAAATGATATTCCTTGCTTGCAACCAAGCAATTCTAATTTCCCCCGAAAATCATTCCGGCTCACTCCCTGCTTAAACTCTTTCCTCGCTTGTAACCAAGCAACACTTAGTTTCCCCGAAAATCATTTCGGCTCCCATCCTACCCAATAACAATCCCCCTTACTGGCAAGTCACCACCACGATGCGTTGCATTTCCCCGGAACAACCATCGCGACGACCAAGACCCACATCCCGTAGTCTAACCGATTCTCCGAAACTAAATCCCGTATGCAAGCATAGCGACCCTTTTCAAAGTTCCTAGCAAATGGCAGCGAGTTATTTTAGCTATGACTCGACCGCCACGACACTTCACACAGGCAGTTGAGTCACAACCATCGGGGTGCAAGGTGTACATTTACAATTAAAGCCATAGAAATAAGTCGAGCAATCGAAGGTGCGCGTTTGCAATTAAAGACATAGAAGCGATCGAATCGAAGGTGTACATTTGCAATTAGAGAAAGAAATAAAGCGACCAATCGAGGGTGTGCGTTTGCAATCCAAGACATAGAAAATAGTCGATCAATCGAAAGTGTACATTTACAATTAAAGACATAGAAATAAGTCGACCAATCGAAAGTGTGTGTTTATAACTGAAGAAATAAAGAGCAATTATCACTAAGCCACCCCAGTGTGTTTCAATTGCCCCCCCCCCCCCCCCCCCCCTTCTTCGGTGGACGATTCCTTCTCCCGTAATCTGTTGGTAGGATATAGCGAACCTGTGCCGTGCGTCGGCACCCACACCACTTTCGCCCCCCACAATGGCATCTTGAACGGATGGGTGATCGTAGTTAAACGTGAGGCGGCCTAAGTAGTCGTTGATGAGGCGAAAGTTGGCTTTATGGAAATCGTAGGCGTAGTGATTGGAAGAGAGGACGGACGATAACAAGTGGACTCGGAGAAAAGAAGAAGAAGAGCGGGTGGTGGTGCTCTATAGATGTAAAGACCAAGGGGCTGGGTAAGACAGACGTATTCATAGAGCCTGCTGTAAGGATGAGGTCTATCCGCCTAGCCAAGAGCTTTCGAACGTTGCTGACCTGACAGAGGCATCGATTGGCATCGAGGAAGAGTGATTTTGACAGTCGCAAAATACAGCTTGGAGGAGATAGGGAGAGCGATAAGGACGACTCGAGGCTGTTATGGACAGCGATGAGCACTCCTCGGCTGGGGGAAAAGTCAGTAGTATAATTGAAGAAGTCATCGTGGAAGATGATGAACGTGGGTGGAAATAATTCCAGGTTATGAATGCTGGGGATTAAATTTGTTTCGCTTAAAGCGAAAATGTCAACAGGTAGGGCAAGAGAGTTTTTCATAATGGATTGAGTCTTTGGGCGAAAACCTCTTACGTCCTGATAGTAGAGGGTAAGGGGAGCTATAGTGTCGATTTTGGGAGAGTGTAGGGGAGGTAGGAGTTTAGGAACGAAAAAGCTTGTTGAAGTCTGCCTTACGACGTTGAAGATGTGATAACGTTCTGGAGTGAACGAAATGGCCGAAAGCTTTAAGGTCATTCAACACTATATGAGTGGATAAATTGAAAATTTCGTAGAATTTTACGAATAGATTGTGAAGACTGGGCGCATCAGTGGGTAAACCTTCCTGTTGAATAGGGATTTTCACACTGGTTTTGGTTTTGCCTTTATAGCAGACAAAATCAGATTTGTCGTCGAGATACACTAGAAAGAAACGAATATTTTCATATGTTGAACGTAATAGTTTTAGAATTTTTATTAAAAGGAATTGAAACTCAATAGTTTATTAAATAAATTAATTTTTTAATTCCTGTTTGTAATGATTTTCTTGGAGGTTTTATAACACTTTTTTTGAAAATGTATCGATCACTATCACTTGTGTTTCATTGTTTTATTTAATAAATTCTTGTCATAACTTTGCCTTAACTCCCAATATCTTTTAATTCGCAAAACCTCGTACAACATTCACGGTTTTAAAAATTAATTTTAATAAATAATAAAGTATCAATTACTATATAATTAATAATAAAGTATCAATTATTATATCAGTATTATTTTTGATTGTCCAAATTATTATGGACAATTTAACAAGTCTCGGATAAGGACCGGATACCGGTGTTGAGACTTGCTCAGTAAGGCCAAGACCGGATCCCAGTTGTAGTGCCGATGATGATAATGATGATTATTTTTAATTATTAAACTATTTGCATTAATAGTCTATTATGACCAGTTGAGTTTGTTTTGGTAAAAAGAAACGCAGTTCTCGGTTTTATTTCCGCCAATAGTTTGTCAAACTCAATATTTTTTTAATACGTTACGGCACATACAACATTCGCGGTTTTAAAAATTAATTTTAATTAATAATAAAGTATCAATTATAATATAATTAATAAGAAAGTATTAATTATAATATAATTAATAATAAAGTATCAATTATAATATAATTAATACTATAGTATCCTTTATTATACCAGTATTATTTTTAATCAATAATCTATTTTCATTAATCATCATCATCATCGGCACTACCTCCGGGATCCGGTCTTGGCCTTACATAGGAAGTCTTGAGGCTTGTTAAATTTTCCATAATAATTTATTTTTACGGGCAAGGTTATTAGCACTGCGCCGGAATTTTCATTAATATTCTGTATTAATTAATATCACAAGTTGTGTTTGTTTTGGTAAGACGAAACGCAGTTCTCGGTTTTATTTCCGCTAATAGTTTGTCAAACTAAATATTTGTTAATACAGGCTCATACAATATTCACGGTTTTAAAAATTTTAATTAATAATAGAGTATTTTACAATTAGTCTATTATCACAAGTTGTGTTTGTATTGATAAAAAAAAAACGAGGTTTTCGGTTTTATTTCCACCTATAATTTGTCAAACTCAATATTTTTTAATCCTGTGGCGGTTCCCTTGAACATCACTGCTCATCTTCCCATTAACCAAGTAAGTAGTCCGAACCTAGAGCATTCATAACGATATAAAACAAGTATTGTGGCAGTTCCATTGAACGCCACTACTTACCGTACAACCTATGATGAGGAAACAGCTTCTTTAAACACATGAAAAACCTATACCTACCTTCCATAGTTGTATCAATATCTTTAGAAATGCTTTAGAGCTATAATTGCGCTGATGCAAAATACATCAGCAACAAATAAGTATTTTTCCACAAGGGCATGGTTGCATTAAACGCATCATGTGCCTTAAAAGCAATTTGGTTGTACTCTCAAGCAACCAACATTAACCAAAACCATATCACCAAGATATACCCTTACGCGTCAGCCGCACACGTGCAGGAAATGTTTTATCTTTTTCTTTTGCATACATGCCTACATCGGTCGGTCTACCGCCCGACAAATACATGATGGCATACGGCTGACCGCCCAAGGAATTCGAGTTCTCCTAAATGGAAAATTTCCATCGAGAATACGACAACGTGGAGATACCACCAAGATGTGCACGATCAGCATAAATGCCGTACGCAGTCGCTGATCATATATGTAACAAAATCTCTATGTCGAGATAATGACACCAGCTGCAACCATGCCAGGTAATGTTCCCTTAGGAAATTATTGTATCCATGGTCCGCTTGCTCATGCACAGCATGAGAGTGCGAACATCCTTTCGATGATCATCTTTTAAGATCATCCCTTATATGGTCATCGGGTCGATGAATGAAAATTTCGGTGTTCTGTCGCTTCGATCTGCATCCTTAATCGCGTTCTGGATTCCGTAGAGGCAAGTCACGCCTCCACGTTAAATGAATTAGAGTCGAGTTTTAGCCGCCACAACTTACGGTCGTGCCATTGAATTTAGGAATAGTAAAAGCATTTGTTCTTACTCTAATTCAATTAATGTCAAGAAGTGTCGTAAAAATATAATTAATCGTTTATGTTAACTTGTGTATATAGTTCTATACTCTAATTCAATTTAAGGACAAGAAGTGTCGCAGAACAATAATTAATCGTTATGTTAACTTGTGTATATAGTTCTATACTATAATTCAATTTAATGACAAGAAGTGTCGCAGAACAATAATTAATCGTTATGTTAACTTGTGTATATAGTTCTATACTATAATTCAATTTAATGACAAGAAGTGTCGCAGATCAATGGATGGTGATTAATTTGAAACCTAAGGAAGTTAGTGACATTAAAGAACATTCATTTAACTTAGACCGTTGTGTTTCATTTCCTTTTTTTATTGTTAACAGCGAGTGGCGGAGTGTAGCTACGAATTGTACGGTGAACTTGTATGAGAGGGAATTTTCGTGAACCTGTCCCATTGACGCCACATGACGAAAGACAGCGAACTAGCCACATTGGTACAAGAATTACCACAGTCCATACTACTTCTATCACCCTCATAGATCCTTTTTTCTCCCGACTGTTTGCTGTTCGCTCGCTTTCCCAATATTAGATTCTCATTAATTATCGCTCGATGCGAATCAACCGGGGTTTTCGCCTTACCTTTTTACCGCATGTACTCCACTGAGAAACCAATCAGGAGCTTGAACCGCGTCAGGTTCTAAGGCAAAACTTCTAAGCCTACGGTAATATGGTGTGGGATTTTGCCGACGGTGTATTTGTTGATCGCATGTTAGTCAGGAAAATTTTCCTGCTTGTGATCTTCAACGAAATATGGCAACAGGTAATTTTTTGTTTATGTTTTCCTGTTATTTTGATTTCTGATTTGTACTTATCAGTATATCATGTGTAATTGGTTGAATTAATGAATGAATGTCTATATGTGAATTTCATATATATAGTATTTTGGTTTTTGTTGATGGACTTGTACTTATTTGTGTTGTCTGATTTCTCAGTTACGTAACAAAAACACAATAAATGAACTAATCTTAAAAAATGGCTTTAAATATTAAAATACATCGGAGATATGTGTACCAAGAAGAAACCATTTTTTGAAAATATAAAGGTTAAAAATTACTATCATTTTTCGAATAGTGTTTACAGCGTTTACAGTGTTTAGTGAGGGCAGAACTCTAATATATTCAGCTTAGTATAAGCGATAAAACTTAACAACTATCTTAAAACTATTCTTATATACATAAACTATGATTAAAAAGGAAAAAAAGAGGGGGGGGGGGGGATATGTTTGGCGAGTTGGTTACTGGGTTTATCCATCAATTACCACTCATTCATTCACCTCGCTTAGTACAGGATGTAAGAGTGTAGACGGGGAGTGGGCGCGGTCAGGAGGGGAATGAGAGGAGATGAAGTTTGAGAGTAGTAGAGGGAAAGTTGAAATCGAAGGAGGTAGGGTAGGAGTTTTCCCTCCGCAGCATTCGCGAAATGGGTTCATTAGAGCCGTAAGAAGTGTGGTGGGTGGGCTGATAGAAGTTTTCCAATCACCAACCTACGTTATCCCAACCATTAGTCCACAAAATTTGTCCAACAAGTTTTACTAAAGATCACTTTATTGGGAGAAGCTTTTAATGTACCAAATTCCAAAATTCGCTCTTTTGTATCAAAATTCCTCCCAAACAACAATATAAATTAATTTTCTTCTTTTCTCACTGTTTTTAGGACACCCCAATGACGTCAACAGCCTCCATGGAACGTATCAATACCTTAAGAGCACCGGACAGGTAGGTTTTGTTTCATTTCATTTCATTTAAATCGCAAGTCGTTTTGATTGCCATCAAAAGCTTCAACTCATCACAATATCATGTCAACATACTACAAAACATCAGAATGGTAGTTTTTCAAATTTTCGCTGGTGTTTGATATTTCATTTCTCTATCTACTTAAACATCTAACGTCTTTATAAAATTAATTAACGTTTCCATTGGCATAGTCTGGGAACTGTTTTGTATTTATAGTTTCCTTTTAAATCGTATCGTTAACATATCGTCTCTCTGTTATTTCACTACACATTCCATTTATGTCAACTCTACGATCATGTTGAATGAGCATTCGCATAAGCTTGCCTGCGCTATTCCTGTCCTCTTGGCAAATATCTGTTTACAACCATATTTTTTACGTTTAAATATCATTTCATATTGTCTGTCTTACCTCTTAACTTTCTAACTAATTACATTCAAAATCTTCTCAATCATTGAGAAACATTTAAAAATCTCGAGACGACTTAAACTTACCATTTGTATGAAGGCGGATTGGAAGAATTGTGTTCGCTGTTAATCTTTGTCAAAACTCCTCGTTCCCATTTGTCTGAAATGTTTGGGTTTTAATCGACACCGCTCATTAATGAATGTGGGTTTCCACTTAGTTGTGTTGCATATGTTGCATATGTTGCCGATCCAGATGTAGGGGCAATAAAGAAGATTTTACTTTGGCATTATTACGAGTGTCGGCGAAATTAGTATTATCCTTATGCATCACCTTCCTCATGCCTCTCGTACATTAAAAAAATTACTAAGTCAAATTTGTCTAACTGTTTGTGTTTTATTGACGCCGCTCAACAATTACAACGGATTTCTCTTTATTTGTGTTGCATATGTTGCCGATCGAGATTTGGGGATAATAGAGGGGATTTTACTTAATCAGTGTTACGTGTGCCGGCAGTGTTAGTATTGCCCTTATTCATCACTTTCCACATATCACCCATAAAAAAAAAAACCTTAAGTCAAATCATCCTTTACTTCAGAAACCCTCCCGTCGAACTGTTAACCCTTACAATAACACCAAAAAAGCTGAAGCAGATATATTGTTCTTCAATCGTGTTCCTAAGGTTGGAAGCCAAACTCTCATGCAACTCATGCATCAACTTGGCTTTACACATGGTTATTCATCAGGAAGAGACAAATTAAAGGGAGGTGAAGAAGTTGTTGTCACCAAATTTAGAGAATTTGGAATCGCTGATGAAATTATGGAGCTTCCTCGTCCGATAGCTTACAGCAAACACACGGCTTATATAAATTTCACAACCCTGGATTATCCTAGACCGATTTATATAAACTTGGTCCGAGATCCAATTGAACGAATCCTTAGTTGGTTCTACTACATCCGACAACCATGGTACATCATTCAAAGAAAACAGCATTTACCTAATTATGCACAACCTGACTCGGCGTGGGTAAACAAAGATTTCGAGACATGCTTGTTAACCAAGGATCCGGAATGTGTATTCGAACAATACTCGCCCAAGTTAAATAGCGACCCTAGGAGTCAATTATTGTTTTTCTGTGGACACAACCACACACTCTGTATGTAAGTTTTATAACATCTTCGATTATTATAAGACTTTACAGTTATGTCTTCTGGTATAGACCTTTCAATTCTTATGCGGCCTTACAACAGGCTAAACGTATTGTTGAACAAGAATATGCTGTAGTTGGGACATGGGATGACACTAATACAACCTTAGCGGTTCTCGAACACTATATTCCGAAATATTTCAAAGGTGCCACAAACATTTTTCATCGTAAGTTTAACTAAGTAGTGTAACCAGCGATATAATTAGCATTAACATTTTATGTAGGGGCAAAATCTATATTGATTGTAAACAAAAACAAGTCGCGGCCTAAGACAACACCCAGAATTCGTGAAATCCTGAGCAGAAATCTGACTAATGAACTAGACTTCTATTATTTCTGCAAGCAGAGACTCTATCGGCAGTATATTGCTGTTCTAGAATAAAACAGGATCCTAGTGAGGCCATTTTCGTAGTGTAAATTATACCAGTCCTAAGGTTCATCAATCAACCATAAAACAGAAATGTCAAGCGCAAAAATTCCTTTTCATAATAAATTAATTTGAAGCTGTCAATGGTTTATTTAATTAACTTTTTTGTATTTTTATCCCAATATTAAACAATTTTTAACAATTTCAAAATCTAGTTTCGTACTACTCAATAACTACGTTTTAAGAATATGGATATTTTCCGATGTTTTCTATTACCAAAACAATTCCCGAAATCTTTAGCTATCCTTTGGATACAAATGATGGCTGTGCCCCGAAATGCCACTAAATATCTGCTGCAGTTCTTCTTGAACAGTTGTAGGTTGTAACGCTGCGGACACACTTGCGCTGGGAAGGAATTCCACAGCTTTCACGCTCTGTCACGGAACGAGTTCTGATGCAAAAATACTCGCGCCGTCGGAAGAAGATACGCAAATTGATGCAATCCGTCGGATTGTCTTGTGGAGCGCAAACAAACCAAATTGCGCGGAACAAAACCGCGCATCTCCGAAGAATACGAGTAGTCCCCCTGATAATATCTGTAAAATAGACAAACGTCGGCTATGCCCCTTCGATGTGATAGCGACTATAGGCCTGACAGCAGCACCGTGTCCCCGATTAGGCGGATCGCTCGTCTCTGTATGCTCCCAAGTAGGTCAACTGTATGCTTAGGAGCAGAGCTCCAAGCATGGGAGCAATATTCGAGCGCGAGTCTAATTTTGGATTCACACAGGAGAAAAAGTTGGGCCGGAGTGAAATATTTCTTGGCTCCAAAAAGATAACTCAATTTTCTAGAGGCGGCCCCGACGATGTCTGACACATGTTTATGCCAAGATACATGCCCACAGTCTGTCACACCGAGCAAATTTATGCTTTCCCCGGATTCAAAGGGATGGCCATTTATGATCAGCTGTGGAACCGACGATCCAGTTCTCCTTGTGAATGTTGTATATTGTATCTTCGTTGCATTGAAGTCGACGAGATTGGCCGTTCCCCACGGCGGTACTTTATCCATATCCCGATTCAGACAGTCAGTTTGGCTACATCTGTTACAACATTGATGCAGTAATCGGTCGATTATTCGAAAATGAGGAACGAAGTGTATCATCATCCGCAAAACTGAACAAGTTGTTATTCGTTGACTTCAACAAATAGTTTATGTGAAGCAAAAACAAGGTTGGAGCCAAAATAGAACCTTGAGGCACCTTAGAATTAACAGGATACAGTTCCGAAGACTCGCCGTCCACAACGAGCCGGATCGATCAATTCTCGAGGAAGCTCTTCATATAGCCCCAAAGCTGCTGGGCAAGTCTTTATGAACGAAGTTTGCTCAGCAATGCCGCGTGTCAGACGCAGTTAAAAGCCTTGGATATGTCCAATACGACTGTGGGGGTTCCCTTGAACACCACCAATCATCTTCCCATTAACAAGTAGAAACTCCGCCAAGGTGGGAAATATAATATTTCAATTGCTTTTTGGACAGAATAACACAAGAAGCTAGAGATAAAAGCCCTCTTATAGTTGCTGGAGATTTCAACACTTGGGCAGTAGAATGGGGAAGCACAAGGACCAACAGTAGAGGCCAGGCACTACTTGAAGCCTTCGCAGTCCTAGACGTGGTGTTACTTAATAATGGTATCGATGACACCTTCATAAATGAGAGAGACCGGTACAAAATCGACATCACATTTGCCAACTCCATGTTGGCAAGAAGTATGGAGTGGCGAGTTTTGGACACCTACAACCAACTGGAACCGAACCAATCCATTGAACATGTTTCGGATCGATTTCCCTCATGTAATAGGTATCTTCCACACATAAAGGCAATTTGGTTGCATCACCTAGTAACCAAAATTTCCCGAACGATATCAATGAGATATACCTCTACGCGCCAGCCGCTCACATGGAGGAAATGTTGTAGCTTTTCCTTTTGCTTACATGCCTACATCGATCGGTCATCCGACCGACAAATACATGGAGGTATATGGCTGATTGGCCAAGCAAGTCGAGTTCTCAAAATGGAAAATTACCATCGAGAATTCGACTACGTGGAGATGCCACCAACATGTGCACGATCAGCATAAATGCTTTACACAGTCGCTGATCGTGCAAACACTTCAACCCCTATGTAGATATGTTTGCACCAGCTGCAACCTTGTAGATTTGATCGATCCACGGCCCGCATGCTTGTGGACACATACATGCCATGAGCTGCAGGGACGATCATCGTGTGTGTGTCTCGTGCCCTTGTGCTGGGACCGATACAAGGAGAATCATCCCCTTGTGTCGGCAAACGAAAGATGAAATTATCTTTCGATATCTTTAATCGTCCAACAGATTCCGTGGAGGCAAGTCGGGCCTCCACGAAAAACAAATAACGTGAGTCGAGGGTGGAGTGAAGACGCTAGTGTTGTTGCGCGTCCGATAACGTCTACGCAGTGTATTCTTTTCTTTTGTTCATTTGTCTCGCGCAAACGAAAGGGTTGTGTTTAAGAACTTCACAAGACAGTTCCAAAATTTTGTATACAATGAACGAAAAGACGATCCGAACAAAATACTGTTGAATGCGAGTGTGCGCGAGAGTGGAAATTAAAGACGATAGATAAGGTGCATCGTCAACAGTTTAAATCAACCAAACCTGACCCCAGACTTGAGTTATCCGATTTGAGTTTTAGTAATAGTAACGAATGAAATAAATAAATTAGTTTAAAACTCATTCGACTGGTTTTAGAATTACCCCCATCGGGAAGTGCATTGCTCGCCGTTGAAATTCCTTGACGTTTATCCTTTTGCTGCTTCTTCGCTAATTGATCCGCCTTTATTAATGACGTGTCGTTTCGTTGCATTACGATAGTCGCGATTATAGTGATATGGAAAGGAACATCGACAAGATGCCCAATAAAATCAGTGTGTCTCGGGGCAGCGATCGTTTACAGAAGTACAATGTTTCGAACTTTAGAATGGCATCCACTGGAAGTGCATTCCACAAGATAATCGTCAGCTCCAGTGATAACAAAGCCGAAAGCGGAACTTTTACCCCACATTGATGACAACCCATGGAGTAACTTCTTGGGATAGGACTAGAACCGGTGCCAATGACGGCACATATACCTTTCTACCCATACGACCGCTCATGATTCACCATGATTCGGTTATATGTGTGAGTGGTGGGAGGAGGGAGGTTTATGAATGTGTGACCTATGGAGGTTGGAATATTTCGCACCTGTTTTGAGGTCAAAGAGGGGGATGGAATTGGAGACATGGGTCGGGGGTGGTGTGGGGCGAGCAGGTTTCCTATTATTTTTACGGGGGGCTATATTACGGGCGGACAAGGGTGGGGTACAGAGTGATGGTGGCCGACGTGGTTGGGGCTAGGGAGAGGAGCTAGGATATGATTAGGCACAGGATATTTCTTGGATGGACCCATCCCTTTACTGGGTCGGGGTGGGCGTGGTAAGCGAGGGAGGCGGGGGCGCATTGGCAGGGAACGATTTTTTGTTGAGAAGGGGAAAGGCTCGGGGGGACGTGCAGGTGGGTTAGTGATGGGGATCGATTTAGGAGGATATCGGCTGGAACTGTGTACTGAGAGTTTGGGGTGGGAGGAATGGAGATTGGTTGATAGGGTGGGGTTGCAGTTACTCACCGACAGCCTACCAATCCTGCAGCGACCGTTTTTGTTCGGGTGGAAAATCTAGTCGTACCTGGAGGGAAGAGATACGCGGAAACTGGCCCCAATATCGGAGTTAGGGAGCACGATGCAGTCTGTTATGGAAATCTTGTATTTTTTACGAAAGTATTCGGAAATCCATTCGGAGCTCGCGGATTTGGGGCGCCCTTTAGCAGATAAGATGTAGTTGGGCTATTAGAACGGCTAAGTTTATTAATACGGGCCAGCCGTTCTTCGCGGATCCAAGAAGTACTAAAGTGAACACCTAAACCAGTCTTTTCTTGAACCGGGCCAGCCAAGTTCCGAAAGATGGACAGGGATTTCTCCGGACCATTGCACGGAGCCTATAGCTTGATGGGGTGGTATTTCACAGGACGACAGGGCGTTGGGACTCCACCTACCACTCGGTCTTTAGCCGACTTTTACAACAACTGTAGGGATGTTTCTTAGTCTTATCCTAAATATCCGTCAACTAGTTATGTGCCACTAGGACACCGGTTCACTAGCTTCCTAGTTAATAGTCACTGACCACGGCGCCGAACATGAAAATTGAGGTTGATCTCCAAGCGCCGTCCTTAAAATTCGATATTCTGGGGACAGTTTTTTTTTTGTAAATCGTATCATTAACGTCTCGCTTATCTAAGATTTCATTAAATATTTACGTACGTTACATCTGCCCTCTTGACAAACATCTGTTAACAACCTTATTCTCCATATTCAATTATCAATTCATCTTGTCTTTTTTTTTCAACTTATTATCTTCGACAACTACTCAATCAATTGGGGAGCATTTAAACGCCTCGAAACTTTTATTCACCATTCGTATGAGGGCACATCAGTGGAAATACGTTCAGTGTTAATCTTCGTCAAAACTCCAGTTTCACATTTGTCTTAACTGTTTGTGTTTCAACGAAGGTGCTCATTAATTACAATGGATTTCTCTTTATTAGTATTGCATAAGTTGCCAATCCAGATTTAGAGACGATAGAGGATGCTTTACTTAATCAGTGTTACGTGTGCCGGCAGTGTTAGTATTGCCCTTATTCATCACTTTCCACATACCACCCATAAAAAAAAACTTATGTCAAATTATCCTTTACTTCAGAAACCCTCTCGTCGAACTGTTAACCCTTACAATAACACCAAAAAAGCTGAAGCAGATATATTGTTTTTCAATCGCGTTCCTAAGGTTGGAAGCCAAACTCTCATGCAACTCATGTATCAACTTGGCTTTGCAAATGGTTATCCAGCAACAAGAGACAAATTAAAGCGAGGTGAAGAAGTAATTGTCTCCAAATTCAGACAATTTGGAATCGCTGATGAAATTATGGAGCTTCCACGCCCGATAGCTTACAGCAAACACACGGCTTATATAAATTTCACAACCCTGGATTATCCTAGACCGATTTATATAAACTTGGTCCGAGATCCAATTGAACGAATCCTTAGTTGGTTCTACTACATCCGACAACCAGAGTACATCATTCAAAGAAAACAGCATTTACCTAATTATGCACAACCTGACTCGACGTGGGTAAACAAGGATTTCGAGACATGCTTGTTAACCAAGGATCCAGAATGTGTATTCGAGCAATACTCGACCCAGTTACAAGGCGACCATAGGAGTCAAATAAGGTTTTTCTGTGGACACAACCACACACTCTGTATGTAAGTACTATGAGGTCGGCGATTACTATAATGCTCTACAGTTGCACCTCCTGATATATGTAGACCTTTCAATTCTTATGCGGGCTTACAGCAGGCCAAACGTATTGTTGAGCAAGACTATGCTGTAGTTGGGACATGGGAGGACACCAATATAACCCTTGCTGTTTTCGAACACTATATTCCACAATATTTCAAAAATGCCACAAACGTATTTCATCGTAAGTTTAATTAACCAATCTAACAAGTCACATTTTAACCATAAAGTTCTATATAGAAGAAAAATCGCAATTGATTGTAAACACAAACAAGTCCCGGCCTAAGGCAACCCCCAAGATTCGTGATATCCTGAGCAGAAATCTGACAAATGAAATAGAGTTCTATCACTTCTGCAAGCAGAGACTTTATCAGCAATATATTGCTGCTTTAGAGTAAAACAGGAACCTGGAGGGGCACTTACAATGTCCATCTAATGTAACACCCTTACAAGAATGTCAAGTGCTAAAGTTCATTTTCATAATAAATTAATTAAAAGGTTAAAATGTTTTCGAACAATCGATTATAATCTTCTGTTATATCAGTGGTTGGTACATTAATCAAACAGTTTTAAAATAAATGTTTGTAATGTGAGGTAATGGCGTTTGAAATTTAAAAATGTTTTCGTGATCCAAAGTCCCACTCTTCATATCAATCCATAGGATTAAATTTCACTCTGTTGAAGGTTAGAGAATTTTCCGAGTTTGTCTGGTTCCGCCACTTGAAAGACCCAAAATTAGTTCTTTCCAAGCTTAGTTTTTGGTAATATATTTATATGAACAGGTAAAGTAACACGCATTTACATTATGCAGGAATTACCGCGAACAAAACCGGACAACTTGAATGCGACACACTTTCTGGAGAAACAACAGGAATGTGCTTTTGAACGTGGGTTTAATTCGTAGGAACTGCCAGATCAATGATAACACATTGAATTAGGTATGCAAGTGAATTATTTCCGTCTGTATCTTCAGAAGAATAACACCTGCAAGTCACAAACCAAAAAAGGCAAATAACACCAAAATGATATAACACGTGGTTTCGATTGCATTCGTACTTTCACATTTTATCTTTAATTTCCTAGTTATTTATTAAACTTCAACTTTTGCACCAATTGCAGGAATATGTAAAAATTACAATAATTATACCCCCTATCCACATCCCTTATATTTGATGATTTTTTCCAATTGTTGTAATATTACTTAAACAATTTAAATAATGTAGTGGTAATAAGAGTGAAATAAACTGACTTACTTGGTATCGGACCGTGGAGCGGTCGTTGCTGTTGGACTCGACTCCTCTGGTAATCCGGTCGCAGGGGATGAAACGTCTTGGTCCCCCTGTTGTTGTATGCTTGATAGTCGGCTGATGAATTAATTCTTTGTAGTCGTTTTGTCACGTGAGCTATGTCTTATTATATGTGATACCCTTAAAATGCCAACAAATTACAGCGAAATCGCTTATAAAGTCTTTAAAAATCCATTTATCAAAGAAATCCTACAATGTTCACTAGAAAATATTGTTTCAAAGTTGCAGTTAAAATTTCAAGTCAATCGGATAAAAATTGAGGGAGCTGTTGATACCTTCGTGATTCCAATTGGTGAAATAAAAGAGTTTGGAAGTGGATTTGACCTTTTTCTATTTATTTTGTTACTCTACCGTCAATCGTCTATGTTAAGTACAATGATCTTATCAATTTCACTCTTATTAAATTGAGGCACCAAGTTTTGGTTTTATTTTGTGTGTGTTTTATTTACTTTAACTTACAGATTTTCCATATGCTTCACTTTATAAAGCATTACACGTTTTCAAAGCTTTCTGCCGGCTTTTAGTGAATGGACGTTACAATTTTGGATGTTTGATAACCACAATAACATACATATGAATTGGTTTTGTTTTATTATTTTAAATTTACTTTTAGTATGGTTCTGAACGTTTCACTAACAAGAGGTTCTACACTTATTTAGCATATAAGTAAACACGGAAAGTAATTTTAACTTTTTAATATCGAATCCGTACTACTAACAACAGTGCGAACATTGTTCCATCTATTCTTCTCTACACGAACCGCTAACAACCACCCGTCCCGTTCAATTTTCAAAAACCAACTCCCCAAACGAAGACCTGTGTTTTCTTCATCCTGAAGATCGAAGGATATCTCTTTTTTTTTTCTTTCTTTACTTGGCCCTTTTGCCAGCCGCTATTTTCTTTCCTTATCTTTCCCGGCTTGGGATCAAAAGCGGAAACACTAAGGGAAAAATCAACAGAGGAGCCAATGCACATTTATAATCCTCTATGTTGTTAGGCGCTAAACGAATGTGCAATTCGTTTTATGGTGCCTGTTGTTTGTTTTAGCCGAATCGGCAAGGATCCCTTTTGTGGGAATACGATAGGGAATACAAATAGAGAATTGTGCTAATGAATATTTCTGATTCTCTATGTTGTTTATTGTAGCCGAATGGGCAAGAATCTTTTCCGTGGGAAATCGATACAAAGGCGAATATTTGTCTTTTGTTGGTTTTAACTTAATTTGGTTAAAACGAAAACTGGCGCTGATTGTTTTAATGGTTTCAGGTAACCATTTTTCTAAGGAGTCATAAAATTGCTGACGCGGATTTTTATGACTCTCATCGATTTTGTTTGGTGGCGGCATTTGGCTCTTAGGGGTTTGTGTGGTGAACCCTTGGTTCAATGATTATATTTTCGGATTTTTTATATGAGTAAATTTAGCGTTCAGCTCAATTTACTTGGCATTTAATTGATTAGCGCAAATTGCACGTTTTAGCTTGATTTGCTTGCTATCAATTTATGCGGGACGAGGTGTATGGGGTAATGCTTTGATTTAGCAAAATGTCACATCCTTTAAGTGGATATTTTTGGAGTGTATCGCCGTTAGTGGTGGAAACTAGCTCCAAAAGAGTAAATTTTTTTGGGATGGGTGGTTGTGGCCGTAACAGAGCTACCGGTGGGCCCAGTTTGAAAAAATGGAGCCGAGAAATTTTAAGTTAAAGTTATGAATAGTTTTGTTGTTTTAACGGTGGTAGTAGTTTTAACGGACTTTCTACAAACAGCTGTTTGCTCAGCCTTAAAGTTGGGGTATGAGCGACATATATTAGCCAAAATTAAAATCTGGAAACTGATATGTCTCGGAAGAATTCATATAAAGAATAATAAAGACTCCGCGCGCGAAAACCCGATAATTTTGCTTCACGACCACGCTCGGAAAAACGACCTTTTGAACCACTTACAAGTTTCTCCCCCTCCCAATCAACATTTTTGGTCATTATTGAGGAGTGTTTAAGCTAACAACAACATTTATCATTCTTTAAGCAGTGTTTAAGCCAAAAAAAAACCTGAAAAAATCACATTGTGATATTACCACTTAATTCATTTTTTTACTCTTTACTAACCAATGATTGATATTTCATTTCGTTATCCACGAAGTTTCTGAATACGAATGACATGTTTTTGAAATGAAATAAAGCACAAAATATCCGAGGTAAAAATATTTTTTTTTAATTATAAAGTACGATTAATATAAAGTCAAGCCATAGTAAAGACAGCTACTATTTAAAATGGCTCCCTGGAGTTTAAAAACATATCGTCCTTATTAGAAAATCCTTTACTTAAAAGTCTAATCATCATCATCATCGGCACTACAACCGGAGCCGGTCTTGGCCTTATTTAGCAAGTCCTAAGGCTTGTTAAATTTTCCATAATGATTTGTTTTTTCCGGGTAAGGTCATTAGTCTTGCGCCAGAGGCTTGTTGCGATTCTAACAGATGCACACAATTCACAAGCAAAAATAATGAAGAAAACCGAACGAAAAATCGAATAAGAAAAATAAATCAGAACCGTATACCAAGTGATAAATAAAAATAATTCACATCAGTGGAGTATACTCGAGTTTGGAAATCAAATTCAGAACACGGTCAGTAGCCTGATGTGTAACGCTTAGGTAACATTTTTTTCGTGATTCGAGCTGTCATAGCGTCAGTTCGAATCACACGATCTTCTTCACTATTATTTCAAACGCTATAGGCTCCCCGGCGGGGAATCGAACCCCGGTCTTCCGCGTGACAGGCGGGTATACTAACCACTATACTATCGAGGAGCCTAAACGTCTAAGACTATTACCATTAATTGGCCTGTTAGGAACCGGGAAGTTCATGACCTAGTCGACTCGACTCCGCCATCGTTCCCTGTTCCGTGAACTCTCATTCCACGATTGACCATCCGATCCGATTTCCTCAAGGTCAAACCTAACGTTATCCTCCCACATCCGTCGCAGCCGTCCTGTCCGTCTCTTATCCGTTGGTCTTCTGTCAAGAATTCTAGGCATGGTCCTAAACGTCTAAGACTATTACCATTAATTGGCCTGTTAGGAACCGGGAAGTTCATGACCTAGTCGACTCGACTCCGCCATCGTTCCCTGTTCCGTGAACTCTCATTCCACGATTGACCATCCGATCCGATTTCCTCAAGGTCAAACCTAACGTTATCCTCCCACATCCGTCGCAGCCGTCCTGTCCGTCTCTTATCCGTTGGTCTTCTGTCAAGAATTCTAGGCATGGTCCTATCGTTCCCAAGTCGCGCCACATGTCCGGCCCATCTTAATTTTCACGACTTGATTACTCTCACTATTGTAAGTTTGCGGTATAGCTCTTCCACTTCGGGGTTGTGGAGTTTCCTCCATTGTCCTGCTTCCTCGTCATATTTACCGCCAAAGATACTCCTTAAAACTTTATTCTCGAATACGCGGAATCAGTTTTCTTTGCGTTTTGTCAGAGCCCATGTTTCCCATCCGTATAGAACAATCGGCATGATTGTGGTTCTATAGACACGGAGCTTTATATTACATGATATCAGTTTGGATTTCAGCAGTTTACTAACTGCGTGCCAACTAGTGCTGTCGGAATGCAATCTTTTGTTAATTTCCTTCGACATTTCGTTACTGGCCGTCAGTATCGTTGCATCTCCTTCATGGTTCATAAGCTCTGCCGGTATGCAACGACTCCAGGAGCCTTGTTGTTTTTCAATCGATTTTTGTTGCGTATACAACATCGTTGGAAGAGAGCTCTAGGATCTGAGGCTCGGCTGTATGTACGTCTGGTGCGTTTGTTTGTGGTTAATGGGTGCGCACATTGAGCAAGTTTTCAAAGTACTGCTTCCATCTTGTCACGATATTGTTTGTTTCTGTGACCAGGCAGGGGTTTGTGCCTCGGATTATTTTGGCTCTTCCTCGGTAACCATTTCTAATTGAGTTTATGCCGGCATACATACCTCTGATGTTCTTTGCTCTGCCATTTTCTAGGATTTTTCGATTCGAGTCTTCTCCCATTCGTGTTTTTTGCGTTTGAAAAGTCTCTTTGTCTCCTTCCGAATCGTCGCGTATCTTTCTGCGTTGATTAATTGTTAATTGTTTTCTTAATCCTAATACCTTTCTTAAATCCTAATACCTTTAGGGCTGTTTGTTTGATTGTGTCTCTGATCGATGCCCATTTAGTGTCCATACTATTGGCCTCCTCTTCGTCACTACTCCCGTTCTCTAGGATACTAAATCTATTCGTTAGTTTGTCCTGATATTCAGCCCTTTAGCGCAAGTCTTTTAGTTTATCAGTGTCGAACTTTTTGCTCGTTTGCAGTGACTTCCGATCTAGGTATGCTGCGAGGCGACTTCTAATTTTGCTCATCACTAGAAGATGATCAGAGTCGCAATCTGCTCCTTTATATGATCTTACGTCAAGGATGTTCGAGTGGTGTCTTTTGTCTATGAGGAAGTAGTCTATTTGGTTACGCGTTACGCCATCAGGTGATATCCATGTGACTTTATGGATTTGCTTGTGTTTGAACATCGTGCTTTTCACTAGCGGATCTTTTGACGTTGCGAACGTAATAATTCGAATTCCATTATCATTTGAAACGTCGTGTAGGCATTTTTACCTATAGTTGGTTGAAAGATGTCTTCCTTTTCAATATCCTTTCGCATTGAGGTCCCCGAGGAGGATTTTAGCATCGAATGATGAGATCCCATCAATCACTTCCTCTATGGTCTCGTAGAAAGTTTGCTTCGTTTCTTCGTCGGTAGATTCTGTTGGGGCTCGTACGTTTATAAATACATAATTGTACCATGGATCTTGTAGTCTTAACACCGACATCGAATCATTAATAAAGTTCACATCTTTTACATGGGACGTAATCTTCTCGCTTATGATGAGGCCTGTTGCGAGGTTATGTGTGTCGGTGCCTGCACACGCCAGTGCAAACCCGTTGGTTTCGATTACTTGATGTGGGAGTCGGACTTCCTGATGCGCGACGATGTCCATTTTGTAATGTTTCGCATTTTCTACGACCATCTGTATCGCGCCTGGTTAATATAAACGTTTGAACATACCACGTGCCGACGCATATATCCCGCTTTTCCCGGCTTTCCCTGCGTATTCTTTTTGCCGAGTCGGTGTTATCTTGATGATTTATTCCCTAATGGTAGTGTCGGCTCACAACTAACCTTGCCCGTAAAAATAAGTTATTATGGAAAATCTAACAATCATCGAGACTTGCTAAATAAGGCCAAGACCAGATCCCGGTTGTAGTGCCGATGATGATGATGATGGTAGTGTGGGCTCATCACACGTACGCCTACCGGGTTTTTCATGGGATTATATTTTGTATATTGATTATTCATTTTTATTCCCACGAGTCTTGGGGTTTCAAATAGTCCGCCATATCAAAGCCCTGCTTTGATATGGTAAGGTCTCCTTACTGCTCTGATTCAACCCGGTGTCAGAGAGGCGCCGTTATAATCCACCGATATACCCCTGGGTGCAAACCATCCAATGGGCACGGTGACGGGTAACACCGTGGATTAGGGGTGGTAGATCTTTGTGTGTTTCTCCTCGCTAGCCTGTCCGACATTGGTGGCCCTACTGGAAGCATATGCTTCTGTCAGCATAGCCTGAGTGATTCATTGTAGTTTAAGCCCCCGCACCGCGTCAAGGTTTCTACCAAGCGGCCGACCTAAACGTCTAATGTCTATGTTAAAATAAGTACCATTTTCGTTTGTAAAGTCGATATTCTGTGGACTATTTTCTTTGTAAGTCGTATCATTAACGTATCGTCTATCTGAGATTTCATTAAATATTTACGTACGTTACATCTGCCCTCTTGACAAACATCTGTTAACAAGTTCATTCTCCATATTCAATTGGCAATTCATCTTGTGGGGTATGAATAATGTGCCAACGTATGGCACGCTGTTCGTCCGTATCCCTATCGAGTTCCTCTGCAAGAATTGTTCACCCGAGAAGATGCAATAAATAAACGCACTGAAAGTTATTTTTGGGTTAATCTTTTTTTTTATTTCACTTATTAATATTTTGTTTTTATAAATATAATCCAAGAATACTGTTGATATGAAGCAGCAGAATGTAAGGCACGCCAACACACTAAGTGAGTACGCCACGGTGGCTTTTCCACGAGTTAAAACTGTGTGCATTATAAAATTGAACAAGGAAGACTTGCTGACCGAACATAATTGGAATGGATCTAATTTAAAATCATACTCTTTTTAACTCTTTAATGGGAATGGTTGTTGAAACATAAACTGCCGACAGACATGCCTTTCGTTTTTCTTCGCGCGCGAGCGTATGCATCCGCATGCGACCGTGGTGATGGTTATGAAATGACTGATTCAAAAAGGAATGAAATTGGATAATTTAATTTTTGCTCTCTCATTGCCAGAATAATGAGTTTAGCATGCGTCCTTGGGGAATACATGTTATTTCAGATGAATAGCATATAAGTGGAATGGGTAGAAATGACGCGCTGAAAGCGGTCGAAATGAGATATGGAATTGTGGTTGGAATTGTGGGTTGGTTCTCCATGTAGTATAGAGAACTCCCACAATCTTGTCTGTCTTACCTCTTAATTTTTTTTTTTCAACTAATTATCTTCGAAAACAACTCAATCAATCTAGGAGCATTTAAACACCCCGAGAAGACCAGTTCGAAACATTTATTCACCATTCTTATGAGGGCACATCAGTAGAAATATGTTCAGTGTTAATCTTCGTCAAAACTCCAGTTTCACATTTGTCTTAACTGCTTGTGTTTTATCGACGGTGTTCATTAATTACAATGAGGTTCTCTTTATTTGTGTTGCATATGTTGCCGATCCAAATTTTGAGACGATAGAGGAGGCTTTACTTAATCAGTGTTACGTGTGCCGGCAGTGTTAGTATTGCCTTTATTCATCACTTTCCACATACCACCAATTAAAAAAACTTAAGTCGATTTATCCTTTACTTTAGAAACCCTCCCGTCGAACTGTTAACCCTTACAATAACACCAAAAAAGCTGAAGCAGATATATTGTTTTTCAATCGCGTTCCTAAGGTTGGAAGCCAAACTCTCATGCAACTCATGCATCATCTTGGCTTTGCAAATGGTTATCCAGCAACAAGAGACATATTAAAGCGAGGTGAAGAAGTAACTGTCTCCAAATTCAGACAATTTGGAATCGCTGATGAAATTATGGAGCTTCCACGTCCGATAGCTTACAGCAAACACACGGCTTATATAAATTTCACAACCCTGGATTATCCTAAACCGATTTATATAAACTTGGTCCGAGATCCAATTGAACGAATCCTTAGTTGGTTCTACTACATCCGACAACCAGAGTACATCACTCAATTAAAACAGCTATTACCAAATTATACAGTACCTGACCCGGCATGGGTAAACAAGGATTTCGAAAGTTGCTTGTTAACCAAGGATCCAGAATGTGTATTCGAGCAATACTCGTCCAATTCAAATCGCGACCATAGGAGTCAAATAAGGTTTTTCTGTGGACACAACCACACACTCTGTATGTAAGTACTATGAGGTCGGCGATTACTATAATGCTCTACAGTTGCACCTCCTGATATATGTAGACCTTTCAATTCTTATGCGGCCTTACAACAGGCCAAACGTATTGTTGAGCAAGACTATGCTGTAGTTGGGACATGGGAGGACACCAATATAACACTAGCTGTTTTCGAACAATATATTCCACAATATTTCAAAGGTGCCACAAACGTTTTTTATAGTAAGTTTAATTAACCAATCTAACAAGTCACATTTTAACCATAAAGTTCTATATAGAAGCAAAATCGCAATTGATTGTAAACACAAACAAGTCCCGGCCTAAGGCAACCCCCAAGGTTCGTGATATCCTGAGCAGAAATCTGACAAATGAAATAGAGTTCTATCACTTCTGCAAGCAGAGACTTTATCAGCAATATATTGCTGCTTTAGAGTAAAACAGGAACCTGGAGGGGCACTTACATTGTCAATCTGATATAACACCCTTCCACAAATGTCAAGTGCTAAAGTTCATTTTCATAATAAATTAATTAAAAGGTTAAAATGTTTTCGAACAATACATTAAAATCTTCTGTTATATCAGTGGTTGGTACATTAATCAAACAGTTTTAAAATAAATGTTTGTAATGTGAGGTAATGGCGTTTGAAATTTAAAAATGTTTTCGTGATCCAAAGTCCCACTCTACATATCAATCCATAGGATTAAAATTCACTCTGTTGAAGGTTAGAGAATTTTCCGAGTTTGTCTGGTTCCGCCAATTGAAAGAGCCAAAATTAGTTCTTTCCAAACTTAGTTTTTGGTAATATATTTATATGAACAGGTAAAGTAACACGCATTTACATTATGCAGGAATTACCGCGAACAAAACCGGACAACTTGAATGCGACACACTTTCTGGAGAAACAATCAGGAATGTGCTTTCGAGCGTGGGCTTAGTTCGTAGGTACTGCCGGATAAATGATAACACATTGAATCGGTCATGCAAGTGAATTATTTCCGTCTGTATCTTCAGAAGATTAACACCTCCAAGTCACAAACCAAAAGAGGCAAACACAACCAAAATGATCAAACACGTGGTTTCGATTGCATTCGTACTTTCACATTTTGTCTTTACTTTCGTAGTTATTTATTAAACTTCAACTTTTACACCAATTTCAGGAACATGCAAAGATTGCTATAATTATAACCCCTATCCACGTCCTTTATACATTTAGTTAATCCATTCTCTTCAGTATGTCACCCATAAAACACAAAAAGAAAAGAGAAAGAGAAAGAGAAAGAAGTATCAAGAAACCTAATTCTCCACCTAGAACGTGTTGCAGTCGCCAACCATCCACTAATATGTTAATTATTCTGTAAAATGCATGTATCATCATCATCATCATCGGCAGTACAACCGGGATCCGGTCTTGGCCTTATTTAGCAAATCTCTCCACCGGTATCCGGTCCATACCCGAGACTTGTTAAATTATCCATAATAATTTGTTTGTACGGACAAGGTTATTAGCTTGCGCCAACCTTTCTCTGGATGTCGCTGCATGCATTGGTTCACTAGTTGGCGGGTGCCAAAGTAGCTATCCACGGTGTTTTTTGTTTTTTTTTTTTTTTTGGTTGCGGTAGGAAGGTGGAAATCTTCAAAAAATACTTCTGGACCGATCCAGATGCATGCCGGATTTTTCCCGAGTACAATCACCTCCCGCCAGGCACATATTCCAGTTGATCCCCGCTGAACTTTCTTTTAGATATTCCATCGCGGGGCGGGACGGAGTTTACTTGTTACTCCGCTCGTCGCATCCCAACTGCCGCATCATTTCACAGAGAATACCATTGGTTACGGACCATGCCTGTTTTGAACTCAGCATGTATTCTATTACACCTGCCGCTGTAACTGTCCATCTCATATGACTCTCCAAAATCGTTCGTGTGGTCTCGAATCTCACGCACTGTGTGAGTACGTGTTCCGCATTTTCTATTTTGCCTTCACAATACAAGCAGTATGGGTGATTCACATGCTTATACCTGTGCAAGTATTGCCGGAAGCATCCATGTCCTGATATTAGCTGAGTCAAGTAGTAATTCAGCTCGCAATGTTTTCTTTTCACCCATGTTTCTATATCAGGTATCATGGTGTGGGTCCATCTTCCTTTGGTGGAAGAATCCCACCTTCGTTGCCATTCTCTTTGGCTTGAGAGCTCTAATTATGCCCACATTCACCGACGATTCTCTTGGGAGACCTTATGCAATGCAGCGCTTTCTTTAGCTGCAATGTCTGGTGGCGTCCTCCCGGCCAAAAGAGTAATGGCATCTTCGAATACCGGTCGGAATGCACAGCATACTCTTAGTAATGCCAGCCTATATGCTCAGTTAACTTATATTGTGCGGCTCCTGCCCATATATGAGCTGCATACATTAAAATAGAGGTGTTGACACTCCTTATCAGTTTCCTTATGTGGGCCCGAGGTCCTCCAACATTGGGTAACCGTCTCGCCAAAACTTTTTTTCACTCGTTTTCCTCAGGTGCTCCTTGAAGGTCAACCGGTTGTCGAGTATAATACCAAGATGAGTATTTAATATAGGGGCTGGATCTGATTATTTGTCTTTCTATTTCCAAATCAAAGTGTTCAATTTTCTTGCGGCTGCTTATTAAAATTGCTTCCGTCTTATGTCCGGCTAGTTTCATTCCGGCCATATCTAGCCAGCAGTTAATGCTCTGGATTGCTTGGGGGCAAATATTCTCCAGGTCATCTATATGTTTAGCTACACCTGCGTACCCAATGATTCTAACCCCTTCTAGTACATTTACCCTAAGCACACCATGATATTCCATATAACAGCGGACTTAATACAGATCGCTGATGTACACCCGCTGTTATTTTATATTCCTGTGATCCCTCATCAGTATCAAAGAGCAGTCTTCTATCCGAGAGATAGTTTGCTAGTATACGCAGCAAGTAGTCTCTGCTTTCAACCCGCTCTCACCCCCCAAAATGCAAATATACAAATATATATATCATCATCATCGGCACTACAACCTGGAACCGGTCTTGGCCTTATTTAGCAAGTCCTGAGGCTTGTTAAATTTTCCATAATGATTTGTTTTTTCCGGGCAAGGTCATTAGTCTTGCGCCAGAGGCTCCCCGACGGGGAATCGAACCCCGGTCTCCCGCATAACAGGCGGGTATACTAACCAGTATACTATTGAGGAGCTATATATATATATATATATATATATATATATATATATTTTATATATATATATATATATATATATATATATATATATATATATGTATAATTTGTTCACCCATGTCAGACAGGCTAGCGAGGAGCAACACACGAAGATCTATCACCCCTAATCCAGGGTGTTACACGTCACCGTGCCCATTGGATGGTTGTATTATAACGGTGCCTCTCTGACGGTTCTCGAATCTGGCATCTCATATTTCATATTTCCCGTCTCGTATCTAGTATCTAGCAGTTCGTGCTTCATATTTCTCGTAACCCACATTTTGTATCTCGTATCTTGTATTTCGTATTTCACATTATTATTATTATTATTATTATTATTATTATTATTATTATTGTTACACTTCTCCATCCAGAGGTGAACCTATAGTGCCGAGTCAGTACCCCGAGATGCCACCAAATAATTGTTGCAGTTCTTTTTGAACAGTTGCAAGCTGTAACGCTATGGCCACATTCGCGCGGGTAGGGAGTTTCACAACTTCCCCGCTCTGTAACGGAACGAATTCTGATGCAGAGATGTTCGCGTTGTCGGGAGCTGAACCGCAAAGTGGTGCGATCCGTCAGATTGTTTCGTGGGGCGCATATAAACATCTCGTATATCGTATATTGTAACTCATATATCATATTTAGAATCTCGTATATCGTATGTCGAATGTCATATGGCGTGTGTAGTACGTTGTGTGTCAGCGGAGTGCATGGTATATGTTATATAGTTAGTAGGAGAATGGCCTTCGTCAAGAGGCCACGTATCTAAAACTCAACTGCGGAAAGATCATCGGCGTAGCACGAGATACGAGATACGAAACACAAGATATGAGATACAGGTTACGAGATAAAAAATACGATCTACCTCGATAAGGCAACCGAGGTGTGAGACACGAAATACAAGATGCGAGATACGACACGCGATATACGAAATATAAGATGCCAGATTCCAGATCCAAGATACGAGATATACGAGATAAAACATTCGATCATTCGTGTTTTGTGACATGTACGCTTATTAAAACTGCCTCCGTCTTATGCCCAGCTATTTCAGTCCGGCCACATCTAGCCAGCATTTAATGATCTGGATTGCTTGAGAGCAAATATTCTCCAGGTCATCTAGATGTTTAACTACAGGTACTAACGCCAAATCATCTGTGTAACTGATGATGCTAACTCCTTCTGGTACACTGACCTTGGCCACACCATCATACATGATATTCCATAACAGTAGACATAACACAGATCCCCGGGGTACACCCACTGATATTTTATATTCCTGTAGTCCCACATCAATATCATAGAACAATCTCTGTCCAATAGATTGTTTGCTAGTATACACACCAATTAGGGTGAGACTTGTAGATCGCCCAACGCTCTTAGAATCCAATTCTAGTTCACCGAGTTAAATGCATTTTGCCGTCTATTGTCACCACCGTTGTTATAGATAATTCACAATTTAGTTAATCACAATATATTGTAGAAAAATAATATATTTAAATATATTTAAATGGTAAGTAAAGGAATTGCTTGGTCGACCGTGGAGCGGTCGCTGTAGCTGCTCCTGGCTCTGCTGCTGGCAGGTTGCAGGGGGCGTTGACCTTTGTCCTCCCCTGTCCAGCTTGCTATTCTTGTTGATTATTAGTGTGTATCTCTTAGCGAGTCCTCTACTTCAAACCTTTCTTCTTCGCCAGAAGCTGCTCCTCGGGATGCAATTATTCTATTATATTCGGGATCATATACCGGTAGAATAGCATTTGCAATTGAGCACTTGGATCTACGACGTTGCTTTCCAATTCAAGTGTTAGCTGGTTTTTCAGTTCTATATCGTAATTTGAGCTCGAACCAGTAATTACGATTGTTCTCGTTCGTAGTTTTACGTCGAATCAATCATCATCATCATCATCATCGGCACTACAACCGGGATCCCGTCTTGGCCTTATTTACCAAGTCCGGAGGCTTGTTAAATTTTCCATAATGACTTGTTTTTTTCCGGGCAAGGTCATTAGTCTTGCGCCGGTGGCACCCCGACGGGGAATCCAACCCCGGTCTCCCGCGTGACAGGCGGGTATACTAACCACTATACTATCGTGGAGCCGTTGACGTTTAGTTTTTATTCGCCGCCAACGCCGTTTTTTATTATTTTTTTCTGACAAGTAGAATTTGCATAAAGTAGTTTATGCAAATTAGCTACTTGCCGATATTTCTTCTCTTTACATGTAGAGAGAGGAAATTTGCGAGAATTAGTGGGTGTTAGGCGAGGACATGGACGCGAGGCCCGTAACACCGCGCAATATTTGTTCGTACCTGCTAACCACCGTGCTCCAGCTATCCCATTGCGAGCGATGTCGCACACCACAGATAGTGCCTTACCCGTTGATCTACCTTTCCGGAACCCATACTGCTATTCAGAGAGCCTCGATGTTTTTTTTTTTTAGTTTTATATCAATATTTATTTAACAAACCAATTACATATTTTACTTAAGACTAGATGTTAATTTCTATTCTAAAAATAACATTCTTACATTAACTTACTGGCTCTTCGCAAGCACTCTAAATTATACACTATTATTCCTCCTATACCTTTCGGCGTACAATAATTGATATGTTTTCTTTTTTTAATGTATTCTATTTTTTTCTACATCATGTATTTTTTTTTTTTTAATTACATGTATAGGGGGTTGACACGCAAAAATAAAAAATAAAATAATGAAACAAAACTGACAAACAAACAAGGAATACAAATAAAAATTAAAATTAAATTAAAAACGAAAATAAAAAAAGAATAAAAATAATTGGGAATTGGGGATAGGGGGAAGGAAAGTGGTGCGCATACTATGTTTGGGGACGTATAGTCCTTTAATCATCACTGATCGCTCTGGAAAATTAGAGATATCGTTATCGTGGAGAATTCGTTTATCCCTGGCACCACGGAAAGCGTGGTAAATAACAGGGACTCCGCGTTTGTCCTGAATAAGTCCCTTTTTATCCAAGAAAGGGAACGCTTCTGTGGGAATGAACCCATTCTGGAGAGTACTCTCCATATACATATCATTGAGATAGAATGCTCCCGAGCCTCGATGTGCCCTCAATAAAGTGTTTCAGGCGAGTGGCAATTACTCGCTCAAGCAATTTCCCTGTTGTGTCCAGTATGCACAACGGGCGATAGGACAGCGGCGCTTCTTGATTCTTGACTCCTTTTGATATAAGCACAAGCCGCTGTTTTTTTTTCATCGTTTAGGAAATTGTCCTAAATATGTTTATATATATATATATATATATATATATATATATATATATATATATATATATATATGTATATATATATATATATATATATATATGCATTTTTTTTATTACACCACTCTCGGGAAAGGCGAAGATTTGAATTGCTTACTTACCCACTTTATTCTCCATAGTTGGTCCCCAGGGGCTATTATCTGTTCCCCAACCTCAAGTGGTGGCTCCGGGGGAAGAAATTCAGATGGTTGATTAAGTCATCGAGGAAATCGAGGCACATTTCGCAAGGTTGGATGTTTCGTACTAAAAACGAATCCATTAAAGTGTTTGAAAATCGCTGTAGCAAGTGCATCGACTTCCAAGACAAGGTTGAGGAATAAATATAACTTTTCCCAAAAAACGCCAAAACCCCCGAGAATACACCCCGCGTTGTATATATATACACATGCCGACATAGAAGATGCCACATCATAATTTTTTATTATTATTATTATTATTATTTGATTTCTCCCAGCAAAACCGAAACTATTGCGTTGAGTCAACGTCCTGACATACTATTTTTCTTTTGTCGACCGTGTCCATCTGCCAAGTTCCGAAAGATCCTCAAGGATTTCTCGCAACCATGTCCCGAAGCCTATAGCTTAATGGGGTGGTATTGCATAGGACAGCTGGGCTTTGGACCTTACCTACCACTCGGGAATTGTGCCGAACTGCACAATAGCAAGAGTCGTCAGTTTAACCTAGGTTCGCACAATCAAACTCAAGACACAACCTCCTTACCAACTCAGCTATTGAGGCGGCGTATATATATCATCATCATCATTGGCACTACAACCGGGATACGGTGATGGCCGGATGGATTTAACAAATCTTTCCACTGATCCCGATTTCGAACCGATGTCATCCAGTTTGGCAATCCCAGGCTTTGGGCGTCCTGGTCTACGCCATCCCTCCATCGCAGACAAGGTCTGCCGCGCTGTCTCCTTCCATACATCCAGCCGCAAATGACGTTCCGGGCAGGCTCCTCTTCGGTCATTCGAGCTAGGTGTCCCGCCCACCGGAGTCTATCGAGCTTGATTTTTCTTACAACATTAGCTTCAATGTAGATTGCGTACACCTTATGGTTGTAGCGTCTCCGGAATCGTCCTTCCTCACATACGGTGCCAACAATTCTCCTTAAGACCTTCCTCTCGAACACGACCAAGAGTTCAGAGTGCCTTTTATTGAGCATCCAGGTCTGGGATCCATACATGAGTACTGGTAAGACCATGGTCTTGTACAGTAGTTGCCTGGATGTTCTGGATAAATTTCGGGATTTAAAGAGCCTTGATAGACCATAGTAGGCTTTGTTGGATTTGATCAACCGTTCGCGTATTTCTTCTTCCATATTGTTATCGGCTGATACTATTGACCCAAGGTAGTTATAGGATTGCACTACTTCAAATTCGTGCTCCTCTATCCTGATAGTTTGACCAACGATAGGTCTTCTCTTCGCAGAAGTTGCCACCATATACTTAGTTTTCCCCTCACTAATGTGCAGTCCCAGTTTTTGTGCCGCCTTCTCGATCTGGGGGAAGGATTCCTGTACAGCCGATTCGGTCCTACCGATGATGTCGATTTCATCTGCGTAGGCAGGTATCTGGCAGGACTTGATGATAATAAATGTTTGTGTAAAATGGTAGCAAAATTAATGTAGCAATATTATTCGGCGTCGCCAAGTTGTAACATGGGTCTTTGTAGATGCTTGTGGTATCAGAAACGTGTTTAAGCAATATGGCAACAAAAATGTAATATATAAAATTCTACGGTTTCCTTTGTTATTATCGGTTTTGCAGTCGTGACTCTCTGGGGCCACATCTTAATAGGGCTGCGTTAAGGGGTGTATATATTTGTACATAGATTGTTATATTTTACTATACATACAGGATTGAAAGTAAAGTCGTTCAAGCTACGGTTGTTCAATTCTTATGGATCCGTGATGTCAATTTCCCAATCTTGAAGTGGCCACTCGATAGGTTTAAATAATCTCGGAAAAGGTATTAATGGTGAGTCTTGTGCTTCCTGACAACGATTGGATGTGGATTTTACAAGTTTAGTTCAATATTTACTACTGATGTCTAATTCCTTGGACTTTACTTTTAGAAATGTTCTAGTCAGTCTTAATGTTACATGCCTTTCTCTATCAATCAAAAACAATTTTTCACTCTGCACGAGATTTGTAAATGGTCTTAAGAGGTGCTTACGTTGTTCAGGTGTGTCCTACCTGGGACTTGTGGGGAACTTCAGTTGTGGGTTTCGATGACGGTCATCGGGCCGCGGATGATTCGGCTGGTGTTACTTTGCCAATGGATTTCCGGATATCTCCTTAGGTAGGTTGGATTGCCTGAGTGTCTGGCCCAACTGAAAGAGAAGCTATTAACAATTGGTTGCAGCAACTGTTACCCAATGATGTAGCGGTCAGCCAGTAGCCTCCTCAGATGGACAGTCCGTCGGGGCAACTATCGTCCGACTACCCTACTACATCTACAAAGTACGACTCCTTCCTCAGGCGAAGGTAAAAAAAAAAAAAAAAAAACAAGACCCAGCGCCATTTTATCAGCACACACAATTTTATTAACATTATTTTAAGTATATTCGTTACAAAAGTTTAAAGCTGTCGTGTCCCTTTCTCCCCGATCTTCCGTTTTTATTCTGTGGGGGGCGAAAGTGGTAAAGGTGCCGACGTACGGCACAGGTTCGCTATCTCCCACCAACAAATTACTAGAGAAGGCATCGTCCACCGAAGAAAGGGGAGGGTAATTAAAACACACTGGGGTGGCTTAGTGATAATTGTTCTTTATTTCTTCAGTTGTAAACACACACTTTCGATTGATCGAGTTATTTCTGTGTCTTTAATTGTAAATGTACACTTTCGATTGGTCGGCTTATTCCTATGTCTCTAATTGCAAATGTACACCTTCGATTCAATCGTTTCTATGTCTTTAATTGCAAACGCGCACATTCGATTGCTCGACTTATTTCTATGTCTTTAATTGTAAATGTACACTTTCGACTCGACCGTTTCTATGTCTTTAATTATAAATGTACACATTGCACCCCGGTGGTTGTGACTCGACTATATGTGTCCGGCCCCGGTGGCGGTTGAATCTCGACTATTCGGAGATGCGCGCTGGAGAGTATGAAGGGTCGTCTGTCCTCTGTGGTAGTTATTACTCGACTGACTAATGAATAGAAAGAATCCATTCATCGCGTCGTGGCGGTTGAGTCATCACAGAAATAAAATCACTGCCACTAGTTAGGAATTTCGAGAAGAGTTGCTATGCTTGCATAGGGAGTTTGTTTCCGCGAATTCCTGCCGTACTGGCTGAGCTAGATTCCTCGGTTGCTATGTGTACCGAGAAATTGGTTTTGGGAACACGAGCAAGTATGGGCATGAGTTTTCGGGGGAAATTGGAATTGCTTGCGTGCAAGCAAGGAATATCATTTAGATAGGATATTAACCGAAGTAATTTCGAGGAAATGTATGCGGCTCGGTATAGTTGGTGGTGATGTATATATATATTCCGTTCTAGGTTTGAATATGTGTTTTATTACACCATATGGATTTCCGGGGTAATTAGGGAGGGAATATGAATTAAGTAGAGAATTGACAGAAGCAATTTTGGGAAAAATTATATGTGGGGTGATGTAATTGAGGGAGATGATTTAGAATGTATTATATGGAATTGTATTCTGTTGGGAGTTTTGGGAAATGCCTTTCATTGCAGATTGGGAGATGGATTCTTGCAAGTTCGGGATGGATGCGCTTGCAGATTGGGATTTGTTTTGGCATATTTTGAAATGGGTTGCAGGTTAGGGTAGGGTGACGCGCTGTTAGCGGTCAAGGTTGGTTAGAATTGTGGGTTGGTTCTCCATGTGGTGTAGAGAACCCCCACACTTCTCTTTTTTAATTTTAAAAATGACAGCATAAATCCTTTTTTCGTTACAAAAATCCCCACAACTAAAACAGAACAAGAAGAACGAACAGAAAAAAAAACCTCTAACCCTCTCGAGGTCACACACAAGACTCTCTTCGGCATCTCATCCCCCACTACCTCTTTGTCCTCTTAACTCGTTGTCTAGACGAACATTTTTGGCCATGACTGTCCCGAAACCGATCGAAACATCATGGCCATATCAACTTAGATGGGTTTGCGCACCCGCCGCTTCAATTTTATATATTTGTTTTTACCAATTGCGTATTAGGTTCGCATCCAAGTTTGAAAGTAAGAATTTGTTAACTGTTTGAAATGTAGTAATTTACTACTTACTGCTTATCAAGGCAAATACATAATTCAAAAATGGAAGTGTATTAAACAAATTGGGTAATTAATATTTATTATATTCTTCTTGTCGAGACAAGGGCGGTGGGGGAAGTTATCGTGTAACACAGAGTGTACGTTATTTGAATTAAAAGTCGAGTTTATGAGCTAAGTAATGTAACTACATAAAACAAAATAAAAACTAAATAAATTCGAAAAATGTGCTTCATTCGTAAAAGTATGTCGATGTAACCGCGTCACCTTTATTGTGCGATATTGCTAATGAAGGAGTCCTGATTAAATAAAAAAGAAAGACAGACTTTAAAAGCCAGAGAGACTAAATTTCCTTATTGCATTTTTCTTAATTTATTTTTTTCTTTATTACATTTCTCTCGGGGGAGGCGAACCTATAGTGCCGAGTGGGCGCCCCGAGATGCCACCAAATAACGATTGCAGTTCTTTTTGAACCATTGCAGGTTGTAACGCTCCGGGAACATTCGCGTGGGAAGGGAATTCCACTGCTTCCCCGCTTTGTAACGGCACGAGATCTGATGCAGGGACGTTCGCGCCGTCGGGAGATGAACCATAAACAGGTGCGATCCGTCGGATTGTCTTGTGGAGCGCATATAACCCGAATTGTTCGGAACAATACCACGAATCTCCGAAGAACAGTACCCGTGATAATATCTGTAAAACACACAGAGGTCGGCTACGCGCCTTCGGTGTGATAGCGGATGTAGCCCCGACGTCAGCACCGAGTCCCCGATCAGGCGGATCGCTCGTCTCTGTATGCTCTCAAGTAGGTCGAGGGTATGTTTAGGAGCCGAACTGCAAACATGAGAGCAATATTCGAGAGCAGGTCTAATTTGGGATTTAGACAGGAGAAGAAGTTAAGTCGGAGTAAAATATTTCTTGGCTTTAAGTAGTTAGCTCAGTTGTCCTGAGGCTGACTGGCGATGCTCGACACGTGTTTCACCCATGATACATTCCCACCGACCGTGACGCCGAGCAATTTCATACTTTCCCCAGCTTCGAGGGCCCGGCCATTCATCATCAGCGGTGGAACCGATGATCCACTTTTCTTTGTGAATGCTTTACATTGGGTCTTTGCTATATTGAAGTCGGCGAGATTGCCCCTTCTCCACTGCAGGACCTTTTCTAGATCCTGATTCAGAGAGTCAATCTGTCTACATCTCAGCTGGTGTGACGTAGATGCACTAATCGGTCGATCACTCGAAAAAGAGGAAACGAGCGTACTATCGTCCGCAAAACTGAACACTCTGTTATCCGTTGTCTCCAACAAATCATTTATGTGAACCAAAAACAAGGTGGGAGCCAAAATAGAACCCTGGGGCACCCCCGAATTAAGAGGATACAGATCCGAACACTCGCGGTCCACAACAACCTGGATCGATCGATCTTCAAGGAAGCTCTTCGTCCAGTCGCAAAGCTGCTGGGAAAGTCCATATGAACGAAGTTTGCTTAACAATTCCCTGTGCCAGATGCAGTCAAAACCCTTGGAGATATCCAATGCGACCCACCTTGACTCAACATGCCGCTCAATCGCAGATGTCCATATATCGGTTATAAGTGTCAAAAGGTCTCCCGTAAACCGCCTGCCGCGATCATTCAGAAGTCCGTTGCACTCCAAATACTTAATTAACTCAGTATCGATGACTTTTCCCATCACCTTAGATAACATAGACAGTAATGCTATCGGACTGTAATTTTGCGAGAGACACTTTTTTCCGTCTTTGGGATTGGCTGAACTCGAGCGATTTTCCAGCAGGCATGAAAGGTCCCCCGTGCATAAGATAAGCGGAAGAGTCTGCCAAGAACTGGCGATAGGTCTGGAGCACAATTCTTAAGGACTATTGCTGATATTCCGGCCGGGCCGGTTGCCTTCCTATAATCCAGTTCACGTAGAATGCCTTGAATAGTACGCGGGCGAAATCTCACATCCCACATGGATGACCGTACCGGCGCGATCACAGGTGGCTGCAAAAGACCGGGATCGAGGTTTGAATTCGCGGAAAATAAATTGGCGAACACATCAGCCTTATCCTTTGAATTTGTGACTAAAGTCCCATTGTCTGTCACCAACGGAGGGAAAGAGGAGGATGCGAATTACTGCTGACCAGGAACTGAAGGAGTTTATTGATCACTCTGTCGTTGTGAGCTTTCTTCGTGGTAACAATGGCCTGGTTGCACGCGTTTCTGATTCTAACAAAATCGTTCTGTTAACATCGATGGGATTGGAACGCCATTGCTTAAATGCTCTATTTTTTGCCGCTGTAATCTGCTCGCATTTTTTTACCAAACCACAGTTGAACTTCATTTGATGGAATGTGGAATGTAGATCTCCATCCAGAGAAGAACTCCGACTCCGCACAAGCGTTAACATCGGAGTTTTCGAGCACACCTCCGACCAAGGAAAGAATCTGAAGGAATCTCGCAAATCGTCCCAGTAAGCAGCCCCATACTTCCATTCATGGAGAAGGTGCCTAGGCCGGTTTTTCGCTTGAAATCCAAGTGCCTGTGCGACAGATACCAAGCAGTGATCCAAGTTTTCCTCTGCGGTATAAATACTCGGTTCGGATGTCAAAAACAGATCCAGGGTGTGCACATATTCATCTCGGGCATCCGGCACTCGCGTTGGTTCCACCAAGAGTTAAGTCAAGTTCTGGCTAGCAGCAAACATCTCCGCCAGCCTCCCAGCCTCGTCGGTTCTGTTAGAATGTAACAACCAGCCGGAATTGTGCACATTAAAATCGCCAAGTACAACAATTTCAGAAGCTGGGTGGTTGACTGTATCCAGTCGACAGTATGTGAAAGATGTTAGAAAAGTGTCACCCGGTCGATGGTCATTCGGGGAGCGGTAAAGGCAACAAATAAATTTAACAGAATTCCTCAGCACGACCCTCAACCATATGATGTCCATGTTATTGGGTTCCAACGCCTCCATCCTCTGGCAAGCCAGATCGGAACGCGCGAAGACGCAGACTCCGCCCCTAAAACGGAATCTCGAATGTAGGTCGTATCCTGAGATATGTTGAAACAGTTGACGAATCGACCTGGGTCTCAGTTAAGGCAAGGGTATCAGGTTTCGTTGTTTTCAAATACTGTTGGACGGCGTTTATATTCGTATTGGTGAAACCAATGCCCCTGATGTTACAAAATGCCGTTACCAGTCGAGCGTGGGCAGAGCCTCGAGAGGGAGCTTGATTTTTCGATGACGAACCTCTTAAAGTTCGGTTATTTATCATAACATCTGCATGATGTTCCCCCTGACATAGCCCCCCCCCCCCCCCCCCCCCCCCGGAGATCCGAATGGGGGACTAGTTTACCTCTGGAATTCTTTATATCAGAAGGCACCATCATGACTTACCTCCACGTCAGTCCGGGCCATCAGCCATATATCCGAAACACCGTCGAAGATTTCTCTCGACGATATCGCGGTATGTACAGCGTGACGGGGTGGTATCTCACGTTGGGACCGACTACCACCTAAACCAACCTTTTCTCAGATAAATAGATAATAATCTTTTCAGAGAGTAGTACACTTAAGTGTTTAATTTCTGTTTTAAATATAAAAGATATATAATAAATATTCCACGTCCCCCAGTCTACGTTAGTTCATCCATAAGTCCCACAAATTTGACCAGCAAATTTTAATAAAACATAATAAATAAGTACACATTTCTAATATATCTAACAAACACTTGATGTGTCATTCATCTATGTAGTTAAACTAAAATGTATATGTACTACTAAATAACTGTTTATTTGTAAAATCGATACGCTGATATCTATTTTTTCGCTGTGTGTGTTTTTTTTTTAAGTCATATCAGTAATATATCGTCTATACACTATTTCATTCCAATCCTATGTTCCCAACGTCAACTCATCCTTTTGAATGAGCATTCACATAAGTTTGCCTTTAACTAAACAACTGTTAACAACCTTATTTTCCATGTTTGATTATCAATTCATCTTGTTTGGGATATGTTAACTTTTTTCAACTACATTACCGTCGAAACCGACCCAATCAATTGAGAAGCATTTAAACATCCCGAGAGAACCAGTCCGAAACTTTCACTTACCATTCATATGAGGGCAGATTACTAAAAATATGTTCAGTGTTAATTTTTGTCAAAACTCCTATTTCTGATTTGCCTCAACTATTTGTGTTTTATCGTCGCACCACATTCACTGATGCGGGTTTCGTCTTATCTGTGTTACATATGTGTGCGATCCAGATTTAGAGGTAATAGAGGACAGTTTACGTGTGCTGGCGATATCAGTGTTACATTTATTCATCAATTTCTACATACCAGTCATAAAAATAAAGTCCTAAATCAAATTATCCCTTACTTCAGAAACCCTCCCATCGAACTGTTAACCCTTACAATAACACACAAAAAGCTGAAGTAGATATGTGGTAGTTTTTTACATAGGCATCAGCAAGGATGCGGGTTCTATAAAAACACCACCGACGAAAAGACGAATCACAAATACCAACGACGAATTTAAATTGACACAAAAATTGTCCTACTGGTGATTGAAGTTTTATTATCCTGTTTATTGAAATTGTTATGATTACAAACACTCCTGGTCATTAATTTATCACGGATTTAAATTTATTAACTTAACAGTGTTGGTGCCGTTGCATGTACATAAACCGTGGATTTCAAATTGCTAGGGTTTACAAAGTTAACTTTTGATGAACAAACATGTTCCACGATTTCACTATTAGTCATTAATTTGTTGGATATACATTAAATTAGCCACGGATTTAAACTTTTGGTCATAAATTTGTTGGACACACATTAAAATAACCTCGTATTCAAACTATGAGGCTTTACTTTTGTACTGACTAACACTCGCGACTCCCGACTGAACTCCTCACGGGGATTAAAAGAATAATGGGAATCCTACTCCCTGCGCGTGCTTACACTTCTCCGTATAATATCTGACTCCGATTATGATGCAACTCACATCCATCTCTTCGATGGCCACGAATTGCATCGATAGGGGAGGGTTATATATGCGGGCATATAGGAAAAGTACAATGCCCTGCGATGAGGACGATGATCGGTGGACACCTGATCAAACAGAAGTACATCGTTGGTGATGAATCGCAGAGATCGAAATAGATTTTTGTTTCAAAGTAAACAAAAACGCTATTTCACAGATCAATGGGGTATATGATGACGATGATGCACAGATGATGTATATGATGTGCCTATGATACAAAAGGGGTCGTCATGGTATTTGCTTAAGATTCCTTGGAAACACCGGTGTAGGCAATATCCAATCTAATCATATGGCTCCGGTGCACAAGGAGGCAAATTATTTTGTTGACATAAGTCAACAGGAACCTCGTCGACGACGGCAAAGGGTCAGGCTGGATGGCTATAGGTTTAGAATAATATGCGGGTAAGTAAAACGCACACAGTGGGATACTGTATGTTTAATTTAGGTTTTCAGGCGGGTCATCATATGCATGGCATTGGTAAGGTTACCTAAATAATGATCTTTTCCATGCCCAAATTCTAGGATCGGTTGATAACCGATGAATGGGAATTGTCGCAAGTGTTGCGGACCTAAGGGTATAGGCGCGATATTCACTTATGAACCGTAGCAAGAATACCGGCTACAGCTATGTCAACAATTACGCTGGCCAGCGTGTATTTATCTTTTATAATTGCTGACTAGCCGAGCCGATTGTCTGGCACGGTGCATGAATGAATGAAATAATTTGTTTGGAGTGCATGGTTGATAAGATTTAATTTTCAGGTGAAAGAGAATGAAAGGTAGCTTACGCTGCCCCAAAATTGAAGGTAGGTATAGTGGGTTGGAAAGTGGTTAATTTAAGAGGATGGGCGGTTCTTTGGGAATGTATTAAGAGCCGCCACATCACTCCCTCCCCAGTGACGTAGTCACGAAACAGGTAAGGATGATTGGGAGGGGGGTAGTTGTCTGTGGGCGCGCGCTTGGGCGCGGGTGCGAGGAGGTTGTGCAGGTCGGGCGGCAGTTGTGTCTTGGTTAGGAGGCTGTTCTGGAGCTGAAGCTTCCAGAAAGCAGGGCTTAAGTCTTTCCACGCTGACCGTGGATCGCTTGCCTCTGATATCGATCTCGAAGATGCGGTCGTTGATGCGGCGGAAGACTTTGAATGGGCCATCATAAGGGGGGTCGAGGGGTTTTTTGACCTTATCCACCCTGACAAAGACGTGCGTGCAGCTGTGCAGTTCAGGGTGGACGAAAAGTTTTTTGGAGCCGTGCCTGGCTACTGGTGTTGCTCTAACTTTACGTAGCAGGTCACGGAGATGCCCCAATTCGCGAAGTTGGTCACGCGGTGTTTCGCCGTCCAGGAAGAGTTCTCCTGGAAGAAGAAGGTTAGTACCGTAGGTGAGCTCTGCTGCCGAAGCTCCCAGGTCCTCCTTAATACTTGTCCTCAGGCCGAGGAGGACAGTGGGCAGGGCGTCGAACCATTGGGTGTCGTTATGACACATGAGTGAGGCCTTGAGGGATCTATGCCAGCGCTCTATCATCCCATTGGATTGGGGGTGGTAGGCGGTGGTACGACTTCTTTGGCAGCCAAGGAGATTTGTTAGCTGCTTAAATATTGTTGCCTCGAATTGTGGACCTCGGTCCGAAGTTAAGGTGCTTGGTACACCGAAGCGTGTGACCCAAGTTGAGTAAAAAGCCTTGGCGACTGATTCGGCAGTAACTGCCCGGAGAGGTGTCGCCTCTGGCCATCGCGTGTAGCGATCCATCATAGTGAGGATATAAGAAAATCCTCTTGATGGAGTAAGCGGTCCCACTATGTCTATGTGGACATGGGCGAAGCGTGCCGTGGGAAGCTTGAACTGCGCTGGCTCCAGTACATTATGTCGCGCTACTTTGCAGCGCTGGCACTGGAGACAAGCACGGGCCCAACCGGTGAGATCTTTGCTCATCCGGGGCCAAACAAATTTGCGACGGACAGCAGCGGCTGTCGCTCGGCCGCTGGGGTGGGCTGGGTTGTGGTAAACCTGGAACACGCCCTTACGCAGTTTTTCGGGAATGTAAGGTCTAGCGGTTCCAGTTGAAACATCACACCAGATTTCGCCCAAGGGGTCGCGAAGAGTGATTTTCTTAAACTCAAGTGCCGTATCGGCAGTTAGGAGGGACTTGAGCTGTTCGTCCTCCTGTTGAGCTAGGGCAAGGTCAGCATTGTTTAAGGCGGTACGCAAGTGAATCGTATCGATTCGAGAAAGGGCGTCCGCCGTAACGTTCTGTTTACCGGAGATGTGGTTGATGTCCGTAGTATATTGCCCTATGAGATCTAACTGACGCTCTTGTCGGGGGGAGGCATTTCCCGACTTCTTCCGGAACGCATAGACCAATGGCTTGTGGTCTGTTAAGATGGAGAGTGAGCGACCTTCTATCATATGACGGAAGTATTTAACAGCGCTGTAGATCGCGAGTAATTCACGGTCGTAGGCGCTGTAACGTCGCTCAGTGGGACTCAGCTTCCTTGAAAAGAAACCAAGTGGTTCCGGTCGGCCTTCAATGTCCTGTTCAAGGACGGCTCCGATTGCGGTATCCGATGCATCGCATTGGATGGATAGTGCCGCTCCCTCGAGGGGGTATCGGAGCAAAGTGGCATTTGCCAATTGTTCTTTGGACAGTTGGAATGCTCGATCAGAGACTTCTGTCCAATTAATGGGGCGCTTATCATTGCGCTTAGCTCCTTTTAAGAACTCATTTAAGGGAGCTTGAATTTGGGCAGCGTTCTTCAGTGTTGGGCGGTAAAAGTTAAGCATGCCCAAAAATCGACGAAGCTCACTCACGTTAGTAGGCCGGGGATACTTCCTGAGGGCCTCCACACGGTCTGGAAGTGGGCGAATGCCCTGGTTGTCAACGACATAACCCAGATAGGTGATTTGCTCCTTGGCGTATTGACACTTATCTGGGTTGATGACAAGACCGAATTCACGGAGGCGCTCTAGGACCTGACGTAAGTGGCGTTTATGTTCGGCGTGGTCTTTGGAGGCGATGAGAATGTCATCAAGATATGCATGGCAGCAATTTAGACCACGTAAAGCCGTGTCGATATAACGTTGGAATGTCTGTGCGGCATTCCGGAGGCCGAAAGTCATCACTTTGAACTCGAAGAGTCCGAAAGGTGTAATTACTGCGGTCTTGGGGATGTCTTCTGGTGCCACCGGAATTTGATGGTATGCCCTGGTGAGATCCAGGGTAGTGAAGACATTGCACCCTCGTAACTTGTACGAAAAATCGTAGAGGTGTGCAATAGGGTATCTGTCCGGGACAGTTGCTGCGTTCAACAGCCTGTAATCGCCACATGGGCGCCACTCACCAGAACGTTTCTTCGCTAAGTGGAGTGGGCTTGCCCAGGGACTGTCCGACGGTTGGCAGATACCTAGTTCGATCATGTGCTCGAACTCCGCGCGCGCCGCACGTAATTTTTCAGGGGCCAGTCGACGTGGACGCTGGCTCACCGGGGGACCACGTGTTTCTATATGATGAAACACCGTGGCTTTGTGTCGGCGTTGGTTAGGTAGAGGAATTGTTGTACTAACAAATTCCTGTACCATGACCTGAAACGGGTCTGTGCACTCTGTGGCCCCTGAAGTTGCCGCTGGAGATGCCGTCATGGGCACGGGGGGTGCGGTTGGAGCCACTAGTCTGTTATGGGTCGAATCGACCAACAGATTATGTGCGCCTAATAGGTCGGAACCTATCAGGGGTTCATTCACGTCCGCAATGACGAAACGCCAAGTGATCGGACGTCGAAGACCCAGTTGTAGTGTCAGCTTTTTACGTCCGTACGTAAGTATCGGCGTATTATTCGCAGCTGACAATTTAAGCGCGGCGGGCACGCGGTTACGCGGAGCAAACGATCGCGGGAGGACTGAAATATCGGCGCCGGTATCGACAGTAAAAGCGATATTCAGTTTAGAATCCCGGATGGTTAGGCGATTTATAGCAGGGGTGCCGGCCGATTGCGCGAGGGTATCGGTCGGCAAAATTATTTCTAAAGGTCGTCCCTGATTGGTGGCTGGTTGCGTCCAACCACAGGGCGCCTTGCAATTAAATGTGCGATCACCGTATCGTTGGTGATTGGCGCACAAAGGAAGAGAGGCGGCGTTGTTGGGCGTATTTTGCCTCTGAATGTTGTCATTTTGTGAAGGCCGAGGTAATGCTCGGCGAAAGTTGGCCCTCTGAGGGGCATTTTGGGAAGGTTGTTGCCGATCCAATGGACGATTAGATACGGCGCGATTCTGAGCGCCTCGTTGGTTGCTTCTCGCCTCCGCGCGAATTTGATTTAGTTCGCGGAGGACTGAGGTCTGTATCGCACGAAGGTCAGAAATGGTGACCTGAGCAGGAAGACTTCTCGGGCGGAATACGTTGGGCCTGCCCTCTTGGGTCCGCTGTGTGACATTGGTTGAGGCAGGCCTTCTGGGATGTGGTGACGGAGAAGGTTGACGCACCGGAGCCGTCGTTGGGGCTGTTAGTGGCGGAAAAAGATGCCGTGTAGGCTGAGCGGCGTGTTGAGAAACCGCCGCTACTTGGTACCCTGGAGGCTCAGACTGCTGGTCTGAGCTTTCCATAATTGCGTCCGCAATTTTAGCTAAATAGCCCAAGCTCTGATTGGGTTGGGCTACGAGTGCCGAATGGGCATGGAGGGGGAGACATCTTAAAAAGTGAGGCCGTATTAGGTCGTCCGAGAACCTGGTCCCCGCTATAGAGCGTAAATGGGTCAGGAAAAGGGACGGTCTCATACCCGAAAGGTTCGTTTCGGCCGCTAAGCGTTGTTGCCGCGAACTTCCGGGCTCGTCCAGAGCGTCGAGGTGAGTCTCAGCAAACCAAAGTTCAGGGTCCTCCTCGTCAAAAGGGGACAGATTAATATTGGCAGGGTTGGGGCGGTTAACGACACTGGGGGCATCGTGGAATGCCAGGGGAGCGGGTTGTGCTGTCGCTTCGTGGTCGGTAGCGACTTGTGTATCAGGGAAGTCGGCGCTGGAGGCGTCGTAAAACTCGAGCGACTCGAGTTGTTCCTGATCCTCTTGGGGTGGAGCGTTTCGCGTACGGGCCATCGTGTAAAGTGTAAGGTAGAACCGGAATTAGGAGTAAAGTCGGTTCACGATTGCTACGTAGGGCGTAGAGATGGGTCGTAAGAGGACGCGAAGATTTGAAAGGTGAAGGGGGGGGCCAATTGGTCAAAAGTAGTCGCAGGGCGTTGAGAGAATCACGAATATCCCGGAACAAGGTTTTTACTAATTAAAATGAGTCGAGTGAAGGTCGGAAGTGGAGTCAAGTGGAGCCAAAAGAGAATCGTGCCGAGTCGAGTGGAGTTGAATGTGTTGGGGTCTGTTTGTACCCAGAAGGGGCTTATTAAATTTATTTAATTCCGGATCGTTTCTATTTAATGTAAAATGTTTCCTAATTTAGATTAAAAATTCCAATTTGCAAAGAGGTTTTAAATCGCGATAATTTGGTCAGTTTGTCAGGTGTGAGTTCGTGAAATTCCAAATATCTACTCGAATCAAGCTATATGAAAAGGTGAGTAACCGAGTTTCTGTGTTGTGTGTCTAAAAGTGTGCGAGTGTATGTTTATTTAACGCATAACGCTGCTTTGATGTTTCAATATACCCTGAAGGGGTTTACAATATTTACTATTTTTAATTGTAGCAGAAAAACAAAAAGAATAGTTGTTGTGTCCTTATATGCGTTATTAGTTTTCAGCCCAACAGATATATTTTTATTGTATTTTTGGGATAGCTTAATTTTCGCTTATAGTTTTAATAAATCAATAGAATGAAGTCAATAGTTAACTGGTAAAACAAAGAAAAAGACTTCAATTGAGTAAACTAACAAGGATGTACATTTTCAAATATTTTATCCTTGAACACCATAAATTGCTTATTGAATATTACTAAAAAAAACTTGAAAATTCGGATTGTAACAGTTGTTTCAATCGTTTTTGACTTTAATTTTAATGTTTAAAAAAAAACAATTATTGATTAAATTTGCAACGAATTAAATAATGAGGAAATTTATTTGAAGAAAAAAAAATTTTTTTTGTCAGTTATTATTTTCTTGTTTGCGATGTACTTCTATGTAAATTGGTCCATTACTTCTATTCGATATGGTGTATACGATTGTGAATTATTACAATTTTTGGTTTTTATCACATTACAATTGTATATATAAAAAAAAATTACCATAAAATGTAGAGGACATAAAACTTAAGAAAAAAAAAAAAACACTAGTTGCTTGCACAAGTTTTAATATGTAACACCATAATGGAATTATTAAATACAAACACAAATTAATTATTGAAAGTAAGTTTCACTAACTTGCTAATGGATTAGTCTGACTATTGAAAAAAAAACGAAAGGATACTTAGCTGAAATCCCTGGCAGTTGTTCCTGATGGCTAATGGGGCTGTTGTTCCTGGTGTTGATGGGGTTAAAACTGGGGCGGCTTCTGTTTAGCGATGGCGGCAGGTGACTATAGGTGATGGTGGGGCTCCTTAACACTTTCGATGATTCCTTGGTGGCACTTGGTCACTGTTTTACTGGATGCAGCTTAAGTGAGTTAATTAGATTGTCACCGTCACTAACTGTTTCTATGGTTGGGTGAATGTTCTGCCATCAAAACGGGGTTATCACGGTAACGCAAAAGTTTGAAAAATCGAAGGTTGCGCGATTTCAATTTTCACCTTAAAGTGACTAAGTAGCACGTACAACGTATGCTCAGGCGCGTGTTCGCGAGTCGCGGTCACCAATGTGGTAGTTTTTTACATAGGCATCAGCAAGGATGCGGGTTCTATAAAAACACCACCGACGAAAAGACGAATCACAAATACCAACGACGAATTTAAATTGACACAAAAATTGTCCTACTGGTGATTGAAGTTTTATTATCCTGTTTATTGAAATTGTTATGATTACAAACACTCCTGGTCATTAATTTATCACGGATTTAAATTTATTAACTTAACAGTGTTGGTGCCGTTGCATGTACATAAACCGTGGATTTCAAATTGCTAGGGTTTACAAAGTTAACTTTTGATGAACAAACATGTTCCACGATTTCACTATTAGTCATTAATTTGTTGGATATACATTAAATTAGCCACGGATTTAAACTTTTGGTCATAAATTTGTTGGACACACATTAAAATAACCTCGTATTCAAACTATGAGGCTTTACTTTTGTACTGACTAACACTCGCGACTCCCGACTGAACTCCTCACGGGGATTAAAAGAATAATGGGAATCCTACTCCCTGCGCGTGCTTACACTTCTCCGTATAATATCTGACTCCGATTATGATGCAACTCACATCCATCTCTTCGATGGCCACGAATTGCATCGATAGGGGAGGGTTATATATGCGGGCATATAGGAAAAGTACAATGCCCTGCGATGAGGACGATGATCGGTGGACACCTGATCAAACAGAAGTACATCGTTGGTGATGAATCGCAGAGATCGAAATAGATTTTTGTTTCAAAGTAAACAAAAACGCTATTTCACAGATCAATGGGGTATATGATGACGATGATGCACAGATGATGTATATGATGTGCCTATGATACAAAAGGGGTCGTCATGGTATTTGCTTAAGATTCCTTGGAAACACCGGTGTAGGCAATATCCAATCTAATCATATGGCTCCGGTGCACAAGGAGGCAAATTATTTTGTTGACATAAGTCAACAGGAACCTCGTCGACGACGGCAAAGGGTCAGGCTGGATGGCTATAGGTTTAGAATAATATGCGGGTAAGTAAAACGCACACAGTGGGATACTGTATGTTTAATTTAGGTTTTCAGGCGGGTCATCATATGCATGGCATTGGTAAGGTTACCTAAATAATGATCTTTTCCATGCCCAAATTCTAGGATCGGTTGATAACCGATGAATGGGAATTGTCGCAAGTGTTGCGGACCTAAGGGTATAGGCGCGATATTCACTTATGAACCGTAGCAAGAATACCGGCTACAGCTATGTCAACAATTACGCTGGCCAGCGTGTATTTATCTTTTATAATTGCTGACTAGCCGAGCCGATTGTCTGGCACGGTGCATGAATGAATGAAATAATTTGTTTGGAGTGCATGGTTGATAAGATTTAATTTTCAGGTGAAAGAGAATGAAAGGTAGCTTACGCTGCCCCAAAATTGAAGGTAGGTATAGTGGGTTGGAAAGTGGTTAATTTAAGAGGATGGGCGGTTCTTTGGGAATGTATTAAGAGCCGCCACAGATATACTGTTCTTCAATCGCGTTCCTAAGGTTGGAAGCCAAACTCTCATGCAATTAATGCAACAACTTGGCCTTACGCATGGTTATACATCAACAAGAGACAAGTTCTACCAGAATGAAGAAATATTTGCCTCCGAATTTAGACAATTTGGAATCGCTGATGAAATTCTGGAGCTTCCACGCCCGATAGCTTATAGCAAACACACGGCTTATATAAATTTCACAACCCTGGATTATCCTAGACCGATTTATATAAACTTAGTCCGAGATCCAATTGAACGCATCCTTAGTTGGTTCTACTATATTCGGGCACCATGGTACATCGCTCAGAGAAAAGAGCTATTACCTAATTATCCAGGACCTGACCCAGCGTGGGTGAATAAAGATTTCGAAACCTGCTTAATAACCAAGGATCCGGAATGTGTATTCGAACAATACACGCCCCAGTTAAAAAGCGACCATAGGAGTCAATTATTGTTTTTCTGTGGACAGAACACCACACTCTGTGTGTAAGTATTATGACATCTTCGATTATCATAAGGCTCTACAGTTACGTTTTGTGGTATAGACCTTTCAATTCTTATGCGGCCTTACAACAGGCCAAACGTACTGTTGAACAAGAATATGCTGTTGTTGGGACGTGGGAGGATACCAACATAACCCTGACGGTTCTCGAACAATATATTCCAAAATATTTCAAAAATGCCACAAACGTATTTCATCGTAAGTTTAATTAAGTAGTCTAACAAGTAATATCTTTTACATTAAAGTTCTATGTATATAGATGAAAAATCGCAATTGATTGTAAACACAAACAAGTCCCGGCCTAAGGCAACGCCCATGATTCGTGATATTCTCAGCAGAAATCTAACAAATGAACTAGACTTCTATCACTTCTGCAAGCAGAGACTTTATCAACAGTACATTGCTGCTTTGGAATAAGCCAGAGACCCGGCGCCTTCATATTGGCCGTCTAATACATACAGGAACTTATACCAAATCGTAGATTCACTAGTAAATCATAAAAAAAAAAATGTCAGACACAAAATTTCCTTTACTAATAAATTCCTTTAAAACTGTGATTGTTTATGCAATAAACTTTATTGTCTTTTTTACTCTAATACTGGTCCATTAGTTAAACAATTTCCAGATCTACTTCTGTAATGCTAGCACTACACTAAGGTTATAAACATATTGACAATCTAGATAAAGACATCCTCGAATAAATGTTATTCAAATATCATGAAGATTATTGTTAAGGGGCGGTTCTCATCTGAGAGCGTCAAGAAATGGCCATTTTCTCGTATTTTTTCTCATAGGATATAAATAAAGAACTCAAACTTGTTGTTACTTGTTTAATATATTCTAAAGTACAAAAAAAATGTTTATTAAAAAATACCAGGTGGACCGGTCTGAAGCGAGTGTCAAGATACAAATGTATCAATAGGGAACGTTTGTTGTGAACGAGCCCTGTTAAAAATGTCGAATTTTGTACCAGAAAATGATGATTTGCGGAAAGCATTAATTTTTTGTTTTTATTTGAAGAAAAGTGCTGCAGAGTCACATCGAATGCTTGTCGGGGCTTATGGCGATCATGCTCTATTGGAAGCAACATGCAAAAGATGGTTTAAGCGGTTCAGAGATAATGATTTTGATGTGCGAAATGAACAACGTGGAAGACCACCAAAAAAGTTTGAAGACTCCGAATTGCAAGCAATTGTAGATCAGGATGACACTTTAAGTCAAAAACAAATGGCACAAATGTTTAATGTTGCACAACAAACAATTTCTGACCATTTAAAAGCTATGGAAAAGATTTGTGGCGGTTCCGCCAAACCGCACGGTTCACTTACCTGAAAATCCCCCATAACCACCCAATCTGATAACTTGACTAATGCAATCGCATTAGCACCTTAAATGCTTCACGCATTAAAGAGATCAACCCGTTAATCTAAAAGTCCCTGGAAAAGAAAACTTACCTTTTCCTTCGCATACAATTCCCCGTAAGATTTCTTGCTCAACTTATCAGGAATTCCAACCCAATTTGTCACCTTCGGCGCCAGGCCGATTCCCCTAGACAAATTTCTAATAACAAAAGATTTGGATTACATACTATGCAACCTTCGCCAGGGATCATAAACATTGTGCTGTTTATTTTTCAGCTTCGCCATGTGTATGATAAATCTCTTAACGTACCCATTGGCCGGCGACCTTTTTCTCCCAGCAATAAAATACCCAAGCAGCTGCATTCAATTAGCGCAATCGACGCTGAAGCCAATTTCCCTAACTCGCACTAAGTGCAAACAAAGAACGCTTTCCCTCCATAGGCTTCCTGGCGATACCATAAACAATCCATATCGTTTGTGGTATCCTAAACGTATTTTTCATTTAATGGCTGGCTGCTATTTACTCAGCCGACCCTCATTACCGAACGATGTATAGGTCGCTTTTCCCTTTGTCTTGTAATTGCCCTGAATCCATTCCTCATTACCTCGATGCATAATCAAACACAAACCCATTAGCATCCCACGAAATTCAATTTGTTTGTTTCAACGAACACACATCTCCTGGATGCACATTATGCCCCTTCTTGGTGTTTCAGATTCGTTATCATGGCTTCGACCCGTGAAAAGAACCGACGTACACATATACATGTGTACCATGACTGTTGGTTAGAGCAAATATAGCTGACACAACACAATGATCTGAAGTGCATAAGGGCGCAGAAACTTCAATTCTGTATTTGTTCGGGTGGGAGGTGAGAATAGGCCCAGAGTATTGGCGGAATGGCCATCTGTATCTGGTACCCGTGTCGAGTTATATTATTGAAATCAGCAAAGAGCTGGACATACTGGCGTTCAGGTGTTGCGTGACCGGAGTGGCGGAGCCCCTGAGAGTTATCTACATTGAAATCACTCCCAATAACGGTTTCATTGTGGGGATATACGGTCAAGATCCCATCGATAGAATCAGATAGAGCATCGAATTCCTTAGAGGGTGCGTTTCTATCCAATTTTGAGCTTCTGTAAAGAAAGCATTAATATATGATATGCTTGCGAACGTAAAGTTTTAACCACGAGAAATTAAATTCTGGATTGGAGCAGAGCCCATATTGTGGCAGAAGCTGATAAGCAATATTAGTTCGTATGTACGGTGCTGGAATACGATGTGGAAAGAATAGATGCACTAACTTATAACGAGGTAGAATGAAACCAAAAATATCTGTATCAGTCATTAGCTGGTTTTCGCTAAGTGCAAGGATTGCTGGTTTCTGGTTACAGAGGCGGGCGGGCACAGAGGAAAAATTGCATCCTAGGCCGCGAATGTTACAAAGATCAACGTGAAACTCCTGTTCCCTTGAAATGGGCTGGCACAGAAAAACAATACCGCTTCAGAAACGCATGCAAGTCGTAACCAGCGATAGATGAGCGAAAGCATCCACTACAGGTGTCATGTCCTTGTAGTAGGAGCCCCACTAGATCCGTGCCGAAATCCAGGTCACATCCCTTTCGTGACGAATATTACGCCACTCAAAACACCAAAAACCCGCAAAAGATTATAAATCAATGTAGAGTATCGATGCCTGAAGGACGCAACAGAGGTGCAAAAAGGAAAAACAGATACAAGAAAAGGAAATGGTACGGAATTTTCCCGCACTGCACTTCACTCGCGTGTATATCTTCACAATTTCCGCCCATTCGGAGATCGGTTTGCTTATTTTGGATTCACAAATAACTCAAATCCGTTTGTTTGCTTACGATCATACCAAAGATTTGATGCACGCACGAACCGATAGTCCAATGGGGTATCTTGTGTTTAATTCAAATACCCGAAACTGATTCGTGTTTAGCAGGTGTGCGAGAGCTATCAAGCTATAACGGAGATTTTAAAGCACCCATTGCTTCACTTGAGCAATGTTTGCCTCAGTCTCGGCCGTTCCTGGAGTGCTCGCGTGAGGCAAATCATTGCCGTATTGACGACTGTGGGGAAGTAGTATGTACCGGACACGGCACTCAGTTCACTTCCTTCCTCCATCATACACTGAACGAAAGTTCCGCCGAAAAATATCCACAAACGAAATAAATAAATACACCCAGGAACTGTGGAAAATTAAACACACTGACTTAGTTTGTTATTATTAATGTTTTTTATTTCACAACGGATCTCAATTCAAATATTTCACACGTTAGAAAATCCCAGCGAGGGGGGGAAAGAACAATTACATTACACACTTATCAACACGTCAAAGTTAATTGGTATGAACTGAACCACGATGGAAATATCAGCTTCGGAGGCTGACACTTTTTGGCCAACGTACTCAACACTCCAACAAGACTCCGTGTATATATCGCGTCTCCGCAGCGCTACGGAGAGCGGGGGGTGAGCCGACCGTCGCGAGCGGTGGTTGTAATAAGACTCAATCGATTCAACCCTCGGTTGGGGTGAGTTTGGTGGTGTAGTGGTAGATATCCTCTCCACTAAGGACATGTTTTTACTTACCACCAGAGAAACGTAAAGTCTCTCTTGGTGGAATAGAAAACCAGTTCTCGTAATGGAGATCATGGTGGTATGTGTGTGATCGTTTAGATCTGGGTTGTTTACTCATGCGCGAAGGCAATGGAAAAACAAAACGGGCAGGCGGCAAAGAAAAAGGAATCAGGGAGATCGTGGTTTATGATGTGCATCGCGGCTAAATAAATAGACGACGATGCATCGAAGAAATGTGTTAAAAGAAAAGATGGGACGAGGGCATTCTAAAAGTCTTAGATGAGTAATGCCCTTGTGTAAATAGACGAATAGACATTGGGAAAAGGTGCTAATGGGTTGCGATACTTTATACAATGAAAATTGTATATCGTATCTTGGGTCGGTGGCCGAAACGAATCCCTTGCTTGCATTTGTATATGCGGGGTAATTCGTTGTAAGAAACGGATTCTATATTTGCATTGTTTATGCTTTGAATTCAATCCGGCGGCTATGCACGAAGTCGATGATTGTTTGGAGATTCAAACAAAGGAGCATTTCGGGGTAAAGTGCTTGCAACTGTATCAATAGCTGCAGGTCATTGCGAAGGAAATTAGATGGTTATACAATGACGGTTTGTATAACATCTATGCCAATTGTATATGGCATCTAAGGCGACTCAAGTGTCGACTTCTAGTGTAAGTGTTTACACTAAACGAGAATTCGGTTCTTGGACGCTCATGCAGAGATGCATTGATGCCTGCATGAATGCCCTTGTGGGAGAAATTCTTTAGAGGAATTCCTGGGTAATGCGTATGTATGATTGGGATCTGTGATAAATTTGGATAGAATTCTTATGGGGAATTTTTAGATTCGAATGAATGAATGAAGGTAAGAATTCTTTTCCAAAAGCTTTTAAATAAATAAATTTGATAAGCTTGACGCGTGAACAATTTACAGGTGCTAATGCGATTGTATTAGCAGGAAATTATGAAAGTTGGGTAGCAGTTATGGGGGTTCTTCGGGTAAGTAGCAGTGGGGTTTGGCGGAACCGCCACACGACCACTTTTGAATGCTTTGTACCATTCATACACGCGTGTTTTCGATAGAGCTGAGTCGTCATTCGTCTTAACCAACATTTCCAACGATTCCGCACAATAAATTTCGTTGGAAGCACACAATTTGTTTAACCAAATTATCCATTATAAAAATCGAAAAACGTGTTTGAAGTGAACCAACAAAATCAGCAGCTCTAATCGAACTAATTGACAGATAGTGGTCAAACTTGAGGTCATTATGTCTCACAGTGGTGCCAACCTAGTGACAAAAAGAAATTTGACAACAGGCTTACGCGTGCATTTTAAATAAGAAATTCCAGGTAGACATTGGACAGAATGTATTTCCTTAGCAATGAAATTGACTGTGATAAATCAAGGCTTTTATAACCTTCTATTATCCAAGACCTTGTGTAAGAACTTGGAATCTTTTTTTTTTTTTTGCAACTTTGCCGCAGTGATTTTGTGTCCAAAGTACATCCTTTCCGAAGTCACTGAAGTCAATTCTTACTTTAATGAGAATGGGACTCTCCTGCGGTTCTTATCGCGAAATTGCAGACACAAACTGAATCCTATCTAAAACTCTAAATTTCAAAGGATCACAAGCTGTACTGTTATCAATAAACGAATCCAACGAAGTTTTACTTTTGAATTGTTTTTTCTTTTAATAAGAATGTGTGTTGGGGATTCGCACTGGACACCACGGTGAATCAAGGTCCAGATCTGTGGATCAGCTACCACCAGTTCACCGTGCAGCCCGGGATTCATCTCTGTGTATCGACTACCAACGCCAAGTTCGCGGTATACTAAAGGGCCCAGTCTAGGGGCCGACCGACGTCAAGGTCGCGGGACCATTAAAGTCCAGGCGCGAAGACGCACCGTTATCAAGTTCGTGAGATCGCACGTCAACGCCCAGAGAGTGCCCCAATATCAGAGAAGTCGAGAATGACAAAGTCTACATTGGCGAAACAGCTCATCAGCGCCCAGTTCGCCTCTCAGGAACGGATGTCCTGTGCTTTCCTCAACCTCGAGAAGAGAGGGCCACCAACGTTTGTCACGGTGGACATACGCCAGCACAACCTCCAAATCACATGGAAGGACATCCGACTGACCCACGAGGAGATAAAACTCCTGGCCACTCCAGAGATGACCAGCGACCACCGCTACTTCGTGGACAGATTCATCGGTCAAGCCGAGAAGATCTATCTTGACGAGGTCACAAAGTTTGTTGAGGCAACGACTGGCCTCACAGTCGACCGTCCTGCCGCATCCAAGACTGCGCCGGACACCGTGTATCAACCCAACAGCCGTTTGCTGCCATTGATGGCGCAACCACCAAGGTGGCTGGTAGCTCCTACCACTCCTGGCATGCTTGTGCCACCTGGCCATTCACCCAGAACACCAACGAGAAACGATGCAAAGGCAGTTGATGCACCGAAGGAATCCTCTTATGCAACCGTACCAAATCAACCATTCGAAACTCACTGTAACGGACGCCCGCATCTGGCTGTACGCGAAAGTGATGAGGGAGGTTCCCGAAATACAGCCAATTCGATTCGTCACGAAGCTAACATCGCTCAACCAGAACTAGCGAATTGGATCATTCCGCCAGTGCCCCAGCACCAGCGGAGAAAGATCCCAAGAAACCCGATGCAGCCCAAGACGGAAAGAAGCCTGCTGCAGAGAAACCCGCCGAGCAAGGCAAGCATACCAACTCAACGAGAGTGCTCGAGGCTCAGGTTGCGCTCGACCCAGTCTCCTCAATTACGATAAACAGCGCCGATCAAGGCAATAGACGACCACCGATGCTGCTCGAGGCCCCGTTCAAACTCTTTCCAGTTTCCCCAACTATACCGACAAGTAAACAGACGTCAACATCCATACCAGAGTCACCAAGACTCTCATTCCCCCGTAGCATCAGCGGTCCTCAGTCCAACAGCACATAGACGAGGACCGCACACACTCCCAGTGAGTATGTATAAGCAGGCCGCCGACCAGAGGGCCACCTGCCCAACGATCAACTCGGCCCATGTCCCGATGCTCGGACCAACGCCGAATCCCCAACAGAAATCGATGCTGCGCACGTATTGTGGAGCACAACAGCACATGGCCGTTCCTCGTGGGTTGCGAACTTACACCTCCGACCCAGAGGAACTGGTCCACCTGGAACATAATTCAACCCCGCTTGGTGGGCGGCGCTCCCCCGCATCCCAGCCAACCAGTACGTCTCTCCGTAATCCAGCAAAGGCGGTACTTCTCTCAGCCCAGTACGTACTGAGTCCGCAACTGTCATTGGACCCGTGGATGGTGCCATGGAAGAAGCCGCATCAGGCTCACCATTCCGGCCTCACAGGCCAAAGGCCGCATCCCATCGGTAGATACCTTCCAGAGACGGTACTCTCGTCGTCACCAATTCAGGGCGGACGGGTCTTTCCCGACCTCCGGATCACTAGAAGACCACGGCCCTGGGCCTCCGTCCCCGGGAACCAAAGGGTTCGCCAATGATTGGTGAAGGCGGGCGGAGTCTGTGTACTCGGCCATCAATAAAGCAGGTCTTAGGAAGTCAGACCATCGGACCTATCCCTCGCCCGACCATCTGCGTGAACCAACTGTCAGACATGCCCCTTCACCGTAAGCCGCGCTGCTCGCGACCGCTCGAGTCATCGTCGGAGCGCCAACCGAAGATTGAAGTCCGTGATCTGCTGGACCCCTGCTCCAGCGACACCTTCATCTCAGCGAAACTCGCCCAAAGATTGCGCCTCCCACGCCAAGCATCAACCTACGGTGTTGGGGGTCCTCGTGGCCTTGCCACAGGGACGCAGTCCGCCATCACAATCACTCCTCGACTTCACAGTTCGAGTCGGTGGACATTGAGGCCCCTCATCCTGCCCCGCCTCATCCTGTTCCGCCTATCGATGTACGTACCACCAAAACAAACAACGACGGGGGACCTCTCGTTAATGGCGAATTTGGACCAAGTCGAACCAAAAATCGCCGCCTCCGATGAGGTGGACTTAATTATTGGAGCAGATCTATGCCCCACCCTCATTCTGGAGGATCTAGGGGAGAATCAACGTTCCGGCCTCGTCGCGCAGGCCACTGAAGTGGGATCGGCCAACAGGAGCAGCACCCACCACAGCATCGAGCTTAACGGTGACCAGTCCTGTCACCAGCCACCACATGGCCATTCCTCGTGGGTTGCGACCTTACAACTCCAACCCAGAGGAACTGGTCGCGCATACCCTTGTGGGTGGCAGCTCACATAAGAAGACCAAGAGGAGGTACAGTCGGCATAGACCTACCGCTGACCCCCCTCCTGGACCATTCAACTCCAACCCAGATCGCATGGCAAGCTCCCGACGACCGATGGAGCCAGAAGATTTGTCAATGGTTGGCGAAGGCGGGCGGAATGTTGCGGATTCGCACTGGACACCATCATCGAATTCGCAACTGAATGCTACCCGTGGCAACCGAATAACAAATGTCAGCAACGAGCTGACATAATCAATTATTGTTCTGGTTGTCAAGCAAGCAAATTGAAAACTCTCTCTTCTTCGTTAGCGCTTGACGTAGATAGATGTTATCTAAAGAAATCAAAAGGAATCATTTAAATAAACTACATTATTGTTAATTTATCTACAAGCAAACTCTTTTTTTTTTATCTGGAGGATTCGTTCTGGACTTGCTGTATCTCAAAATTCGGTATTCTTTTCCCTTTTTTCAATTACATTTCCAGTTGTTTTAGAACCAACGGAATCAACATTTATTAGGCACGCCAGGAGCATTTCCGGGATCCTGACGTCCTTCCCCCGGCCTTCCAACAGATCCAGTTGTTGGTGGAAGTTGCGTTCAACGCTCGAATCCCGCACTCGATATAGTATGAAATTATATATGAACTAGCCCAGTGCTTCATGAAACTGAATCGTTTTTTTGCAATAAGTTCCGATCAAATAAGAAAGAAAATGAATACTGCTAAAGATTTCGGCTTATCTTTAACTCAACCAGAGCAATAAAAGTCAAATCAGATGAATAATAAACTATTTGACTGACTGTTATAAAAATAAATTGGAAACCAAATTCCCTAATGCAATCCACAGTCATTTTCGGAAAAAATTACCTTCCTTACTCTAGCCTCAATTGCTTTTCGTGTAAACTATTTGTGCAACATTTGGATTAATTGTACCATTTTTCGTTTGTATTATCTGTACAGTGACTCAAAGTGTAATAACTATTTGTCCTCGAAATTCGTTGGCTACACCCACAATCCCCACGCCACTTTTCTTAGCAACATCTGACCCGAGTTATTATTTACTACAGAACCGCCTCCAGCCCACTGCCAATCCTTTAAACAACACCCCCAAAGCCGAGGCGGACATACTATTCTTTAATCGGGTTCCCAAGGTTGGAAGCCAAACTCTCATGCAACTATTGCATCAACTCGGGGCTCGCAATGGCTTTCTAACAACAAGAGACCGTCTCAAAGGAATTGAAGACATAATTTGCACTGAATTTAAACAATTTGGTATCGCTGACGAAATTATGGAGCTACCACGTCCAATAGTTTATAGCAAACACACGGCTTTCATTAATTTTACAACCTTGGATTATCCTAGACCGATTTACATCAATTTAGTTCGTGACCCAGTTGACCGAATTGTTAGTTGGTTCTACTACATTCGTCAACCGTTTTATATAAACCAAAAACGGGAGCTCTTCCCCGATTTGCCAACTCATGACGAAGCATGGAAAAATAAAGATTTCGAGACTTGTCTACTAACAAAGGATCCCGAATGTGTGTTTGAACAAAACTCTAAGACTCTTGTATTATCTCACAGACGACAAGTATTGTTCTTTTGCGGACACAATATTTCCAAGTGCACGTAAGTATAACAACGTAGATAACGTTCGCGCCATTTAAATCTTCTGCTGCAGACCCCTCAATTCATATGAAGCCTTACAGGAGGCTAAGCGAATCGTTGATGAAGAGTACGCTGTTGTTGGTACATGGGAGGACACTAATACAACCTTAACTGTCCTCGAAAAATACATTCCCAAATACTTCAAAAACGCCATGAACGTTTTTTATAGTAAGTTATGTCAAATAGTTTGATAGCTAAAAGATTGCATACATTATTCCCCTACAGGAGTTAAATCTGTAATTGTGTCAAATGTAAACAAGTCTAGTCCGCCAATAAGTTCACGAGTCCGAGAAATACTCAGCAAAAATTTGACCAACGAAATCGAGTTCTTTAATTTCTGCAAGCAGAGACTGTATCAGCAATATAACTCCATTCGACAGTAGAGAGATACGGATACTGACTGAAAAGTTATACCCTTTAAATTGTTTTAGAAATTACGAAGCTCTCCTTTATTAGTTGAGTATACTAAACCATAAAAATGAAGTCATGTTTATAGTACAACCAATGACTCTGTTTTGTTTCTGATACAGAGTTTTTAACAGGTTTAAGTTAGGGAGGTATCCAGCTACTGGATAAAAAGGTCAAAAACATCCGATCAAAACAGTTAATGTCCGTCAGGCGTGCTATTTATAACAAATATATGAAAGTCTTCAATGACCCACGTAAATATTTTGAATATAGGAGGTGTAGCGATCCTAAAACGCTACTCCTAGTCAAATCCCCAATACCATCAAACCCTAAAATTCCTAATTGCATATTGAACCATATGAGCAATAAATTAACCCAAAGTTAATTTATCGCTCATTGATCCAATTCCACATAATAAACTCAAATCCCAAATTTTCCATTGCTTCATTTCAAATCCCATACTGAGTCACATGTACAACGAATTTAACCAAAAGTTAATTCATCATACATTGACTCAATTCCTAAAAACATTGACATCATGAAATCCTAAATTCAAAACGCACTTCATGATTCCCAATCCTAGAACCCACCCAACTAAACTTCTAACAAATTCCCAGAACACAACCCAAATTAAAACACGCAAACTCGTATGTGTGTTTCTGGGAATTTTGACCATAAAATAGTTGACAATTCTCAACTAGAAAATTTATAAAAGGGCGGTAAATTTTAATTTCGTGATCAGTTGAAGTTCCGAGGTCGAACCACTGACCAACATCGTGAGTAGATCTCCAAGAGGACAAATACATTGAAAAATAAAGTCAAGGACATTGAAAAGGTACTTCGGACTGTTCGTTTTACTAACAATTTCAATCCAAAAGGTTTATAAGCGGTGTGCTGTTCAAGGAGTTGGAGAACAAAGCAAAGAGTACTATTTTCCATTACAGATTGAGCAAAACAAATTAAGCAAGGTGAGACATTTGAGGCCCCGCAACTCGTGAAATTCCAAGAGATCACAACGCACCCCGGAGGGAAGTCACATTGTTTTGTATGACTTTCAAAAGAATATTTGAAACACCAGTATACAAAGGAGCAACGAGTTTCTGGTGGCTTGCGAGGCGATACACTCCGCACCTAACACCAACACCGAAGAACATAACGATGCTCAACTGTCCTCAACAGAGGTATATTGAGTGTATGTATGTTATTGGGTTGTCCCATATGAAATGTCCGATTTTTGTTCAGGCGCAAGTAAGAAGTTCTTGTGGCGGTTCCGCCAAATCCCACGGTTCACTTACCTAAAAAACCCCCATAACTGCCATCCAGTCTGTATCAACTTTCTGCTAATGCAATCGCATTAAGCACCTGTAAAAGCTTCACGCAATAAAATTCACCAAAGGTATTTACCTAAAAGCTCCTGGAAGAGAATTCTTAACTGCATTCATTTATTCGAATTCAAAATACCTCTTAAGAATTCTGTTCCAAACAGCATATTCCTGAAAAGAAAACTTATCGGTTCGCATATAATGTAACCGCATGATCAGGAAATCTTAGCCTATGTTACGTGCGGCTTCCACCACCCCCATCATTTAATTGTTGTTAATATAATTTGGTTTTGATATAATTTGATGGTAAGGTGGTGGGAAAAGTACACGATCCACATGTTGAGTGTGTGAACATACTCCGGATCGAGTGTGGATCGTGTGCAAGCTCGATTTCTGTTTTCGGAGTGGATGTTGATGGAGAGGGAGAGAGAGAAACAGCAAGAGAAATTTTGATCCCGTTTGTTTTGTTTTTGTTTCTATACTGTTGATTCGAGAGGAGGGATTGTGGTTGAATACGGTTAATGTTAAAAGAAGACAGTTTTTGAAAAGTCAGAAAGGAGGGAAAGTTAAGAATTCTGAAGTGTGAAAGCAAAAAAGAAAGAAAATTATCCCGTTTAAAAATAACATTTTTGTAAAGAAAAAGTTTCGAAAATATAAAAAAAGAAAAAAGAGAAAATTGTAAGGAAAAGTTTGTAAATGTAAAAGGTAACCCAAATAAATTGTGAACATAAGTTCCAAAAGAAAACCGAGATTGACTGATCTGATTGGAGAACGAAGCAGAGGTTGGAATTTTTCCTGTCCTGGTTAAGGAAGAATAATTTGAATCGGGCGAAACATTTGGGGCTCCACAAGGTAGTACAGACCTGCACAGACCTGAGCCGAACGAGATAGGATTGCTGAACAGGTAACCAATTTACGCTTGAATAAAATAATTTTCTGTGGACAAAACATCACAACTCCAAAAAATTAATCAATATTACACTATTCTCATGAGAAAGAAAAGCAAGAAAAGAAAAAAGAAAATTTCCCATTAACATAGGCGACTCAACGCAAACAATCTTTAATTAAATTAGCACTAACTTAATGCTAATATCAAAACACTTCTACTGAAATTCTAACAAAATTCGCATTTAACACTAGAAATAAATAAATAAATAAAAATAAAAAAAAAAACAGTATCGACTAATTTACAAAAATAAAGAAAAAGAAGAAGAAAAGGAAAAAAAAATACATATATAAATTTCTTCGTTGCCTGTGACTCTACACCTTCATCCAAAACACGATGGGGCACAGGTATAGACTATTTGGTGCCGCTGAATAACTTCAATCACCTCGTAGACAAGAAAGATTAAATCATCAAACCTGCCGTGGTCCCTCCGGAAGGTTTGTCCGCAGAGCAAACAACACAATTTTCTCTTTTTTCTTTTTTTATATTTTCGAAACTTTTTCTTTACAAAAATATTATTTTTAAACGGGATAATTTTCTTTCTTTTTTGTATGTTCACACACTCAACATGTGAATCGTGTACTTTTCCCACCACCTTACCATCAAATTATATCAAGACCAAATTATATTAACAACAATTAAATGATGGGGGTGGTGGAAGGCGCACGTAACACCTTGAGTTGACTATTCCCAGCCTAACATGTGTACAACTTGTCTTACATACAAATCGATTCATTGTCCAACTGCCAAACAGCGTCGGGCAGCTTGTTTGTTCAGCTGGCATATACCCGACCATGATCCCTCGCCTTTGCCACAAACTAATTATCCACCATATACAAATGCAAGCAATTTGTTTTGGCCACCGACCCAAGATACGACATACAATTTTCATTGTATAAAGTATCACAACCATTAGCACTAAGACATTTATGATGCCCTCGTCTCATCTTTTCTCTTACCATTTCTTCGAAGTATCGTCGTCTATTTATTTAGACGCGATGTACTTCATAGACACCGATCTTCTCGATCTCTTTGTCCTTGCCGCCTGCCTGCTTTGTTTTGCCATTGGCTCCGCGCATATGTAAACAATCTGATCTCAACACACACCACCATGATCTGCATTACGAGATCTGGTTCTCTGTTCCCACAAGAGAGACTTTACGTTTCTCTGGTGGTAGGTAAATCTTTTCCCTAGTGGAGGGAAATACTTTCTCTCTCAGGGAAAATGCCCCTAAAAATGTCCCTCGTAGCGAATCAGATCTGCACGAGATGATTATCGCTGGGTCGTTTTCCATCCGACGACCGCCATGGTCGTTGCTCCTCCCGCGGTCAGTATCGCTGCGGACGCGTACGTCACGTAGTTGTTTATCACCAGTTTCTAGTTAAGCGTTTTTTTATTTTTTATCTAATTTCACTTAAAGAAAATATATCAACAAGGCGAAGTTAACAGCAATAGTTAGAATTCTAAGTTGCGTGAACATTTAATGTGTGATTTGATTTGAATAAAATAACATTTCCTAAAAACAATATCTGTGTTTCACTTCCTGTGTTGGTGTTTCCTTTGATACGTGTCGGAACTTTAGTGACAGTCGATGGGGATGGGAATGAACGGAGTGCCCATGCCTGGCACAATACTCCTAATTTCCACAGTGGTGACCCGAGGACGAACACTCCAACTTATGATCCTCCAAACAATAAATAATTGGTGTCAGTGAAAGTGCATAAGAATAGTGACTATTCGGTGCGGCGACTGTGTCAGTGACAATCAGTGAGCAATTGTGGCGGCAATTGCCGAAAGTCAATGAACGGGCAAACATCGCCCCAACGACAGCATCAACAGACGACATATCACGTCAGCACCTCTAACAGCACGAGGAAGAGCAAAACTCCAGCACCAGGAAGCCGATCAACACCAGGACAACCAGGTTTTGTCTTTATTTTATTCTCTCTTTTAATTTCGTCAATTTTCCGCATTGAGGATTTAAATAAAAGAACATTTCCTAAAAACAACATCTGGTGTTTCGCTTCCTGTGTTGGTGTTTCCTTTGATACGTGTCGGAACTTTAGTGACAGTCGGATGGGGATAGGAGTGAACGGAGTGCTCATGCCTGACACAATACTTCCCACATTCTCGAGTAAACATCTGTGCCAGCATGGTAAATTTTCATTTTTTATAAAGTAAAGTGGTACGTGTGCTTGACGTGTGAGAGTTTTAGGGTTCGTTAGAAGTACAGTTCTTTTTTCTAGGAATTGTTTACCATACAGTTCAAATTTGAATCCTCTTCCTTTATGAATGTACAATGAGACATAATGCGCGATTGGCAATGAAAAACATTAATAACGCAATTTGAGGATGTAGCGGTAAACGAACGCCCTCCTTCGCAACCCCTTTATGTAATTCCATAAAAATTTCAATATGCTCCCACAAATAGTTTCGAAACATCGCTCGGCCCTTCGTCTACATATTCATAATAAAATGACCTCTTCCAAAAAGGGCAAGCCTTTTTTACCCTAATCACCCCCCCCCCCCCCCCCCCCCCCCCGCGCCACGTAGACCCTCAATACCTTCCCTCTAACCATCTACTATCAAAACGTCAGAGGTCTCCGCTCTAAAACGCAATCGATTCTACAAAATGCTCATACCCTCCCTTTCGATATATACGCACTAACCGAAACCAACCTTTTCCCCAGCAGTCACAGTCGAGAACTATTCCCCTCTACCTTTAACCTTTTTCGTGATGACGATGGTACATGTGGGGATTCACCTTGTCGTGGTGTGCTACTTGCCATCCAAAATAAGCCCGCCTCATCTCCTATTGCCATCTCTTCTCCTCCCAATCTTGACTATGTCGCAAAAAAAATTGACCAACGCCCAAAGTCTTTATACATCATATGTTTCTATATATCTCCTTCGCAATCGATCGTGTCATACGAACTGACAATAGCAGCGGTTGATCATCTAACCGAGTTAAGTACTTCACTTGAAGATATCGTTGGTATTGGCGATTTCAACCTCCCCCATCTCCAATGGACGTTGTCAGAGGACCAATCCTTTTACACCTCAAACCCCACTAGTACCAAAGGAATGTCTTTTTATAGACGGTCTCACCGAATCAAGCCTCCGTCAAATAAGTAATGTGCCAAATCATATGAAGAGGCAACTTGCCCTTGTGTTTACAAGGGACCACTATAATTCCTCAGTTGCCCTTAGTCCTCACGCTCTCTCCACCATCGACAATTACTACCCCCCGCTTCTTGTATTTCTTTATCGTGACAGCTTATCCCAAAACCTCACCAACCCACGTCCACTTTTTCCACAACTTCTGCAAAGCTAACTTTCGCCTATTAAATAAGCATCTTAGCAGAATCGCATTTCGCTTTGATCACCTAAAGGTAAAAGAAGCAACTACCGTTCTCTATAAGGAAATATACAATGCAATTTCCCTCAATGTCCCTTATTCACGACATAGGACATCGGTATAGTCGCCTCCTTGGAACGACCACAAACTCCGTACTCTTCGGAACAAGAGGAATAATTTGTGGAACACTTTCCTAAGAACACCCTCTTCCCTGGACTACTTCAACTTTCTTGGTTCCATTTATAAATTCACCGAGCTTTACAACTCCCTTTACTACAATTATGTCACAAAAACACAAAACAACCTGATAAATGACCCCAAACGTAAACTACAAACGTAAATATCCCAACTCCCTTTCCTATGACACGATTAGTTCTACCGACCCGCAAACTACTGCTAATCTTTTCGCTTCTTTCTTTAAAAGATCCTTCACTGACAACTCTTTCGAGCCTAACTGCTTTTACCTCAAAGACCTGCCCGAATTCTCCCTTAGCCCCTTCACCGCTCAAATTATTCAACATCACCTAGTTGAAGAAAAATCAAACTTGCTTAAAGACGAGATCAGCCCTGGTCCTGATGGACTTCCGGCTTTGCTTTTAAAAAGATGTTCCTCTTCCCTTTCTCTCCCGCTACAAACGATATTCAATATATCACTTACACAAGGTGTTTCCTAAATATTTGGAATTCCTCTTTTGTCAACCCCATACATAAGAAGGGGCCAAAAAATAATATTGGTAACTACCGTCCCATCTCCAAACTGTCGCATGTTCCAAAACGGTTCGAAGGCATTCTTTACAACGCGTTATGTTTTCGCTTCAAATCCATCATCTCACCCAAACACCACGGTTTTCTTATGGGTAGGTCGACCACCACCAATCTAGTTGAATTCTCATCCCACGCTCTCCGTGCCTTAGAGAACGACAACGAAGTCGATGTAATCACAACCGATTTCAGCAAGGCCCTCGACCAAATTTCACACAACCTCATTCTCTTTAGGCTATCCTCCCTTGTCTTCGAACCCCTACTGATAAAGTGGATTTCTTCCCATCTTAACGATCGAACCTAGAGTGTCAGATTTAGATCCACCCTCTCCAATCCTTTTCTTCCCACGTCAGGAGTTACCCAAGGCAGTCATCTTGGACCCCACCTATTCATTCTTGCTATTAATGATATAGACTCCAGTATCAAGCACTCCTCAATCTCTCTATACGCGGACGACACTAAACTCTTTAAGACGATCCGCTCTTCTGTCGACTCCTCACGTCTCCAAATGGATCTCGACAGTTTTTCAACTTGGTGCCAAAATAACTGCCTTGAACTAAATATTGCCAAATGTCACTCAATCACCTTCTCCCGTAAACGATGCCCCTCCTAACTACGTTCCTATGTCTTATTCAACCAAGAGATAACATCTATACAAACGATTCGTGACATTGGCATCTTATGTAATGAGGGAGCTTAGCTTCATCCCACATATTGATGACATTATTCTCAAGGCCAACTCTGTCCTTGGTTTTGTGAAACGCTGGTCGAAAGAATTCTCTAATCCCTACGTTTCCCGACCACTCTATATAGCCTATGTCCGCCCCCTTCTTGTATATGCTAGTCAGGTTTGGTCTCGTCATTACTCGTCCCAAATTCGCTGGGTCGAAAGCTTGCAACGTCGTTTTTTGCGTTTTGCCCTCCGAGTATTGAATTGGGAAAATCCCCTGATTCTACCCCCATACATGAGCCGTCTCCATCTAATTAACCGTAACACACTTGAAGAGCGCAGAATTCATGCCGACATCCTCTTCATCCACCGTCTAATCTCAGGTTCAATCAACTGCCCAAGACTGCTCTCCTCCATCACATTTTCCAATAATCTCCGCCCATCACACGTCTTACGGCGCTAATGAACCCATTTCTCGAATCCAGGGGTGGGCAAACTCTCACCCCACGTTCTTTGACTTCAATCTCATCTCCCCCGCTCTCAAAGGTCGTCTCCTCCCTCATCCCTCCTGACCTCACCCCGCCCACCCCCTACACTCTCCCATATTCACACTCACACCCTAGCATCGGGCTTATCCTCGCCCTTCCCTGTCCGATCTCTATTATTCTATCCATCCTTGTTTAGATCCCCATCCCATTTTTAAATAACTTTAAAGTTAGTCCCCCACCCCCAACCTGCATGCCTTAGTTTTTAAGGTAGTTTGTAAGTCTATTTATAAGTTTATATGTTTATACGACTTGTACTAAACGAAATGAACTGAAGGTTCTGCCATCTATCTATTCATTCATTTATACGACGTTTGTTTGGAAAATTCCGTACGGGAAAAGTCAGCCTCGAAAATGAACCACGTGGGAAGCCGGAAACATTAGCTGACGACGATGTTTTAACAATAGTAGATGAGGACCCGACGAAATCGGTGCCGGAGTATGCACAAAGCATGGGAGTATCCCCAATGGACAATAAGGCAATATCTTTCTCTCATAGGAAAGGTAAAGGAACTCGATAAATGGGTACCACATGAACTGAACGAGTCCCAAAAACTACGGCGCCTGGAAATCTGCGCATCGCTTAGATTAGGAAACCAAACTGAACCGTTTTTGCACCGTAAAAACACCTGTGATTAAAAGTGGATTCTGTATGATAAACGTAAAAAACCAGTGGTTGGATGCAGGTCAAAAACCAAACCACACCCCAAGCCCGATCTTCACTCAAAAAAGGTTATGATGACAATTTGGTGGTCATCGAAAGAACCAATCCACTTTCCATTTCTTAATCCAGGAGGAACGATAAACGCTATCAAATATTGTGAGGAACTCGACATATTGCATGCTAAATTGGCTTAAAAGCATCCTGCGTTCCGTGCACACCCTGTATCTAGCCCTGAGTAATACAAATAAAGTAAAAACAGATGTTTACCAAACATATGAACAATATTTTCATTCACTTTATATTAAATTGACTCTATTCATTTCTAGAGTCGAGAGATGAGAAGTATTTCTGGAAGGGAGTCCATGACTTACATGAAAGGTCGCTGAAAATTATAACTAGCGACAGACAATACTTTTACTAACATACATTGTGCCTTTGTTTTCAAATAAAGGTTCAAAGTCCTTGAAACGTCCGGTTAAAATTAATATAACATCATTATCATCATCGACACTACAACCGGGATCCGGCCTTGGCTTTATTTAGCAAATTTGTTAAGCTTTCCATAATAATTTGTTTTTCCGGGCAAGGTTATTAGCCTTGCGCCAACAAAATTAATACGAGGGTTGCCTCTTATGTTTCGGGATTTGGCAACCCTAGTGTTGCAATCCGTCAATTGACAGCTCTGTCGTAAAGTTGGACATTTTTTAGGTTATACGCACTCAGAACGTTTTGACATACGAGCGCTATTTGTGTTGTTTACAGTAACTTAAAAGATTCATCTCGGCCCAAAAATGGAATTAAATCGTCAACATTTTCGTGCGATTATTTTTTACAACTTTCGGCGTGGATTAACTCAGCAACAGTGCGTGGATGAACTTAATTCAATTTTTGGTGATGAAGCTCCATCAAGGACCAGTGTTTATCGATGGTAAGGTGAATTCAATCGTGGTCGTAGTTCACTCCAAGATGAATTTCGTGAAGGTCGTCCAAAATCAGTTGTTGTTCCGAAAACCATTGATGCTGTGCGCCAACTGATATTGGAAGATCGTCATGTGACCTATCGTGAGATTAAGACAACCTTAGGCGTTAGTGGGACCAGCATACATTCAATATTGCATAAACATTTGACTGTCAAAAAAATTTGTTCACGTTGGATCCCACACAATTTGTCAATCGCCCAAAAAAAGGCTCGTGTCAATTGGTCGAAAGAAATGCTCAAAAAATACGGTCGCGGTGCTTCGAAACACGTCTATGACATCGTGACAGGTGATGAATCGTGGATTTACGCGTATGAGCCTATGCTGTCTCGGTGTTTCAAGATGAGCCAAATCCAACAAAAGTTGTTCGCGCACGAAGCACTTCCAAGCAAATGGTCGCCTGTTTTTTCGGAAAAACTGGACATGTCGCAACCGTGCCACTAGAGCAACGCAGAACAGTCAATTCTGAGTGGTACATAATCATTTGTTTGCCAGTTGTCTTCCAAGAAATCAGGAAAACCAACCGCCGAAGACGGATCACTCTTCACCACGACAATGCGAGCTCTCACACATCGGCTGCGACAACTGCATTTTTGAGCACCCAAAACATCGATTTGATGGGTCATCCGCCGTATTGTCCTGACTTGGCACCGAATGACTTCTTTTTATTCCCGTACGTAAAAAACAAACTGAGAGCGTTTTTCGACACCTGAAGAAGCAGTTGCTGCATTCAGAATGCATGTGTTGGAGATACCTCAATCAGAGTGGCAAAAGTGCTTCGACAATTGGTTCAAACGCATGCAAAAGTGTATAGATCTTCATGGGGAATATTTTGAAAAACAATAAAGTGATTTTCGATGATCAATATTTGTTTTTGTTCTCTAATCCCGAAATATAAAAGGCAACCCTCGTATATACACCCAACAAAAAGTAATTGTCAATGGAGTAATTGTCTTAGATACTTGGTGCGAAAATTAGGATTTAAAGAATAAATCAAAATTTAAGGCAATTGAAACTGAAACAGCATAACTCTATTGTTTGATTAAGAAATTGTAAATGTTAATTCATGATTATTAAATATTAACTAGAAATAAGATTTTTATGGGAAGGCATTAGATGTCGTCGCAACCCGGTATCATAGCCAGGGGGTGGGAGCCTTTTTTCAGCACACGCTTGATGTATTATTCTCTCAAAATATATAAAACGAAAGCCGATAGCCCTGATTCCAATTGCTTCAAATCGATAAATATATATATATATCATATATATATATATATATATATATATATATATATATATATATATATATATATGTATATATATATATATATATATATATATATATATATATATATATCATCATCAGCACTACAACCGAGAACCGGTCTTGGCTTTATTTACCAAGTGCTGAGGCTTGTTAAATTTTCCATAAGGATTTGTTTTTTTTTCGGGCAAGGTCATTAGTCTTGCGCCGGAGGCTCCCCGATGGGGAATCGAACCCCGGTCTCCCGTGTGACAGTCGGGTATACTAACCACTATACTATATATACATATTTAAATATATACATATATATATATATATATATATATATATTATAATATATATGTATATATATATATATATATATATATATATATATATATATATATATATATATATATGCATAAATATGCATATACAATTTTTGAAAACTGTAAAGAGTTTGCTTCTTTTAATATGTGCGCATTCCCTGCTCTCCGCTGGAATTTAACGATTGATCTGGCCGTTCCGTGATAACGTATTATTATAGTTTAAAATATCATATCATATCATCAACAAGGATGCAGGTTCAATAAGAACACCACCCATGAAAAGATAAAAACACTAATTGCACCAGAGAAGATGGTAGGAGTGAAACACGTCATTAAGTTCTTTTACTGGTGATACTCCACTGTCGACATATCAGATAATCCTCCAAGATGCACACAGTCGTCCTACCGCTAGCAACAGCTTTTCGCCAAGAAGAAACAAAGAATAAAACACTAAATGTTAAATTGGTAACTTCGCGATACCGTTTATTGAGTTATTACTAGTTCTACGGTGCACATATAACAAAGAAATTTGACAGTACTTTTTCTTTAATTTTATGTATTTAAGAAGGCTATTTCGAATACAAGATTTAATGAACGCGGGAAACTCTTGCACTGATGCAGCGACTATAACTCCACTCGGGGCGTGCGTACTCCGCAATGTATCAGACTCGACTGACTGATTCGATCTCAGTTGGGGTGAGTTGGGCGGTGTGGTGAACAAGGCAAAGAAAATTTTCGTTTTTGGGACCGACCAACAGGAGTGGATCTCCGGTACACAAATCCTAACGAGGGTGTGTCCACTTACGCGCGGATCACTTTGTTTGCTCGTGACGCGAGCTCATGGGTGTACGAACAGTGGGCATGAAAATTCACATGAAGGAGCATCTTTGGAAGAAGTGTTTGCACCAGTGATTGAAATGATTACACAATGACGTATACATCCACGTCGGTTGTGTATTGCATTCATAGCGAGTCAAGAGTCGAATTCCGTTGGAACAAGTAAACGCAGGAAGATTGCTGTGTGTTTGATGGACATGTTGCCGACCAGAGGAACCGATCGGGTTCCTAAATGGTTCGTAAAAGATGAATCGGAATCGTTTTGGGTGACTTGTTATCGTTTGATGCCATGGCAAGATGGTGATCTTGCCGTGGATTTATATTTCAGGTTAGAAATGATTGAAGGGGAGCTTTGACTTGCTGGTGTGCAGGTAAGCGGCTATGATTGGTAAGTATTACAGGTTGGGAATGGGGAGTTGGGTTAAGACAACGGGTTGTTTGTGGCGGTGCCGCCAAACCCCACGGTTTACTTACCTAAAACCCCCATAACGGTCATCCAATTTCCTAACTTCAATAATACAATCGCATTAGTACCTGAAAATGCTTCACGCATCATATAGATCAAATCAAGGATCTTAAAGCCCCTGTCAAAGAAAACTTACCTTTGATGCATGCTCTTCGCGTATAATTTCCCGTAAGAATCCTTTCTTTACCTTATCAGGCAGAACTCCCATTATTACGACCCAATCTACATCAGTTTCCGCTAATGCAACAGCATTACCACCTGTAAATGCTGCACGCCTTAAGCTTACCGAATATATTTATTTTCAAGCTTCTGCAAAAGAATTCTTACCTGCAAGCATAACTTCGCATGTAAAATCCCCTAAAAGAGTTCTTTATCTTATCCTAAATTACCTGAAAGAAAATTCATCGGTTCATATATAATACAACCGCATAATCAGGAAACCTTACCCTTGAGTTGGTTTATCCCAGCTTCATCATGTGCATCATAAATCACCAGACAAACACATTGGCTGGCGACCTACACCCAAGGGATTAAAACAAATACACACATCTCTTCGCACCAATTAAATCCTACAGCATAAGCAAATGCAAATAGGAATTCAATACTTACCCTTACCAGTGATGCCATAAACACAATTTTCTGGTAATCTAGCCAAAACCTATTAATACCATTTCTTCATTGCGCCGCGTCTATTTATTTAGCCGCGACGCACATCTCAAACAAAGATGCAACTAGCATCCGACGAGTTTCGGTTTTGTTTGTTTTACCAGACTCGCATCCCATGAATGCACCTCTTCCTTTCTTTGTTTAGATTCCTTCCCATGGTTTTGATCCATAAAAGAACCAGTTTGCACGCATATATGTGTACTGTGGCGATCTTCCGTATGAGATCTGTTGGTTACCCCAAAGAGAGATTTTACGTCTCTCTTGGAACAGGAAATACATTCTTTATTTAAGAGAGTCAGCTTCACTGACCGAATTCCCTAGTCAGCGAATTTATATCGCCAAGTCCTTTTCCATCTGCCGACGACAACAGTCGTGCGGACTTCCGCTCCCGTTCCGCGGACGGGAGCGATAGTAACGAGTCTAGTGTGAAGTACCAGGAGATCAGTGTACGGAATTAAATAGTGAATTTCCTTCACCAAATAATTAAAAACAGTGTTCCAGCTTTCGTTCGTGAAGTGAATAAAAAATTTGATAAGAACTGCGTGCTTTTTATTTTTGCTTGTCCGGTGTTTGTGCTTTTCCCCTCGATGTTCGACTTGTTGCCTTTACAGCGGAATTTATAGTGACGATGGCGGAAGGAAGTGAATCAGCGTCGTGCGCCGGCGCACCATACTTCCCCGCCACAGGTTCTTCGGGCGAGCCTTAAAGAACCCCCACAAGTTCATAATAAAACCCAATCTCTAATCGTATTGATACCAAATGGATGTGCAACGGTCGGCAAATATTCTTAAAAAAAAAAAGTATATTCTGAGATAATATTTAAATTAATAATTTAAAAATTACAATTATATTAATTCTATTTACATCCTTTTTTTAAAAAAAGTAGTTATCGGATTAACTCAGAAATTTACTCAAAACTGGTTTCCGCTTTAAGCAATGAGAGTACATTGCTCCTCCACTGAAAAGGGCTACCACCCTCTAAAATGTCTGCAGAATAAAATGTAAAGCAACTTATTTCAACTAGCATCTTGAATTTATTCATACAAAAAAGTCACATATTTTAAGACTCGCCACTATATAAAAAGTGTATATAAATATTTCAGTACAGTGCTTTCTTTAGCTTGCTTCCTCAGAACATGTAGTTGATAGGAAAGAGCATCTGACAGCTCCATCAATACGCACCTGACGCCACTGCTTATTATAAGAATATACGCTTTACGTATTTAAAACACAGCTTGTAAGTCATAGATACATTTATTAATTGCTTCCTCCTAAATTCAAAACAAACTTGTGACCCAAAAATGCATAGCGAAAAAGGGAAAGACGACTAAGAAGAATGATGTACTACAACAATACAAGAAAAGCTCAAGTAGACGTTCTGATTTTCAATCGCGTACCTAAAGTTGGCAGCCAATCCCTTATGGAACTTATGTACAGCTTGGGAAGTTTAAATAATTTCGTCAATACACGCAATGAAGCTAAATCACAAGAGACAATCCTATTAGAACAAAGCGAGCAGAGGAAACTTGCAGCGAAAATTATTTATGCGCAAAAACCCCCAGTAGCTTATAGTCAACATGTGGCATACCTCAATTTCACCAAGATGAACATGCCGAGACCGATATACATAAATCTCGTACGCGATCCTGTAGAAAGGATCATCAGTTGGCACTACTACGTACGCGCTAAATGGTACTACGAAGATGTAAAACTGAAACTCGGTCCCATAGCACCACCAACACCTGACAAAGAATTTATGGAAATGGACTTAGACACCTGTGTCAAGACTAAAAATATTCACTGCCAATACACTCAAGGAGATCTCAGTAATATAGGCCAAGATCATCGTCGTCAAACTTTATTCTTTTGTGGCCAAAACATTCAAGCGTGTATGTAAGTAAACATGAAGTTTTGGGTTTAAGCTGCCTCTACATCTACACGTTTACCACCCTTAAGGCCATTCAACTCAGAAGAGGTTTTACAGAGAGCTAAGCGAACCGTAGAAGAAGAGTACGCCGTTGTTGGTACTTGGGAAGATACTAACATAACACTGGCCGTTTTCGAACACTACATACCAAAGTTTTTCAAGCATGCAAAAGTCGCATACTATAGTAAGTCGATAGCGTATAAAGAAATAAACTTAAGTATATTCATGTAAGTTTTTAGTCGACCAACATAGGTTTGCATCAGTTAACAAGAACCCCACAAAGGGTATAGTCAGTAATGAGGTTCGCGAGATGATCAGAAAGAACTTCACAAGGGAAATCGAATTCTATGAATTTTGTAAGCAGCGACTTTACAGGCAATACGCAGCGATCGGTTGGAAACTCGGTGATGAGTACGAATACTCTATGATCGACGAAGCATAGAATGTTGAGATGATCGAGAAAACATTTTTTTGAAAAAGCCCAAATATTATCTGAGAAAGTGCGAAAGTAAGATATTCATTTAGGAATAGAAAGCCATACTTTTTTTCACAAATAGCACTGAAAACGTATATTCATGTAACTAAATCTATAGTGATATTTGAAATAAAAATTATATCTCTCCTAAACCGAATCATATAGCTGTTAATATTTTAATACTTTAAAAAAAGAAATGTTCACTATGGGACTAGCACGAATTTAAAAAAGAAGATACACTAATTTTGAAAAATCTTCTCCCAACTCATTTATTAGATATTACCATCAAATATTTTTCCAAAGCATTTTTACATTCTTCGAGAGTAGAGAAAAAAATGTAATTTGGGTTCATTGTACAATCTGGTGCCCAAGTTGATTTCGCAAAAAAGTTCTTGTCCCATTGCGAACAGTTAACCCAGAAACTGATAGATTTAAAATAAGAAAATTAAACAGCCTTCAAATATTAAAAATAGAATGTTTAAAATCAATTAAAACACGGACGGAATAAATACAGTCTGATGTAATATGCTTTAATTAAATAATGGTATCGACAGTTAAAATGCTAATGACCTTGCCCGGAAAAACAAATTATTGTGGACAATTTAACAAGTCTCAGATATGGACCGGATACCGGTGAAGAGACTTGCTAAATAACGCCATGACCGGATCCCGGTTGTAGTGCCGATGACGATGATGATCGAGAGTTAAAAATAAAACGTCTGCAGAACGAAAAAAAAGATTAATATATAACTAAGCCGCTGGTGCATTGTTGTTCGTTGAAGAAATGAGGAAGGAGTGACGTAGGTACAGCTGGAGTTAGTTAAATTCAATCGTAGTGATGTGTAGATGTCGCGCAAGAGTCGGAAGTACCCGGGCAAGAATAGTAGTTCCAACACTTCCCCCCGTCCAATGCGTGAATCCTTAAATGAGTAGGTTCGTCAATTCGATCTTAAATTCGTGAGATCGACACACCACCATCTTTTAATGCCGGAAGGCTCTTGATGAAGATGTCGACTGGCATAAACTCTGTTGGCACATAGTCAATTGTCAGATTGTTCCGCTCTCTAGAACTTCCCGGACAATGTGGTGACGAACGTCAATGTGCTTCTGAAGTGGAAAACTGGATTATCCGCAATTCTGCAAGTCCCATTGTTGTCATTGAAGATTTTTAACTCTCCTGGTAGGTCGATGATTTGTTTTTGAACATACATCGCTTCTTTTACGGCTTCCAGTATGACCATGTCCTCGTCCTCCGTTGTAGAGAGGGCAGACACAATTTAAAAAAAGTGTATATCTGGTGTACGATCGCCTATCAACCAGACGTTTAGACCAATCCGCGTCCACACATCCTATGAAACATATCCCCTTTGTCTTCGGTAAAATTGCAGTTCCTTTCAGATATCGAAACACATGTTTCACAGCCTTACATCATCATCGGCACTACAACTTGGCCTTATTTAACAAATCTCTGCACCGGTCCCGATTTCGAGCCGATGTCATCCAGTTTGGCAGTCCCAGGCTCTGGACGCCATCCCTCCATCGCAGACAAGGTCTGCCGCGCTGTCTCCTTCCATACATCCTACCACAAAGGGCTTTCCGGGCAAGCTCCCCTTCGCCCATTCGAGCTGGGTGTCCCGCCCACCGGAGTCTACCGAGCTTGATTTTACAGCCTTACAATGTGAATAAATTGAACCCTTTGCCGTAGCGGTACCTTTCCCTCTCGGAACAACAATCGACCTCAGTCTTTAAATGAAATTTATTAGCCAATGAATAAATTGTTATGTTTGCATAAAGTGGATTTATTCGTTTATGCTGGCGCAAGACTAATAACCTTGCCCAGAAAAACAAATTATTATGGAAAAATTTAACAAGCCTCTGGACTTGCTAAATAAGGCCAAGACCAGGTCCCGGTTGTAGTGCCGATGATGATGATGATAATTCGTTTATGTATCTACTAGATCTCCTTGTAATTTACAATAAACTACAAGATGAGGAGAAGTTAAAACACAATGAGTGAATAAATTGGTAATCTCGTCAACTCAACAAAAAAAAAAAATGGGGTTGCGAGAGGCCGACTATAGTGACACAAGGACAGCTGTGTCCTTCATCTTATCTCTGGCTTCTGGTCATCTTGCGATAACCAGAATCACCCACATCCGTGAGGATGTTGGGCTCGGTCTCGAGATATCTGAAAAGAAAAAAAAAGGTGGGGGGGGGGTTATCTAAGGATAGCGCGGACAGTGTTAGTTCAGGTGTTCTCTAACTACTTGGATGGTGGGAAAGAAATTATACAAGACCAGTAGGTCTTGGATGCGGTAGTAAAAGCAGATCACGTCTTTGGCGTCTAATGATCTGCGCTTTGGTCGTTTTTTTTTTTTTTTTTTTTTTTTTTTTTGGTCCCGGTAGGAAGGCGGAAATCTTCAAAAGATATCTCTAGACCGACCCTGGGGCATGCCGGGTTTTTACCGATTAAACCCAGACTCATATTCCCGTTGATCCCCACGGAACTTTCTTTTAGATATTCCATCGCAGGGCGGGACGGAGTTTACTTGTTCCTCCGCTCGTCGCGTCGCAACTGCTGCATCATTTCACAGAGAATACCATTGGTTACGGACCATGCCTGTTTTGAACTAAGCATGTATTCTATTACTCCAACCGAAGTAACTGACCGTCTCGTGTGTCTCTCCAAAATCGTTCGTGCGGTCTCGAATCTCACGCCCTCTGTAAGTACGTGTTCCGCATTTTCTATTTTGCCTTCACAATACAAGCAGTATGGGTGATTCACATGCTTATACTTGTGCAAGTATTGCCGGAAGCATCCATGTCCTGATATTAGCTGAGTCAAGTAGTAATTCAGCTCGCCATGTTTTCTTTTCACCCATGTTTCTATATCAGGTATCATGGTGTGGGTCCATCTTCCTTTGGTGGAAGAATCCCACCTTCGTTGCCATTCTCTTAGGCTTGAGAGCTCTAATTGTGCCCACATTCACCGACGATTCTCTTGGGAGACCTTATGCAAGGCAGCGTTTTCTTTAGCTGCAATGTCCAGTGGCGTTCTCCCGGGCAAAACATTTATAGCATCGTCGGATACCGTTCGAAATGCACAGCATACTCTTAGTGATGCCAGTCTATGCGCTGAGTTCACTCCCCTCATGTATGACTTATACTGTGCGGCTCCTGCCCATATGTGAGCTGCGTACATTATAGTGGAGGTATGGACACTGGTTATGAGTTTCCTTATGTGGGGCCGGGGTCCTTCAACATGGGATAGCAGTCTCGCTACATCTTTGCATACTCTTGCCGTTTTTTAACTCGTTTTCCTCGGGTGTTCCTTGAAGCTCAACCTGTTGTCGAGTATAACACCAAGATATTTAATATAAGGACTGGATTTGACTATTTGTCCTTCTATTTCCAAATCGAGGTGTTCAACTTTCTTGGGGCTGCTTATTAAAACTGCCTCCGTCTTATGTCCAGCTAGTTTCAGTCCGGCTATATCTAGCCAGCATTTAATGCCCTGGATTGCTTGGGAGCAAAGATTCTCCTGGTCATTTAGATGTTTTGCTACGGCTGCGGCTTCCTCCTCCATCATAAAGTTCCTCCAAGGAATTGTTCGCCGAGTAAAAAAAACGAAACGCCGCCACGTTTGTCGTAATTTTGTGTAAAACACCAGGGGAACAACGATTAGGTAAACACATCTAGGAACTGCCAGGCGCTGCAACACGGAAAATTAGGCACACGAATTGAAAGGTGATCACCGACTTTTTATTACTTTACTTAGAACTTGTTATTAATATAAAATTGATTTTTATAAATTTTATACAAGATGAAACACTTCTTTCTCGACACGACTTCACAATGTGTACGCTTCTCCGCCGCGCGACGGAGGGCGGGAGATAGCGTGACCAGCGTGGTCGGCAGATGTAATTAGACTCAGCGATAAACGGCTCATGCAGAGCCGACTCGCTAATGGGGTGAGTTGGTGAGTGGTGGTAGATATCCTCTCCACTAAGGATATGTTTTTACTTATCACCAGAGAAACGTAAAGTCTCCCATGGTGGAATAGAAAACCAGATCTCTCAATGAAGATCATGGTGGTATGTTTATGATCGTTTAGATCTCTGTTGTTTACTCATGCGCGAAGGCAGTGGAAAAACAAAGCAGACAGGCGGCAAGGACAAAGGAATCGGGGCGATCATGGCTTTTGATGTGTATCGCGGCTATATAAATAGAAGACGATGCATCGATGAAATGGTGTTAAAAAAAAGATGGACGAGGGCATCATATAAACTCTTGGATTAATGATGAAAAAGGAGCTAATAGTTTGGGATATTTTATACAATGAAAATTGTATATCGTATCTTGGGTCGGTGGGCCGAACGAATCCCTTGCTTGCTTTGTATATGCAGGGAAATTCGTTTGTGGGAAACGGATTCTATATTTGCATTATTTATGCATTGAATTCAATCCGGCGCCTATGCGCGAAGCCGATGATTGTTTGGAGATTGAAAGAAAGGAGCATTTCTGGGTAAAGTACTTGCAGCTGTATCGATAGTTACAAGTCATTGTGAAGCAATTCAGATGATTACACAATGACGGTTTGTATATACCATCTGTGTCAATTGTACATGGCATCTATGGCGACGCCATAGATACATGTACGAATGCCCATGTAGGAAAAATTCTTTGCAGGCCTTTCCAGGTAATGCATTGAAAACATTAACTATCCTTGGGAAGGAAATGTTTTTGCTGCCGGGAGATTGCGGTGTAGGTGTGGGAAGGTTGGAATTTGCCTGGCAACTGAAGGTACCGAATAGGTTTTGGTTTATGCACCTGTATAATGGAAAGAATTCTTGTAGGGAATTTGTATGGGAAGAGGTGCATGAAAGGTAAGGATTCTTTACAGGGACTTTTAGATTATAAATTGCTCTATTTAATGCATAAATCATTTAAGGTGCTAATGTGACTGCATTAGCGAACTTAAGGAAGTTGGGCAGCACTTATGGGGGTTTTTCAGGTAAGTAACAGTGGGGTTTGGCGGAACCGCCACAGGGTCGAATATCCTTAATCAAACGGGCGAAACTAAGTAGTGTTTCGAGCATTGACGATTGCCCCCTTGGAGGCTTTTGCACCGCCGGTTGGATTTGAGGCATTGTGTTGGCCTGTACGGCGATCCTCTTGTGGACTGGAATACGTTTTTGTGGAAGAGATGTTGGCACTATTTTCGTATGCTTTGTTTGTGGTCCTTTAAGCATATCGGCGAATGAAAATCCATTTTGGATGAAATTTTGTGTGGCCTGATTTCCGAAGTTTGACTTGGCTGATTGTTTAGCTTTGATCCCCTTGGATCTTTGAACTATTTCTTTATATTTGGGACAGTTCCTATAACTGGCCGGATGTCCTTTGTTACCGCGATTGCAGTAAGTCGGCATAGTTATTTCATCCATGCCCTGATCGGGTCGATGGTCCACACCACGAGAAGAGCAGGTGACCATTTATGAATAGTAGGTGAACGTCAAGAGAAGCGATACGACAAGAGCATGAGAGAGAAACAATAAACACGAGGAATGCAAGGAAAACAGAAAGGAGAAACAAACAGGAACCTATTCAGCAACCTATGTTGGGGAATTACAATAATTAAGTTAAAAAGATTAAGACAATTAAATAAAGAATGACGAATTAATAATTAATAATAAAATAATAAGCAAACAGTAAAGCGAAACACATACGAAAATATAATGGCAAATACAAATCTACAAAAGGAAAATATCATCATCATAATCATCGGCACTACAACCGGGATCCGGTCTTGGCCTTATTTAGCAAGTCTTTCCACCGGTATCCAGTCCTTATCCGAGACTTGTTAAATTGTCCATAATAATTTGTTTTTTCCGGGCAAGGTTATAAGCCTTGCGCCAAAAGGAAAATATAAAAGATAAAAATGTAAAGGATTGCAAGCCAGTGTAGAATGCAAACCACTGTATAGTGCAACCCACTATATTACTCTCTATATCACCCCCTCAAGCACTTATAATCACTATTGGTCAATCATAATCACTCAGTGTGATTTGACTGCCCGATCCTAGAATCAGAAATCCTGATTGAACTATATACACCAGAAAATACACGTATATAATTTGTTTTATATTTTATGTACCGAGTTGATGATCAACAACCTGGTGAATTATTAAACTGTTTTCATGCTTAGGGAAGTATGAGTCTTGCAATGGGTATGAACTCGATGAGATCCCCAAGTAAAAAAAAAAAAAAAAAAAAAAAAAAAAGGGGAGTGGCGAGAGGCCGACTTTAGGGAGACAAGGACAAATTTGTCCTTCATCTTGTCTCTGGCTTCTGGTCATCTTGCGATAACCAGAATCACCCACATCTGTGAAAATGTTGGGCTCGGTCTCAAGATATCTGAAGAGAAAGGGGAAGGACGTATCTAAGGATAGTGTGGATAGGGTTAGTTGAATTGTTCTCTAACTACTTGGATGGGGGGATGGTGGGACAGAAATCGTACAAGACCCGTAGGTCTTGAGTGCGGTAGTAAACGCAGATCACGTCTTTGGCGTCTGATAATCTGTGCTTTGGTCGGTGTGTATGCGTGTGTGTTTGTGCTGTCTTGTACTGTGCGTGGTTGTTTGTAGTGTGTCAGCAGTAGACCCTAGGATGGGTCCAGGAATCCTCTTTTATAATTACTGGTCGTGTTGGGTATTTATACTCGATGGCTTAAAGGCCAGTCTGTGTTGAGTATGTTTTCTCGTCGGGTAGGCTTTTTCCGTCCTCTTTGTTTTAATCGTATTGTAGTCCTAGCAATGACGATAATGCGTATTAATTCTTGCGATTGTCTAAATGGTTTTTATTTTAAGTCGGATGTTAGAAAATGTTAACTTTAATATTTTCTTTATACTCGTAACAAAATAATGAAACTATTTTATACCGCATATTTACTCTGTAACTCGAAATATGCTCGAGAGAAAGTAGTTAAAATTTTCCTAGTTCTATAAGATTGTTGTGGCCGTCTTAATAAAGATTTGGCCGTTTTTTTACACTGCGATGGAGCTTCGCTTCATATTGACTCTGACACAACCGGCACGTTTTTATTCTATTATTTGAGTTATCTACAGCTATACACATATACATATCAAGTGTGTTCGAGTGTTCTAGTGCAGATGGCGCTGCTATCTGCTTCCATGTTTAATTAAACTAATTGTTCCATGCTTATTGAGAAGTGTAATAAAAAATTACTGAAGTTAATTGCAATACAAAAGCTTATTTTGAGTATGTAATCTGAAAGAAGTTTTGGTAATTATGTCGTTCTTTTAGGACGACGTAGAGTTCATCTAGTCTCGTTCAACAGATAGCTCTCGCTCGTCCTCTGCAGTCCTTTGAGTTTCTTGATCTGGTTGACTTAGCGGAATGTTGAACAAATATCCCAATTCAATATTTGTTTTTGTGGTTTCCGAACTTCTGGTTTTAATTTCTCCGATTCCTCTGCTGATCTTGAATGTGCAAAATTGACGAGGGATGTTCGGTAAGGACTGACACTGCTGTCGTTTTGGGGCAATATGTACCATTAGTGTCATTTCAGGGCACACACTTGAAAAAGAGAAAAACTTGCTTTAAACATACCAACATTACTGTTGGTAGATGTTAACCCACGCAAAACACTATATTTGATTCTATATTCTATACCGAAACTAACGTAAAGCAGACATCGCTTAATTTTAGAGGCGGAGTTTTTAACGTTTAATTTATTGCACTCATCGTTTAATACTTTTCCTGCTAACGTCGCTAAGCTTTCTATATTTACAGAAAATTCTCCCCTCTTTCAGGTGCATATCACAAGCTGAGTCTAATGACACAATACGTTTTCGTAGTACCAATTTTATTGTACCTCGTTCGGTTTTCAGTTAATTAACATGCCGTTTAAATGTCTAACTGTCTCATAAGTTTAAAATATAGTGTAGACATGCAAATTCCTTAATAATCGCTCCAAACTACATCTGCACTTAAGCTCATGATGCAAAAGTGAGTCAACAAGTGAACGACTTTTTGAATGTCATATGTTATAATACTCAGTTTTGTGCATTACACAGAAATAAAATGAAGCTATACACAGTTGACAGCAATTTATTGAGAGTACTTTTCAAATTGCAGCCTGAGGTATTCGAAAAGTCGCTTACTTATTGATCTACCTCGGGATCGATGAACAACTTTTTTCTTCTTTCTTATCGAGTTTGGGAAGTTATTGGTATTCTTACACAATATTTGAATCATGATGTTGTTTCTTTATTTCTGCTTGAACCTTCCAAAGCTTAATGCACGCATTACCTGATCGAACATCTTGCGACCCGTTTACGGTCTCTTATTTATTCTTTTCTCTATTTTCCACTAGATTCATAGCTTAAAGGCTAACGAACTAAATAACACTCAATATCACGAAATGGATATCATTGTTTTTAATCGTGTCCCAAAAACCGGCAGCGTTCAACTTACCGAACTGATGAAGCGTTTAGGAAAAGTCCATAACTATGAAGTTAGTGTTGACGAACAAGTTGGAGGCATCGAAGTTATCCTCGATACAGAAACCGAAGAGGAATGGGTAGATAACATAGCTAATCTCCAAGAGCCCATTGCCTTTGTTAGCCATGTGAATTTCATGAATTTCACTAAATACGAACAGCCACGACCTATATATATAAATATGGTCCGGGATCCGGTAGAACGAGTCATCAGCTGGTTCTATTACATTCGCTCACCATGGGTTTTCGTTCCACAACGAAAGAAACGTAACAAGCAAATGCCTCATCCCACATGGGTAAACTTAGACTATGATCAGTGTGTGAAGGAGAAGCAAAAGGTGTGTACATATATAGAAGGATCACCATTAGAGAAAGTGGGTGACCACAGAAGGCAAACTTTGTTCTTTTGTGGTCACGACGAGAAGAAATGCATGTGAGTGAAAGAATCCATTTTTATATTATGATTATTGATGACAAACACAATTTGAAGGCCTTTCAACACTAAACTGCCACTTCAACTAGCCAAGAGGAACTTGGAACGCGAATATGCTGTTGTAGGTACTTGGGAAGACACAAATATAACTCTAACTGTTCTTGAGAAATATATACCAAAGTATTTTAAGGGAGCAACGCAATTATATTATAGTAAGCTGGTTGACAATTACTTCACTTTTGGCTGATTCTAGTTTGACTTATTTGGGCGATGAAAGTGTAAAGCTAAATAAAGATTTCGTATTGCGTATTCGATTCCATATCAGGTCTACAGTGCAATACCTTGAATTAATAACTCGGGATAGAAGTCTTTAAGTTCAATGCCAAGTACACCTATTTTCACTAGTTTTTCCAGTACAAAAATGTCAAGTTGTAGTTTATATTGTTCAATCCCTCTCAAATTCGACTGATAGAATAATTAAAAAGTATGTACAAGGTAGCGCAAAATTAATCACCCTATCGAAAAATGTTATAATTTTTCCAGATGGCGTCGTACGTCAATCATATTTGACATTTGTGAACTAGACAGCTGCAGTATACAAACGAATAAGCAACGAAGCGCTATACTCCGCAAGGCCGTGGAATAATTGTATTGTGGCGGTTCCGACAAACCCCACGGTTCGCTGAAAACCCCCCATAACTTCCACCCAATCTCATAACTCCACTAATGCAATCACATTAGCATCTTAAATGCTTCATGCATTAAATAGGTCAAATCTTTAACCTAAAATCCCTGTAAAAGAAAACTTACCTTTCATGCATCTCTTCGCATACAATTCCCCGTAAAAATTCTTGCTCAACTTATCAGGAATTCCAAACCAATTTGGCACCTTAGGTGCCAGGCAAATTTCCTTAGACGAATTCCTAATAACAAAGGATTTGGATTACATACTATGTAACCTTCACCAGGGACCATAAACATTGCGCCGTCTATTGTTCAGCTTCGCCATGGTATGATAAATTTCTTAACGTACACATTGGCCGGTGACCTTTTTCATAAATACCCAAGCAGCTGCATTCAATTAGCGCAATCGACGCTGAAGCCAATTTCCCTAACTCGCACCAAGGGCAAACAAAAGAACGCTATTTCTCCATAGGCTTCCTGGCGATACCATAAACAATCCGTATCGTTTGTGGTATCCTAAATGCATTTTTTATTTAATGAGTGGCTGCTATTTACCCAGTTGGCCCTCATTACTGAACGATGCATTAGGTCGTTTTTGCCTTTGTCCTTGTCGCCTGCCTGCTTCTTTGTTCCATTGCCTTCGCGCACGTGTAAACAACACAGATCTGAACGATCACACACACACACCACCACGATCCTCATTACGAGATCTGGTTTTCCGTTCCACCAAGAGAGACTTTACGTTTGCCTTGTGGTAGGTAAGGCATTTCCCTAGTGGAGGGGAACACTTTCTCGCTCAAGGAAAATGCACCCAAAAATTTCCCTTGTTAGCGAATCAGCTCCGCACGCGCTGATTATCGCTGAGTCAAATTACATCCGCCGACCATGCTGGTCGCGCAATCTCCCGCTCCATGTCGCGCGGCGGAGAAGCGTATATATACAGAAGTCGGGCCGTGAAAGAAGTGTTTCGCCGTGTTTAAAACTTATAAAAATCAATTTAATATTAAAGAATAAGTCTAAGTGAAGTATTAAGACACTAACATATTTGATAATGGCTGAGAACAAAGTGGTCTTTATTTAGAGAATAAAACGTAACAAATAAAGAATTAACATTGATTAAATCGGTGCGTTATTTTCTGTGTTGTCCTCTCCGTATTTAGGCGTTCGGTTAGTTGGCTTGCGAACGATACGTGTCGGAACTTTAGTGATAGTCGGATGGGGATAGGAGTGAACCGAGTGTCCGTGTTTGGCACAATACTCCTAATCCCCACAGTGTCAACAACGAAGAGGACGATTTTGTGTCGAAAATCATCATGAACGACGAGACGCATTTCGGCTTAAGCCGTTATGTATATAAGCAAAATCTTCATTTCTGGGCGCTGAAAATTCGCATGTGATGCAGGAAGAGCTATTCATCATCATCATCGGCACTACAACCGTGAACCGGTCTTGGCACTATTTAGCAAGACCTGAGGCTTGTTATATTTTCCTATTACATCCACTCAAAACCCCTGTGTGGTTCGGCGTTCTCGCAGGAGGAGTATTTGGGCCGTATTTTTTTGAGGACGCTATGGGCAATATGATCACTGTTACTGGCGAATGCTACAGAGCCGTGATAAGCGATTCTTACTGCAGGAATTGGACGAGCAGGGCTTGGTGAACATGTGGTTTCAACAAGACGGTGCAACCACACACACAGCACGAGCCACAATTGATATTGTAAAGGAAGCGTTTTCTGGTCGCGTAATCTCCCGATTTGGGGATTTGGCATGGCCAGTAAGATCGCCCGATTTTACCATCCCAAACTTCTTTGTTTGGGGCTAGTTGAAGTCGCGGGTTTATGCCAACAAGCCTCAGACAATCGCAGCCCTTAAGGAGAATATTCGACAGGAAGGGAATAGTTATCACGGAAATATTGCGAAAAGCAATGGAAAATGCGATAAAATGGGTACAAATGTGTATCAGCACTGCCAGCAGTCACTTGAGGGATATTATCTCTTCCACTTAACAGAACAAATTGTAAAGGTCCAAATAATGATTTCCATCACTCAAAATCATTTTTTTTACTTAGTAAAAAATTAATTCAAAAACAAAATTATATGATTAATTTTGCGCCACCCTGTATAAAGTACAGTCTTTACCATTGATGAAATTAAAATATATGATAAGTAGCTAGTATCCTAAAGTATGGAAAAAATTGAGACAAGTCAAAGAAACTTTTCCTCCAATAACCAGATTTTAAGTTCCACTCAACCCAAAACGGACATAATAATTGTATAACAAAAACTAACAAAGTTTAACTAAATGAAAGAGTTGTGCAACGTAAGGTAAAATTGAGCTCGCCGATATATAATGTTGGTATTGAACACATTAACCACACCAAGGTGTAGTCAGCCGATTTCGATTTCTAAACTCAAGTACATTCAACCGACGTAGAATTGCTATGTTATTGCTTGGTATACGGCTGATACCTTTGCTTATTCGATTTTCTTTGTTTTTGGTTACGGTAGGAAGGTGGAAACCTTCAAAAGATACCACTGGGCTAATCTAGAGGCGTGTCGGAATTTTACCGACTACAAGCACCTCTCGCCAGGCACATATTTCCCTTGATCCCCGCGGATCTCTCTTTTAGACATTCCATCGCGGCTCGGAACGAAGTTTACCTGTTATTTCGCTCGTCTTTCTTTCTGTCTTGTCCTTCACTATTTGCTTGTGTATTGTGTGTGTATCTGTTAGAAACGCCACACTACCAAGTAATATTGGTATTAGTATCCGGCATCGGTATCGGTATCAGTATCGGTATCCAGTATCGGGTATCGGTATTAGGTATCAGAAAATCGGTACCGATATCGGGTATTGGTAACGAGTGTCGGTATCGGTTATCGGCATTGGAAATTCGTATCGCCCATGAATATTGGATATCAATATCGGGCATGTGTATCGGAAATGGGTATTGAACACGACATTTGGATATGTCTACCAGGTGTCAGTACCGGTTATCGGTTATGGGTATTGAGCACGGTAATTGGACATGGCTACCAGGTATGGGTACCGATGTCAAGTATCGAGTATCAATATCATGCATCGATACCAGCTGTTGGTGTCAGGTGTCGATATTAAATATCGATGACGGGTATCATCGTTGGGATTTCGTTCCGACAATTAATATCGGAATTTCAAGAATGAGTGTTCTAAAAAAACGAATAGCGCCAACATTTACGTTCTTAATGGTAGAATACTCAATAAACCGAGAAGGCATCCCATAACATGTGTATATCCGGGAGAAGCACGATAAAGTACGAATACAATTTCCATACATGCCCTTTGTGAAGGCATATATTTCACCTCTAAATACTTGAAACCTCATTTCATTTGTTTTTATATCACATACGCTCAAATGTGATTGTTTTCCCTACTTTAGGTACAGTTTAATAAGGATCAGAATTCTTTACCTTTTCATATCTGGTACAGCTCTCAAAGAAATGGGGTTTCTTTATAACGTATACGATGAAATCCCTTCAAAGAACAGTGAGCAAATGTTTGCTACGGTTCCGAAGGCAGGCGGTGTTTCGATTCGTTACATTTTTGAAGACCTAGCGGAATAATCACTCACCACGATGTAATGGATACAAATAATGAACATCTCTTGGATGATGTTAGGATTACTCACAAACACTTTCGACTTCGAATAACCCAAAAAAGAAAGTCCAACGGAGTCAAATCGCATTATCTTACGGCCAGTTGTGACCACATTTTCGGAAGATAATGCATCCATGATACTTCTCGTCCAAAATGCCCAAAAACCGCACCATACAATGACTTTATAGCGTCTAGCAATAATAGTGGAGAACGTGCTTTTAATGCACGATGAAACGGATGAGAAATTCACCATCGAAACGTCAGACTAACGGCCGCATATCGGAGATGACTTATTATTAGCGACTACAATTTACTGCTGTGGGATGCTACGCTAATTACTGGAGTGGGGTACACACCTCTGATAAGTTTTAATTTTTCGACTTCCCTTTTAGTTCTGTTTTTCACTATAGATTTACATGTTCATGCGGGTGCCCTGTCTCGGATTCGTAATATGGGAATGGCGCAATATACTGTGACGGATATGACAATCAGTACTAGAATATTCTAGAAAGTCCAAAACAAAGTACTAGAATATTCTAGAAAGTACTGGAAAACTGGAGACTATGAACAGTAGAAAATTCGACGCTATGGAACGGTCGGAAACGAAACACCGAATCAGAATGAGGAAACGGTATAAATACGTCACACGCAGAAGAGAATAAGAAGTAAGCAGTAAAAGACGCGATAAGTACGGAAGCGATAAGTCAAGAAATCGTAAAAGCACGGTAAAAGTAACGGTTGTTATTAACGGACTAAAAAGTGTTATAGTAATTCAAAATCGATTTAACGGCTCTTATTTTCTAAAAATAATTAATCCAGTGAACCCTAAGCTCGCTGCAATACATTTAGTAAAGGGCTTCTTATTGCCCTTATGCAGGGATTTCGTAGGCATAACAGCTAAGAGGTATGCAAGTAGAAACTCGACTTTTCTGTCAAATTCAACCTTATTGAAAAAAATATTTATAGCAATCGAAGTGATACCGCTTGGTGAAAAACTTCCAACGCTTCTGCAAGCTGTTCTCCAGTTTGACATAGATTTTAATCCAGTAAAAGTTGATTTTGTTCGTCGTCAAATTTGCTTACTGCACCTGGTATGTCCTTCAGACCAAAATTTCCCTTACGAAATCTAGCAAACCACTTTTTTATTGTTGAATGACTTATAGAATGGTCATTCAAAGTCGAATTAATCAATTTCATAGCTTGAACAGCATTTTTTTTTTCTTTGGAAAACAGAATAGAATCCAAAGGGTTAAATGTTGCTTATCGACATCCTTCTCTTGCACAACTGATGCGCACCGAATGACAGCTTGTAAATGACTAAAACTTAGTCATAAAAACATCAATGAATAGTTTAGTTTTAGTTTAGTTTAGTGAGAGCAGAACCCTCGTTTATTTCACTTAGTACAAGCGTAAAAAAAAAAAGTTAAAAAGTAAAGACTTACGAACTAACTTAAAAACTAGAGATTACGAACATTAATTTAGAAGGTTATATGGTGGGAAGGTAGCGTTGTACGTGATGGGGTGGCGAAGACCGGGAGGTAGGAAAAAGGGGTGGGATGATTGGAATGTGTACGGGTAATAAGAGTGTAGGTGGTGGGAGGGGCAAGGTCAGGAAGGGAAAGAGAGGAGACGACGTTTGAGTGCAATAGGATTGAGGTAGAAATCGAACGAGGTAGGGTAAGAGTTTGCCCGCCTTGGCATTCAAGAAATGGTTTCATTACAGCCATAGGAAGTGTGGTGGGAGGGCAGATAGATAACTTACATATATGCCCGCTCAATGGTTGACTTGGGAGGGCGGTTGTGTCTTGCGTTTGACTGTGCAAACCTAGCTTCAACTGACGACTCTTGCTGTTGTGCAGTTCAGCACAATTGCTGAGTGGTAGTTAGGGTCCCAAGCCCAGTCGGCCGGTGAAATACCACATTATTATACTATAGGCTTCGTGAGTGGTTGGGACAAACCTTTGAGCATCTTTCGGAGCTTGGCTGATGGACCCGAAAGAGAAAAAATGGTATCCCATGGCGCTGAGTCAACGTTATAGGTTCACCTTTCCGGTGAGTATTAAAATAAAAATAAAAAATAAAATACAAATTAAAAAAAAGTATCCAAAATGGCAAGCGAGTTGGATGCATGGACGTATGTTTTTAATGCAACCAACTTCAGAGCCGATTTTCTACTTGCGCATATATTATAGCAGTCGACTCTGCTATAATCCACCCTATTCGACCCAGATATCCAAAGACTTGATCTCCGTTGCATAACAAAGCATCGCATTATTGGTCTTCAATGTTTGACTCGAAATCGAAAGGATATTTTTTTCACGACTTCATAACACCTACAACACGCGCAGTAGAGGCAAACCCACAAAATGAGCTAGAACACGTATTTGAGGTCCCTTAAAAAACGGTAGCAAGTGTATTCAAAAACGAGCAATGAAACTTATTGCGGAGCCAACTGTGAGTCGATCAATTCCGTCATTATATCATGCCCAGCTCTCTTCTATAGGTATTATCACGGTCGTTGCTCAACAGAACTTTCTGAATGTGTTCCGCCTCCTCAGACATTTTCCCGCGATACTCGTCAATCTGAGAATGCACATCAGTTCACGTTGAAAGTAAACTTCACGCGCACAAACAAGCATAGAGAGTCATTCTTTGGCCGAACCACACGAATGTGGACTACTCTACCTGATTATGTGTTTCCTCGTCGTTGTAATGTCCAGGCATTTAATACAAATATACATCGATACCTCTTTTCCTTATCCACGTCCTCTCCTTCCGCTCGCACTGTACTCTGACATTTAACGGTACTCCAAAATCCCCTTTTGTGCGCGCGTTCGTGTAAAAAAAAAGGAGAATATTTAAGACTCAAAAAGTATTCAGGCATTTTGTTTCAATGATATTTTTAACAGCCATTTTCGATACTTATTTGTCACCCCGTGTTATCCCTATGTAAAAGGTTATTTATCGGTTGCCCCTAGTCATGCGAGTTTCGTCTGGACCACTATTGCAAATTTTCTATCTGCTGTTATAGTCTTACGAAGCTATAAGTATATTTTAGGGACATCAGCGCCCCAATCCTGCGGTTGAATGTAACAATGCACTACAAACATACCAACTCTCATTGCAGGACTAAGGTTGGGTTTTTCGTTGCCGACCCTTTAGGCCAATCTTCTAGCACTATCTGACCAGTTTCATTTTACTTTTATACATTGACGTAACCTAGTTTGCACTTATACTACTAGAGTGCAAATTCCAGTCCTACACTCCTCTGACCGCACTATACGAGATGCTTTTGACTAAGGATATTATTTCTCCATTCAGTGGTTCGGCTATACATAAAAACAGTACGATCTGCATCCTATCGTTTCTCTTACGTTTTAAACAGAGAGGGCCACTATTAAAATATCTTTCTTTTTTTTGGTTTCGGTGGGAAGGTGGAAATCTTCAAAAGATACCTCTAGACCGATCCTGGGGCATGCCGGATCTGGTTTTCTGTAGCACAAAGAAAGACTTTACGTTTCTCTTGTGGTAGGTAAAACGCATCCGTAGTGGAGAGAAACACTTTCTCTCTGGGGGAAACTCGCCCCATTAGCGACTCGGCTCTGCACGAGCCGTTTATCGCAGAGTCTAATTCCATCTGCCGACCACCACGGTCGTGCCGCTCCCGCTCCCCGGTGCGCACGGGGACGCGAAAGTCAATTGCGAGTCGCGTGAGTAACAGTTTAGTGAAATTGTAATCATCAGTTTGGTCATACAAAGTCGTCGGTTCATTACATTGGACGGGTACGCGTGATTTCATTGTCTAATTGGATTAAATTACGTCTTCATCCCGTAAAATTACAAGTTATCCTTCACAATTTTAAAGATAATGACGAATATAACAAAATAAATGCATCAAAATACTTGGATACATCCAAACCAATAAAAAGAACATTAACTTCAACAACATCACCAGTGTTTTAATATTCCGGCTGCAGTTCCTGGGTGTTTCTAATGTGTTTTCCTGATAACCGATGACGTGCTGTTTTCGTTCCGTGTTCTAGTGGCTAAAGATTTAGGATGGAGGAGGAAGGTGAACCGAGTGCCCATGCCTGGCACAACACACTTCCTCCCCACACTCTCTCTGATCTACGCACGATATACGAGGCCTTTATTTGTCTAGTGATTAAACAAAATCAATTTTGAGTTAAGAGGATCAATTTCCACAGGAACATACTCAAATGCAACCTAGTAAAGAACACCGCACCAAAAGAAGATCGAAAAAGAAATCATCAAAGCCGTACATCAAAGCATTAACGTATCAAACCACAGATGAAGTACCGAGTTGAAATATCCTCGCATATACACACCTCTATCCGCCTTTGCTTTAAGCCTAATATTTTTGTAGCCGGGATTGGAATCAAGTTTTTTACTGCTTTCCCAAAATGCTGTCCCACCATACCTTGTGCTTCCTTAATATAAAGCCAAGAACTGAAACTGACACCTGAGTCAGCACAATTCTGTCATTGGTATGCAATTTACCTATTTTATCACCATGGTCATTGAATAAATGTATTCCACAATGTCCGCTAATCAGAGATTGTATATCCGTCGACAACAATATCTATTCTTAGACTCATGGACAAATAAAGAGAAGTGTTTTTCAGCCGAATCACACTGACATGAAGCGGTACACCTATTCTTGATTTTCAGTCGATGGCAGATTGAGGCATCAGTTACCTTTCTCCCTGTCCTGTCCCTCTTCCTCCATGCACACTGTATATTGATTGTTCCTGTTCTAATGGGTTCTCCAATAGGGACTTGACAACTTTTTTTCGGTAGTACATTTTTATGATTTGCAGACGTTGTTCGTTCGTGCACTTAACTTGATGAAAATGTTGGGTTTACTGAATAAATTGACAGTAACAGTTTGATGATTAGTGAAAGGGTGTGTTCACAAATTAAATTCATAGTTGTCAAGTCCCTATTGGAAAATCCGAGAATAAACATGTCCTATAGTAAAAAATATAGCACAAATAACTCCGAAATACAAATCTAGTTGAGAATCATTCTTGTGGAATATTTCTATTTATTAGTTAAATTTGTTTTGATTCGGAGATTTATTTTAGATCGAGTTAGCAACTTTTTTTGGATTATACTCAGCTTTACACTTTATTCCCCAATGAGTAAGCAAATTAGAACACAGCCAAATATTTTTTTTTAAATAAGTTCTCAGCCTTTATAAACAACAATAACATTTTCAGTGGGATTAAATCAGAACATACGCAACAGTAACCCAATGAAACCACACATCAGTGAAGAGATCAAGGATATGGTTCGCAGAAACTTCAGCAGAGAAATTGAATTTTATCAGTTTTGCCGTCAGCGCCTTCATAAACAATATTTAGCAATAAAACTAGATGAGATTATGGCCTACGACCGAAGTTTAGTAAAGAACAGTAATAGCGACCAATAATACAGAAATTTAAAAACACACAATATGAATTTTTATCAACGTATATCCGCCTAATTTTTCAATGTCTATTACCACATCCCCGCACTAATAGCTTCTCTGTACCGTGGTATATTTTGAGACGTTTGTCATGCGTGTTTCTCTTGCGTGGCAACGTAGTCTTGTCCCAAAAACAAATGTGTCCTCATGTAGTTCATTATCCTCCGTGGTGAAGTATAGACCACTTTCTAGTGTTGTATAAAAAAAAAACTAATTTTCGTTTTGGAAACCCAAGGGCAGTTTAGGTTATATCCCGGAAATTGTCTATAATTCTAAATAGTTATTGTTAATTGAATTCAAATATTAAATTATAAATAAACATGAAATGCAAATATTTCCATTGCCAGATTGACATTTGACAGTTTATTGTATTTGTTAACGACACATCATGCCATCTCTAGAAAGACGCCACTTCAAGATATCGTGGCAATTCCCAGGAAGACGGAAGGCATAATAAGCTAGTCAATCCCTGGGAAGACGCCGCATTGAAACAATAGGAAATTAACTCTCAGGAAGATACAGTATGCCAATTCCTGGGAAGTCGCTTCGCAGCTGTGCACACTACTTCGGTGCCAGCGAATATAAAAGACGTAGAAAAATTGTACTACTCTCAAGTTCCTGCTGATGAAAAGTCGAGGACCATTCCTTTAAAGGGTTCGCTGTGTTACACCTCGCTTTACACCCCCTCTCAAACAATTAATATTCCATCATCCTTGCATCCAATACTCTCAAACAATCCTCAAAATATTCTGCATACAATGCAATGCTCGCCATTCCCACAAGCAATTGAAATTCGCATATGATCAATCCTCAACGTATTTTGCATACAATGCATACAATTAAAATTCGCATTCATTCGGAAGCAAAGCCTTCTCCACGGGCAATTAATTCATATCGCGTACGTTGCGATAATTACCCATTCATACCCACCTTCCAAAGCCAAAACAATGATCATGTATCAAACACTTGATCCACTCCCCAAGGCCACTGCATTCTGTTTCGTATTTCAAAAATCAAGCGAGCACCTGTCCGCGGGCCTACACGGTTTCATATTGCAAATACATTTTTTTTTTTTGCCGGGAAACAAGTGTGATACACGATATATGATCACGAGTATTGTCGAAGGCCACCGACCACGAAATAATTGAGCGTCGATAAAGTGCTGAGTTCGGCGAAGTAGCGAACACAGCAGTGCGGCGAAATTAATTGTACGATTGGCACACACGGGCAATGCCCTATAGTTGATTCTTCGTATGAAGCCGATTAAGTAATTGCTCAATTCTTTGTCGCTGCCTTTTCAGCAGAGCAAATTAAATGATTATTGAATATTGCGAATGACTTATGACAGGCGAATAACCTCGGAATAGGTTACACGTTCTAGGTGAGGAAAATGCATCATCTGCATTAAGTCACCAATAATTTGGTATAAAAAGGTATTTGCAAATGAGTTTCTTCGCAGTGTACAGTAAAATCCAAGCAATAGACGGCGGCCTAGCGTAAGAACAGCGGGTCTTCTTGCTATGGAATAAAAGTAAATCACTCTTGCTTTGACTAGAAGTGTTGGTTTTAGCATTAAAGTAAAGAACACTTTTGTAAAGACTAGAAGTGTTAGTTTTAACATTAAAATTATATAAAAGTAAAGAAGACGTTTGTAAAGACTAGAAGTGCTGGTTTTAACAATAAAGCTTAAGTACAAGTAAAGAACACATGCTGTTTTAATTACAACAACCGATCCAAACCAGAGAGAAGCAAGCAAATAGTCGAAGAAACCACAACCAAGGAAGGCAAGTCCCCATTTGAGTAACAGGCCAACCCGGAACAGGAATCCCACTGACCCAAGACACAAGTAAGCATCCTTTAATTCATACGTATAAATATTAAAGCTAAATATGGCACTCACAAGAATAAATATCAAAATTAAAGCTAAGCATTCACACGAATAAATATCCAACTAAAACTAAGCATTCACCTGAATAAATGATAGCGCTAAATGTGGTATGATCAATAAAAACCTATATAACCTTTTGGCACCCAACGTGAGGCAATAATAAAAGAAAATATTAATAAACAACCACTCTCCGATAACTAAATAATAAATGTTAATATCTGGGGTTATGCTCAGGTGTTACATTCTGGCGCCCGAGCAGGGACTATTAAAGAAGAAAATAGTAATAACATATACACATTCATGATAACGAAATATTAAATGTTAATGTCAGAGGTTTGCACTCTGGTGTTACAGCTGCTTGCTGGGAAAAGAATGACATCATCATTGTCCTTAAGGCAACATTTTCTAACGTCAAAAAACACGACGGTTTGTGAAAATCAGACTGGAAAATACAGCAATATAGGGGCTTCACATTGCCGCAGCCACCGATATACCATAGATTAGCTTTTAAAAAATAAAATAGAAGTAAGTTAAATTTTAAGTAAAAACAACAAAAAAATGGCGCAAAGTTTTTCTAGGTTTTCTTTGTCGGCAAAATGTTAAATTTAAGAAATGTAAAAATTGTTTTATTTATTGTCATGTGAGCATACGGTTTAACTGCGGTTTGGACCGGTTGCTCAAATCTTCACTGTGAACCTATCATCATCATCATCGGCACAACAACCGGGATCCGGTCTTGGCCTTATTAGCAAATCTCTCCACCGGTATCCGGTCCATATCCGAGCCTTTTTAAATTGTCCATAATAAAATTGTTTTTCCGGGCAAGGTTATTAGTCTTGCGCCAAGAAGCTGTCACCACATACAAAACAAAAGTAAAACACCTTTGACTTAACATGTATGCCTGTATTTATTTTTTAGTTTTTATCACTTTACTCACATATATTAATTTCTAATAGTTCAAAGATAATTAAGAATAATATGAGCGGAAATAGATTTCGATTTTTTTAAACTTAACTTCAAGAGCAAAAGGTATACCACGTCATTCCAATAAAAAAAATAATAAAAAAACAGATGAAAGTGAATATGAAAGATGAGAGAAGAATAAAATGACCGATTTCCGTCGTGTTCATCAAGTATGACATCTCGTGGTTCGAGCGGTATTAGTACCACCTACTCGCGAGTAACCGTCATTACTCGATGTAGAAAATCGAGAGTTTTTTTAACTTCACAACACAGATAAACATAATTAAAGCCATAAACAAAGTTCTATCGCCGAAAGGGAAACTGCACAGCAGTCATATAATGTTTAGGCTAGATCTTCTGCGTAGGACCAGTAATTTATAATGTTAGATAATTAAGCTAGAATTTAAGCTTGTTTTGTCCAGCTTATAATTTAAAATTTAAGGAAAAATAAGAAATATAAATGTTGCATAAAACCGATATAGATTCCACAATACGAACAAAGTCGCTTCCAATCTTCCATCGGCAAGTTGCCTTCGAGGTATCTCATAATAATAAAATACCTCAATGCAGACGCTGACAAAGCTACGGACATGTCACCCGAAACTGCAACATGAATCTGTGGGTAGATTTAGTCGGTGCACCAGCATGGGTACGAGATTCGCTAAACGTCCACGATTCCACGGCCACAGTCACTAGAAATTGATCACGACAGGGACCAAGCACCAAGAGAAAAGAGAAGTAACAAAACCACTCGAGCTTTGTTGAACCTAGATTTATTATCCACAACCCAAGCACCAACTCGGTTGATATAAACGATGGGACATAAATTACATTCTTATTTGGTTGCACAGTACAATGATGAAGAAAGTTTACTACCAGTAGGGAACTGTTTTTACACGTAGAAATGTTATCAACTCACATTTAACCCTAACTGGCTATACAAGTTCAAATGTTATTAATTTACATATAATTTTTGCTGACGGTACTCTTTCAAAAGTTATTAATTCACATTTAATTTTAGCTGGCTTTTCGAGTACCAAAGTTATTAATTTACACTTAATACACAACGGCGTTAACAATTACAAAAGACAACTGTGTCTGCACGCAACTCCCAGACTCCACTATAGATAAGACTCGAATTTTATCGCGACGACAGTGACGCATGTGTCTCCTTAGACGGTAAAAATCTGACTCCTCGTGAGCTGGGCGACGCTGAGCCAACAACGGTGAGTGGGATGGATTTCCTCTCACGTCATCGGCGGGGAAAGCAATTTTTCCTTCGCCCTAACGACCAATGAGAAACCGGTTCGCAACCCATTGGAAGGTTCCCATAGAGATCGTCCAGATAAGTTGAATGTCTTTACCTCGGAAGGAAAGACAAACGAAACATGCGTTGGGCGAAGGAAAGGAAAAACAAACATGCAGCTGGTCAAATACGGCAGAGGGTAGATTATTTGGTTGACGTTAAGACAACAGAAACTTTGCCCACAATGGCTAGGGACTAGAATGGATGGAGCATGTTTGTTTTAAGAGAAAGTAACGAGGGACACGATCATGGGTATGATTGTTTAAATACAATCATTATCGAGTGCCAACGTCTCATCGGTCGATGTGTCGGGTATGTCTTTACATTAAACAACACTTAAACTCCCTGGAGGCAGCCAGCAATGGGCTGGGCTGTATATTGACGTTTAAACGATCGACCGATGGTTCAGAAGATAAAGCAAAGGTGGACATGTCATGCACGTGTATGAGAAAATGCTTCTTAGCAACGCGCATTGACATGTTCGGGGATTAATGTCGGTGACATGATGATGTAACCGAATTAGATTTCATGGACATGATGCGTTGGATGCAAGCATGCCCCGGGGTGAAAGTTTGATGCCCAGGCAAGATGGTAATCTTTGTAAACTTTGCCAACTTGCTGCAACTACGGCAACAAAGGACACCCGGCTACTTACAAGAAGTTTCCTAAATATAAAGAAACAGTTCAAAGATCCAAGGAGACCCGAGCTAAACAAACAGCCATTGCAGACTTCGAAAAACACGCAACACAAAATTTCATCCAAAATGAGGTTACATTCGCCGATATGCTTAAGGGACCACTAACAAAGAATTTGAAAACTCTCCCACCACCTCTTCCCAAAAACATATTCAAGTCCCTAAGTTATCCGCCGTGCAGACTAACGCAATGCCGTACAAAAGCCTCCAAAGGGGCAATCTTCAATGCTCGAGAAAATATTTAGTCTCTCACGCCTGACTGAAGATGTTCGACCCCAATATGAGAAACTTAGAACAGAGGTTGAGAGAGATGCAGTCCCTTTCATGGCATATATATATATATATATATATATATATATATATATATATATATACATACATATATACATATATATGTATATGTATATATATATATATATATATATATATATATATATATATATATATATATATATATATGGCGCAAGACTAATGACCTTGCCCGGAAAAAAAACAAATCATTATGGATAATTTAACAAGCCTCAGGACTTGCTAAATAAGGCCAAGACCGGTTCCCGGTTGTAGTGCCGATGATGATGATGATGATATATATATATATATATGTATGTATATCATAATCATCATCATCGGCACTACCACGGGATCCGGTCTTGGCCTTATTCAACAAATCTCTCCACCGGTCCCGATTTCGAGCCGATGTCATCCAGCTTGACACTCCCAGGCTCTGAGCGACCTGGTCTACGCCATCCCCCTCATCGCAGACAAGGTCTGCCGCGCTGTCTGCTTCCATACATTCTGCCACAAAGGATTCTCCGGGCAGCCGAGCTTGATCTTTCTTACAACGTAAGCTTCAAGGTAGATCACGTACAACCCATGGTTGTAACGTCTCCGCAATCGTCTTCCGTTACATTCGGAGCCAACAATTCTCCTTAAGACCTTTCTCTCGAACGCGGCTAATAGTTCAGAGTGCCTTTTATTGAGCACCCAGGTCTCGGATCCATACATGACTACTGGTAAGACTTGTACAGTAGCAGCTTGGATGTTCTGAATAAATTTCGGGATTTAAAGAGCCTTGATAGACCATAGTAGGCTTTGTGGGATTAGATCACCCGATCGCGTATGTCTTCCTTCATATTGTTATTGGTTGATCCAAGGCAGTTAAAGGATTGCACTTCTTTAAATTCGTGTTCCACTACCCCGATAGTTTGACCAACGTTAGGTCTTCTCTTCGCAGGAGTTGCCACCATGTACTTAGCTTTTCCCTCATTAATGTGCAGTCCTAGTCCTACTCTATCTGGGTAAAGGAGTCCTGTACAGCCGATTCGGTTCTACCAATGATGTCGATATCATCTGCATCGGCAAGTATCTGGCTGGACTTGGTGATAATAGTCCCTCTTGTTGTGACGCCAGAGTCACGGATTGCTTTCTCCAACACCAGGTTGAAGAGGAGGCAGGCGAGACCGTCCCCTTATCGGAGTCCCTTAAAGATGTTTATTGTTTTGTACAGCAATCCCACTATTTTGCCGACTAGTTACGTTGGTCATGGTCAACCTACAAAGTCGTATCAATTTGTTTGGAATGCCGAACTCTCTCATGGCATTATATAGTTCTACCCTGGCTATGCTGTCGTAGGCGCCCTTAAAGTCTATAATTAGATGATATAATGGAATCTTAAATTCCAGACATTTTTCCATCGCCTGCCTAAGGGTGAATATCTGATCTTGACCAGTGATGACTTTAGCGTATGGGGCTATCCGATCTCGTAGGATAGAGGTGAGTATCTTATAAGCGATACTCAGCAATGTTATACCCCTATATTTGCTGCATAGTGTGATATCTGCCTTCTTGCGTATGGGACAGATTATTCCACAACGCCAATCTTCCGGCACTTCCTCTTACTCCCATATAAACACCACGACCTCATGAATTCCGTGCTGTAACGCTATCCCTCCCTGTTTGATCAGCTCAGCTGGTATGCCATCAGCTCCGGGGGCTTTATTTGATTTGAGCCGTGTTATGGCTTTTAATGTTTCCTCAATGCTTGGTGACATCAATATTTGGTGTTGATTTTGCATTGGTGGAGCCTCCAATTCTTCTGTGAGCTGACCATTTAGCAATTCATTGAAGTGCACTTCCCATCGCTCCAGAATGCCTTCAGTATCGGCGTTCAGATAACCCTCTTTATGCTTGCAGTAAGTGCAGCCTGGTGTGTACGGCGTCATACTGTGGATTATGTGGTAGAACGTCCGCGCCTGGTGCGGACCTCGCTCTCTACTTTTCTCTATTTCACAGACAAGGTTTTTTTTCCAGGCACTTGTCTTTTGTCTGTGAAGCCTTTTTTCAGATCTTCTGAGCTCTTTGTATTTCTCCTTGTGTATCCGCGTCCTATGAGACTGCTGCATTGCCTGGTATACAGCATTGTTACGTTCGGTCGCTAGTTTGCAGTCATCATCAAACCAGTCGCTCCGATCTCTACGGCTACTGCCTAACATGGAGTTGGCAGTATTAATGACAGTATTCTTAAGGCGTGTCCATTTCTCTTCTACGCTCGGCATTCTGGCCCCAGGAATTACTCTCACTCCGTCGAGCTCTTCGAGGACGAGTCTTAACGCATGACCAAAGATGTTACTGGTATTCTCATTGCGTAAGGCAGCCGTGTTGATTCGAACCTGATCCGCGGATGCAATACGTCTCCGTAAGGTAATCCGCGCTCGGAAAACTGTACCAACAAGATAGTGATCCGAGTCGACGTTGGCACCTCGGTACCTCGGTTTTTTGATAATAGCTTTTATAATTTTTAATATTTGGCAAAATCCCTACAGATTTCCCTGTGGAGTCTGATTAAGAAGCTACAGTTAAAGTTTGAACTCAATCGGACAAAATGGAGAGAGTTATCTGTCACGCCAATTTGAAAAACATAGTTTTGAGATAATCCCGTCTAAGGTTTTAAGTTCTGATTTCTATGCTTTAAACTTGAAAATTTATATAAAAAAATTGTTACCGTTAGTCGAAAATCCCAGCAGCATGCAAATGGCCTTCCATGTGTACATTTGCTCTTTCTTACAATTTTTTCAGCGACCTAGATGCCGAGCGCGCCAGTTTTTTAGGATCCGTCAACGACGACTCGCCTTGACTGATTCTCGTTTCATTGCTTACTACATTATTCTATCTATAATTGTAACAAGTCAAGCCTATCGGCAACTGCAGGACCAGCATTATTTTCAGTATACCGAAAAATCCATCCATCCAATAATCCATTTTTAAGCTCTGTATAATTTCATACGATGTATGGAAGGAGACAGCGCGGCCGACCTTGTCTGCGGTGGAGGGATGGCGTAGACCAGGACGCCCAGAGCCTGGGAGTGCTAAACTGAATGACATCGGCTCGAAATCGGGACCGGTGGAGAGATTTGTTAAATAAGGCCAAGACCGGATCCCGGTTGTAGTGCCGATGATGATGATGATAATTTCATACGAGGGTGGGGTGAAAAGTTTCCGGTCTCACCAATAGATGGCCCCTGCGGGTCTAATGCTTGCATTCTATAGTAGTATGTCTCATTAACTTGTATATAAATTTCCAGGTCGATTGCTTTGTTAGTATGCATTTGAGGGGTCAGGCCGTTCACTTTTCACCTCCCTCTCGTACGTCATACGTCGTGACTATGTTCAATAAAATGGTTTAAATGAACTGATAACAAGTTGTCTATGGTATAAAACAACTTTTTTTACATTTCTGAATAGTTTATCCATCAATTAAGGTAATAAAAAAAAATAGATTCTTTGAAAAAATTACAGTAGTATAACCCTTCTTTTACACTAACGCGCGCACAAAAGAGGATATTGAAGTAGCCTTAAATGTCAAACCACAGTGCAAGCGGATAGAGAGGAAGTGGATAAGGAAAGGAGGTGTCGTTGTATATTGGTCTTGAATGTCTGGACATCACAACGGCCAGGAAACACATGATCAGGTAGAACATTCCACATTCGTGTGGTTCGGCTAAAGAAAGACTCTCTATGTTATTTGTGCGCCTGAAGTCCACTTTCAACGTGTTTAATGTATTTCGGATGCTGAAGGCTCCTAAACTCTAGCCGCCTTTGGCTTCCGTTTACTTGTTAGTCATCCAAATAATCGATTCCAAACTGTTGCTATTGGGCAATTGTCCAAATTCCAATACTATCGTGGGCTGTAATAAAAATCACGGATGGTGAGCAAAATTTGGAGGATAACTGGAAGAAGTGAAATGCTCCATCTCCGAAATGATACACAGCCACTGGGATAACTGCCACCTGTCTGGTCGGATAAATCTTGGCTGGGAGGTGAGGACAATAATGGCCTCGGATAGCGTTTCTTTTTTTTCTAAACAGAGCTAGTTTGTGTTAAAAAAAAAAGCAGTTTACGCTAAGAATGAAGTTCAGTTTCTTTAGTTTTTTGTCATTATACTACTCATAGGAAAGACGAACTTACAGCCCTGATTTGATATTTTTTCTCGACCGGGTCCATCAGCCAAGCTCCAATATATGGTCAAGGATTTCTCCCAACCATTTCACGAAGCCCATAGCTTAATGGGGTGGTATTTCACCGAGCGGCTGGGGTTTGGGATCTTACCTACCACTCAGTAACTGGATCGAACAGCACGAGAGCAAGAGTCGTCAGTTGAACCCACGTTTGTTCGAACGAAAGACATAACCTCTTTACCAACTCAGCCAATGAAGTGGCAATGTACGATGTATGAATAAACTGTGAGAAGTGTTTTTTTTTGTCGAATCCCGCATATATGGAATGCCCTGTGTGATCATGTGTGATCTCAACATTATAGTCGACAGGCATTCAGGGGCATCAATAGACTCGTTTCACATATTACGAGAGCAATAAGCTCGTCCAATGACCTAATTTTCGGGGCCTATTATCCAAACATTCTGTAATATGAGAGCATGCGTCGCAACGGCTTTGTTACACCAGAAGCGTTCCTTGATTTGGACATGAAAGGGCTTATACAGGATAGATCCGGAATTTCGCTGATCTATCATGTAAGTAGGTCATCCGTAGACGGGCGATTGTGCTACGAACGGGAAGCAACGCTCTTGCACTTCAGTTGGGCTATCTCCCACAGAGACCGGGACGATAGCATTGGACAGCGTCAACAGTTCTGGTGGTTAAACGGCATATAAAGACCTGGATACCAATGTCGGTATAGAATAACAATATCATCAGCCAGCTTACATAGACTTAGCTTTTCTAGAATTAGGGTAGTATAAGATTTAAATTAAGTTAAGTTAAGTTCTTAAAAAAAAAAAAATATATATATATATATATATATATATATATATATATGTAGGTTAAATTTTATGAAAAAACCAACAATAAAAATTCGACACAAAGTTTTTCAAATTTTTCTTCGTCTTTCAAATAATCATAAGTACTGCCACAAAGTTCTGTTGCCGAAACGCAACTTAGACCGTCTGCGAAGGACCAGTAAGTTATAATATAAGATAATTAAGCTAGAATTTAAGCATTTTTTGTCTAGCATGTAATTTAGAAACTTGTAATATAAAAAAATGTTTTAAAAATGAAAAAAAAAATGAAATAGGTTCGTTTCATTATCCCCTCTTTGTTCTTCCACACGCTTTGATACTTGAAAGTATTTTAAAATCACCGTTACATGTAAAAAACGCCCGTCTGTGCAAATGTTTGGAATTCTAGTCCTAAGTAAGGCATTGACCTATTACGATAACTTACAGAGACGAACATTCTGCAAACTAAATTTTACATATCTGTCAAATGTGTGCGGACAGATCGTACCACTATCGAATACTGAATGTGTGGTCGGAAACACTCATGTGAATTCGAGCAAGAGTCGTGGTTGTACAATGAAAAACGTCGAATACTAAATGTTTCTGCCAGTCTCAAATCTAACCTGATGTCCTCAATAGTGATATAAAATCAATAGCCCAAACTCCAGAACTTACGATATTCTGTTTTTCTTTGTTTTTGGCGATTTCCTGCCGATAAGTTATCTTAATTTCCTTGCAAATATCTGACAACACATAGAACTTGCATCAATCTTCGTTTTAGAGTTTAGTGCTACGAGTTCTCCTGGGGCACGTCTTTAGATTTTGCTTCTTCAAGTAGATGCGGGTTGTTGTGGACGGCGGGTGTTCGGGTCTGTATCCTGTTAATTCTGGGGTGCCTCTGGGTTCTATTTTGGCTCCAATCTTGTTTTTGCTTCACATCACATGAAGATCTATACACATGAAGATCTATACACTTTTGCTTGCGTTTGAACCAATTGTCGAAGCACTTTTGCCACTCTGATTGAGGTATCTCCAACACATGCATTCTGAATGCAGCAACCGCTTCTTCAGGTGTCGAAAAACGTTGACCTCTCAGTTTGTTTTTTACATACGGGAATAAAAAGAAGTCATTCGGTGCCAAGTCAGGACTATACGGCGGATGACCCATCAAATCGATGTTTTGGGTGCTCAAAAATGCAGTCGTCGCAGCCGATGTGTGAGAGCTCGCATTGTCGTGGTGAAGAGTGATCCGTCTTCGGCGGTTGTTTTTCCTGATTTCTTGGAAGACAACTGGCAAACAAATGGTTGTGTACCACTCAGAATTGACTGTTCTGCGTTGTTCTATTTCCGAAAAAACAGGCGACCATTTGCTTGGAAGTGCTTCGTGCGCGAACAACTTTTGTTGGATTTGGCTCATCTTGAAACACCCAGACAGTCGACTGCTGTTTACTTTCGGGCTCATACGCGTAAATCCACGATTCATCACCTGTCACGATGTCATAGACGTGTTTCGAAGCACTGCGACCGTATTTTTTGAGCATTTCTTTCGACCAATTGACACGAGCCTTTTTTTGGGTGATTGACAAATTGTGTGGGATCCAACGCGAACAAATTTTTTTGACGGTCAAATGTTTATGCAATATTGAATGTATGCTGGTCCCATTAACGCCTAAGGTTGTCTCAATCTCACGATAGGTCACATGACGATCTTCCAATATCAGTTCGCGCACAGCATCAATGGTTTTCGGAACAACAACTGATTTTGGACGACCTTCACGAAATTCATCTTGGAGTGAACTACGACCACGATTGAATTCACCATACCATCGATAAACACTGGTCCTTGATGGAGCTTCATCGCCAAAAATTGAATTAAGTTTGTGGGGGTTCTCTACATCACACGGAGAACCAACCCACAACCCTAACCTGCAAACATGCAAAAATCAAATCCCCAACGGAACATTAGCAAGTATACCAAGCCGCACACATTTCTCCGAAGTTCATATGCCTTAACAAAGCGTATATTCAAATCCTCAACGGAACATTAGCAAGTATACCAAGCCGCACACATTTCCCCCGAAATTATCTCTGTTAACATTTCTATCTAAACGATACCCCTTTCTTGCACCCAAGCAATTTCAATTTTCTGGTATACACAACCAACGAATCCAACTTAGCTTATACGGCAAGGATTCGCTGGAACTAAACTCATATGCATAGGCATAGCAACTCTTCCACTAGATTCTTAGGAAGTGACAATGAGTTTACGATGCCACTACCACAACGCAATGGATTTTCAACTCCATGAGTCAGTCGCAATTTATCCACCGTGGCGTCCGCAACAAAGAGTCGCAATCCAAGTACCACCGAGTGCACACAGTCGCGTGTTACCTTCACCCGAGTCGACCGGGAGTCCGCGTTCTTTCTGAATCCTCAAGCTGCGTAGATATGCGATCGGAGGGTCGGTTCTCACCGTTGGTTTAAACCGCTTTTGAGTAGTAAAAAGAAATTGGCAAAGTGAAAAGTGTCACGCACTGAAGCAAAATAACTAATCATTTGGATTATCCATTAAGTGCTTCTAGTATCGAGAGTGTGGAGAGAATAAGATCTTATGACATAGCCGAGTGGTGGTAATTAAGTAGATTCAAGTGACAAGGTTGCGATCTTTAGTATTAAGTGCGTGAATTAATTGTATCAAGTTAAGCCGAACTGTGCGGAAGCAGAATAAAGAACACATTTAAAGGAACGTCTACAAATAAAACAGGTATTTTCATTTCCCTTGGCACCGCGAATTTCCAACGACGGTTGCGACGAACACGTAAGTAGGGCGGTAGTGAACCAGTGCCATACGTTGGCGCATAGCAACCCCCCCCCCCCCCCCCCCCACAACTTCATCCATGCACTGTTGCTGAGTTAATCCACGCCGAAAGTTGTAAATGTTGACGATTTAATTCCATTTTTGGGCCGAGATGAATCTTTTAAGTTACTGTAAACAACACAAATAGCGCTCGTTTTGACATACCGTTCTGAGTGCGTATAACCTAAAAAATGTCCAACTTTACGACAGAGCTGTCAATTGCAGGATTGCAACACTAGGGTTGCCAAATCCCGAAACATAAGAGGCAACCCTCATAGTACGCTAGTTTCCCCTTTTTCGAGTGATCGACCGCCATACTCCACGGTTAGCTTTCCTAAAAAGCCCCCATAACTTCCATCCAGTCTGTATCAACTTTCTGCTAATGCAATCGCATTAAGCACCTGTAAAAGCTTCACGCAATAAAATTCACCAAATGTATTTACCTAGAAGTTCCTGGAAGAGAATTCTTACCTGCATTCATTTATTTGAATTCAAAATTCCTCTTAAGAATCCTATTCCAAACAGCATATCTGGAAAAGAAAACTTATCGGTTCACATATCATGTATCCCAGCCAGGGACAATTATCATTGCGTCGCCTATTCCCAGCCTCATTCATGTGTACAACAAATCCCCTTTCATACACGTTGGCTGGCGACCTACACACAAGGGACCAAAGCAAATATACGCAAATCGCGTCTTAAACCATAAATTAAATTATACAGCGTAGGCAAATCCAAATATGTATGGTATGCTTACCCTTGGCAGCGATGCTATGAATACGAATTCCCCGTGAATACGCTAAAACCAATTAGCACCATATGCATGGACATTGCGGCTTTCATTACAGTTGCAATGCATAGCTTAGACAATGATCTACCCGATCCTTTGTCTTCTTATATTTCGGAATCTGCTTCTCATCAGCGGCAGCTTAAGCAAACACAAACCCAATTACATCCAATGAGATTCGGCATTTTTGCTTAGCCGAATTCACTTCTCATGGATGTACATTATGCCCCTTCTTGGTGTTTCAAATTCGCTCTCATGGTGTGTCCCATAAAAGAACCCATGTACACACATACATGTGTACTACCAACGATCTTCACCCCAAACGATTGAATATCGTTGAGTCGTAACTCATCCATTGCAGGGGTCGGTCGAGTGCACCATTCACCGTACCGTGCACACGGTACCGTGCGCGAACAATAGTCAAAGTGTGAGTAAACGTGTGTTGTTTATCGTTACTGGTCCGCTGTTACCTACATAATTATGCCTTAAGCGAATTCCTGTATCGCGTGTTAAGGCAATACAAATATTTTCCTGTACGTACAATAAAACAATCAACCATTTGCCAATAACGATTTCGAGTTTAAGTTCACATGTGCAGAAATAACAGCGTTCAAATAAAATTACAAAACCAAGAGTAGTGTTTTTTATTTCTCTTGTGTCGATCGTTTCTGGGTGACAATTTCCGGATTACTTTCCCGCGGCTGAACATACGTTTAGTGATGGGGAGTGAAGTGAATCAGCGCCGTACGCCGGTGCAGCCTACTTCCTCCCCACAACACCACCTGAGATGTAGACAGATTGACTCTCTGAATCGGGATCTGGATAAAATCCTGCAGTGGGGAAAGGCCAATCTAATCGACGTCAATACAATGAAGACACAGTATACAACATTCACAAAGAAAACTGGATCATCGGTTCCACAACTGGTGATAATTGGTCAGGCCCTCGAATCTGGGGAAAGCTTGAAATTGCTCGGCGTTACGGTCTGTGGGAATGTATCGTGGAATAAACACGTGTCAAATATCGCCAGATCCGCCTCAGGAAAACTGAGCTATCTTTTTAGAGCCAAGAAATATTTTACTCCGGCTCAACTTCTTCTCCTATATTAATCCCAAATTAGACCCGTGCTCGAATATTGCTCTCATGTTTGGAGCTCTGCTCCTAAACATGCCCTCGAACTACTTGAGACCATACAGAGACGAGCGATCCGTCCGATCGGGGAATCGGTGCTGACGTCGAAACTTCAGTCGCTATCACATCGAAGGCGCGTAGGTCGCCTCTGTATGTTTTATAGATATTATCATGGGTACTGTTCTTCGAAGATTCGTGGCATTATTCCGCACAATTCGGTTTTTATATGCGCTCCACGAGACAATCCAATGGACCGCACCAGTTTGCGGTTCATCTCCCGACGGCGCGAACATCCCTGCATCAGAACTCGTTCCGTAACAGAGCGGGAAAGATGTGGAACTCCCTTCCCGCGCGAGTGTTCTTGGAGCGTTACAACCTGCAACTGTTCAAAAAGAATTGCAACTGTTATTTGGAGGGATCCCGGGATGCCTACTCGGTGGTATATGTTCGCCTCTACCGAGAAAAGTATAATTAAAAAAAAAAAAAAATTATATATAGATATATATATATTTATATATATATATATATATATATATGTGTATATATATATATATATATATATATATATATATATATATATATATATATATATATATATATATATATAACAAGTCTGAATAATTCAAAGTGTTGATGTAGTCAATGTCAATGTAGGAATTGTGAAAGCAATGCGTGCCATGCAAAATGCATCTACTCGCCTATGGCGGCTACGTTTTGTTGTGTACAATTCCCTATCCTTGCTGTATTCCACCATAATTTTCGCTGGTTGTAAATTCTATTACAATAAGCCACCCGTTCTGACATACAATTTGTTTGGTCCTGGAAAAACTGCACGTCAGCAAGCCTACTACGAGTTGAACAAAGTAAAGAAGTTGGTGAAAGTTACTTGGACAACATAATTTTTAAAAATCAGATATTTCGAAATTTCTTTTTTTTTGTAGATTTTAAAAATATAAGTAAAACTTTTCTAAGTTCCATAATAATTTGTATGTATAATATATATATATATATATATATATATATATATATATATATATATATATATATATATATATATCTTACCTTTAAAGAATTATGTATGGGAAGCCATCCACCTCTATTACTCACTAGTTGGCATGCTAATACGTTCTACTAGATGTCTCTTTAAAACTCAAGAAATGAAGTCTTTCTGAAAGTTGATTCCTTCTTTGCTTTAGAATCTTGTGGGACCTATTCTCTTCTCTACTTTTCAATTCATACGATGCAGTTTCTCTCTCATATTTAGGCATCAACAACTTACTGATAAATAAAATAATACAACCTTCTTAGGGGACATTTTTTCTGCTTTTTTTTTTGAATTATTTTATACCTCCAGCTCGACCTCATCCGAGCACAAGATTTGAACAACACACAAAAAGCTGATGTCGATGTGGTGTTTTTTAATCGCGCGGCAAAAGTTGGCAGCGAATCAATGATGGAACTACTAGCACATCTTGCCAGACTAAATGATCTTACAGTAAGCCGTAACGTAGTTAAGAAATTCACCCAACGTGTACGGTCAAAAACTGACCAAGAAAGGATCGCCAATACTGTTCTTCAACTTGGGCCCAACTCAGTTTACATCGAGCACGTGAACTTCATAAATTTTTCGAGATTCAATTTTCCCAAACCAATCTACATAAATTTGGTAAGAGATCCTGTGGAACGAGTGATCAGTTGGTTCTTTTACGAGCGCGGAGCCCATAAAAATGCCATCGAATTCAAAAACTTTCCTGATAAAGTCGTAAAGCCCGAGAGCTGGTTCAAAAAGGACTATAATATGTGCGTGCGAAATGGAGATCCAGAGTGTCAATATATACCATATTCGGTAACGGATACGACGGGTGACTACCGAAGGCAATCCTTATTCTTTTGTGGACACACAGCCAATTGCTTGTAAAATATGATCTTCTTAGAAAAGTTTTTGAGCTTGCAGAATACATGAATTTATTTCAGGCCTTTTAACTCACCAATGGCAGTTCAAATAGCCAAGAGAAATGTGGAAAAGGAATACGCTGTTGTGGGTTCATGGGAGGATACAAATATCACATTAACTGTACTTGAATATTATATTCCTAAGTATTTTCAAGGTGCCCGACTCCTTTACAATCGTATGGTATTCTAGATGTTATATAAAAACCCTATTACCACGCCGAATTAATTTTTTCCAGTGCACAAGGATGACATAGTAAATCGAAATAAGAACAAGAGAAAGCCAAAAATTCATAACGACGTTAAGGAGATGATCAGAAGAAACTTCACCCATGAATACGACTTTTATCATTTTTGCAAACAGAGATTATATAAACAATACATTGCTATAAAGTATCTCAAAAATTAAATATTTCAGAGTTCGTCTTTCCGTTTTTAATAGAAGTACGGTTGTGGGAGGTGTTGGAGATCGATAGTTTACACATCCTTCGACAGGAAATTTTAAAATTAGATAACGATATATAATAACATTAATAATATAATATAACAAAATATCAATACTTTTAATTTTATTTAAATCTTTTAAGGGATCCCTCTCAAGTATAATTTTTGGAAAATTTCCTTAAAAGTCCTCATGTGTCTAGAATACAGTGCTAAAATACCAGATCAAAAGCTTGAACCGTTTCCGAGTTATTTACCTATATTATAAATACGTGCCCCAGTGGGATTATGAGAGCAGCGATATTTACATTTAATTTAATCTACATTTATAGATTTTTGTCAAACTACAGCGAGCATCGAACGATTTCTATGCGATTGCTCTAAATGTTAGAGTATTCTTTCCTTCAACGTGTATATTTTTATGAAATAGGATATTTACAGCAGTGAAAAATAAAGTAAACGTTGTCTAGAAGAGATTTTCTATCGAAAAATTAACCTTTTCATACTTTTTTTAAAAAATTGATTCCTTTTGTTGCAATTCCCCCAGCTCGTATCTAAAAAAATGCCTTTTTTCGATTAGATGTTACATGAGTTAAATATTACGTCCATTGTGAAGAACACCGAAAGAAATTCGAATAAGCAAAGCGTCAGGACCGTATACCATAGCGATAACATAGCAATTCCACATGAGTTGCGAGGAATACGATAGTCTGCGCTCTGGCAAAATTCCAATCTCCCGGCATTGGCTTAGACTCCAATGTGGAAACAACACCGAAGTCTTCTTATGTTCTATGAAGAAAAAATCTGGACATCCGTTAGTCGTCCCTCATGCCATACCTACACATAGCCCAACTTAGTATTCCCACTGCTCGGGCCTTACTTTGCAGCATTTACAAGAGATACATACACAACACACAACGAAATAGTGAAGAACAACACGAAAAGGTTACTGAATAAGTAAAAGCATCAAAGCCCTACACTCTAGCGATAACATAGCAATTCCACATCAGTTGAATGTACTTGAGAATAACGATTGAATTCAAAAACCCGGCATTGCTCTAATGTATTGAGCATTGATTCTCTCGTTTAATGATTTTAACCGTTGCAGCTTCGGTTCAAATCACACGCTCTTCACTATCGCCGCATACGCTATAACAGCATTCCATGAGTCCCTGGCCTAACGAATAATACGACTGTAGGTCAATAAATCCTTAGAAAACGAGGACGATTTGCTTTTATTTTCTCATTTAGCTGACCTAATAATGACTAGTAATGTCCAGTTATCGTCCGTCCCTTTTCCAAATAGTGAATGAAGATACTACCACATGCATCCCAAAACACAGTAGCCATAACCGATTTCACCATCTATGTTTACTTTGGAGCCCGCTCGCCTATCACAATCCACTGTTTTGACTGTTCTTTCGTCTCGGGGGTGTAGTGGTGTATTCATGTTTCATCTGCAGTTACTAATCTGCGCAGAAACTCATCAACGTCGCATGCGCTCTAAAATTTCAAATGCGGCACCCATCTCTCAGATATTTTTTTCATACCCAATTTATCATGCAAAATTGAAAATGGACAAATATCTAGTGAGGAATCATCGTCATCATCGGCTGTACATCCGTAGTCCAGTCTTGGCCTTATTTAGCAAGTCTCTCCACCGGCATCCGGTCCATATCCGCAACTTGTTAAATTGTCCACAATAATACGTTTTTCCGGATAAGGCTCTTACCCTTGCGCCAACCTTTCCCAGGATGTCGCTGCATGCATTAGTTCACTACTTAGAGGGTGACAAAGTAGCTATCCAGGGGTGTCGCGTGGAGACGGCATGCCAACTTGGATTGAACAGAGAGAAGGATCGTCCTGGCCTTCGCCGAGTTGAAAGCAGAGACTTTGTCCAACCAACCGGTTGATTTGTGATCAGCGAAATTCTCTCCTAACCAGAAACACGCTACGCCCAGTCCAGACTCCAACCATGTAAATACGAGCTCTTCAGGAGTAAATTGTGTTGTTGCGTTGCAACAGAGTCCATTTTGAATCCATAAAATAACTTCAATCCACCATAACAAGGGTTCTTGCACAGGTTCCCGTTAACGCCGTCCAGAGGGCGTACCGTGCGTTGCGAAGTCTGTGAAAGAAGTGTGTCGACGCCCAAAGGGACAACTTTGAAGAATTTTACACGTTTATAACAGTATATTCAATATATCTATTTTTTCTTTAATTTGCATCACTTTCCGGACAAACTATATATAACGAAGGCGCAATACAGAACGTTTACCAAAAGTCAATACCACAGCTTGTGATGAATGCCCAAATCGTTGAATTTAAGTAAAGCGTGAATCTGCTTGACGCCACGATCAATGGGAATGCATTGTGGTGTGAACACGTCTCGAATATTAACAAGTTGGCCTCCAGAAAATTAAGTTTTCCCTTTTGAGCTAAGATATCTAGCCGAAAGCCTTAATTGCTAGCGTTATTAGATTTAAATTACTATGTAATTTACTTACATTGTAATAAATAAATAAATCAATTAATAAATAAATAAAAACAACGACCCAGCTTCTCCTACCCTACATATCCCAAATTAGGCCCACACTCGAGTAATATTCACATATAAGAAGTCCTGCTCTTAAGCATACCTCAGTTCTACCCGTGATGGCATGCAGAGACGTGGAATCCGCCTAATCGAAAATGCACTACTAACATCGACGTTACGGTCACTATTGCATTGAAAACGCGTGGCGGACAGTGGACTTCTTCACAGGTACTTCCACGGCAACTTTTCCTCAAAAATTTGTGATATCATTCCAGGGTATTGTTTTCCTTTGTGCCCCGCAAGGCAATCCCACGAATACCATCAATTTCTGGTTCGTCTCTCAGCGACGTAAGCGCCTCTGTACCATTCGTTTTCCTTCCAACAGTATAACTAGGACCCTTGCCCTGATCGCAAGCATTCCAGGAGCCCTAAAACCTATAACTGTTCAAAAAAAACTAGAACAGTTATCTTTTAATATTTCGGGACGATATAAGTTCGATTTTTTTTTTGGCTCCTCGATAGTATAGTGGTTAGTACACCCGCCTGTCACGCGGGAGACCGGAGTTCGATTCCCCATGGGGGAGCGAAGACTAATGACCTTGCCCGGAAAAAACAAATCATTATGGAAAATTAACAAGCCTCAGGACTTGCTAAATAAGGCCAAGAACGGTTCCCGATTGTAGTTCCGACGATGATGATGATGATGATGGTAAGTTCGAATTCCTGAGAGAAATGTAAAAGAGTCCTTTCCAGTCCCACCACATGCACAGCAAAATTGTACTGGCCGTTACTTCTCGTTGGGCCCCCGTTCAAGCCGATTCATCGCGCTTCAACGACTATCGCTTTCGCACAATACTGCTGCATGTGACTTATTTCTCATCATCAATCATGATCTGTTTCCAAAAACGGATGGACGATGGCCAAGGCTTAGCAGATGGTAATTCAACCCGTCAGGCTTTTTCTTTGACCCAATTTGTGTTACCTAACCTCATTCCATCAACTTGACTACAATTTCCAAGGCGCATATTCATTCTAAAATGAATCTTGCTCGTATTCGGCCAACAACGATACACATGGTCAGTGGAAAGCAAAGATGAGAAGTGAAACTCATTGTTGCCCAAACGTAAGTTTTTTAATTACGCCATTAGGTGTATACATGCGTATACAGATGGTAAATCAATCCGTCAGGTTTTTTCTTTTGCCCCAATTTGTGTTACACCTAACCTCATTCCATCAATCTGACTACAATTCCGAAGGCCTATATTCTTTCTAAAATGAATCTTGCTAGTATTCGGCCAACAGCGATACAGTTGGTCAGTGGAAAGCATAGATGAGGCGTGAAACTCACGGCCGCCCAAATGAATTTTATTCCCTTGCTCATATTCGGCCAACACCGATACACATGGTCAGTGGAAAGCAAAGACGAGAAGTGAAACTCAAACGTAAGTTTTTTAATTCCTACATTAAGCGTATACATGCTTCAACATATGCGTTTTCTATAATTATTCTCATAGTTGTCATTCAACTGAACTTAGTGAATACTTTATTTCTCCAAACATATCTCCGCGATATACAAAGAACGCGCATTTAAAGTTAACTTCCGATATATGAATTACCGCAGATGGTCGTTCTTTAGGTGAGCCACACGAATGTGGAATGTTCTCCCTGATAATATATATTCTCGTTTTGTAACACTCCAGCATTCAATGTCCATCGAATATTCCCTTCTTCATGTACTCCATCATCTTCCGTTCGTATTATGCATTCACATTTAAGAATATTTCCAAATCTATCTTGTCCGGTCATTTTTGGTAAAATTTTTAAAAACTTTATTTTATTTTATTTGAGATTAAATATATTATATTTAATACCGCATGTATTAATTGATTACAGTTCACACTCAACAACGTCCTTGTTCTTTTAAAGCGGAAATGTCACAAACTTGAACACACGTCTTATTAAGTTAACACACACACTCAACTTGTGTGATGAATTAAAAACTCGACCGTCTTTACTGACGATTTTATCGGACCTTTTATACACATTCGATTGGGTCAAAGGTTGATTTTCAATTCGTTTCGATTATTTTAAGAGTATTCCCGGATTCTTAAAATGAAGTTGACGGCTTATGACCGTGGCTTCTATTGCTTAGATTGTTGGTTTGATTCAATTGTTAAAATATGAAAACGTGTTTCACCTCTCGTAACAAATTAACGCAAAAAATCGGTTGGATTTTCGTCAAAGTCCTATGAACGTTGCTGAAAAAGTTGATTTGTGATGAGTTTATGATCAACATTTAACTTTGTTAGATACAAGAGTTACATGTAAGAATAAGGGTTTTAGTGTGTAACACCGTATGCGTCGTTAATCTTGCTTAAAACTTTCTGATACTGTTTTCCTCGTATAAAATAATATTTTAAAATAAGGATATTTTGTACTTGTTTCGGCAACAAGTGCGCCAGCATAACACAAGCAAAATAATGTGTGTGTAGCAGCGTCATCTGCCCTCATACTCTGTGTGAAAAATACTGCTTTCCACAGTTTCTTCTACACTTAAATATCGTTTTTATAACTGTCTAATTGTGTTTTATAATTGTAAAAAAATTATTTGTGCGATCATTTGGCCAATCGAGGTCTACAGACTTTATTGAATTTTAATCACAGCATGAGATCAATGCAAAAGTTGAGCCATAAACAAACTCTCATTTACTCAAAACTCCACGAAAGCCACCAATTCAAAAATTGACTGTTGAAGCCATCGTGGGGATACCTTGCTATTTTGCCAAGCTTCGACTCCAATCTTTCCGCCTGCACAAGCTTCGCTTTTTAGAATATACTTATCCTTAAGGACTGCAATGTAAAGGTGTAAATTTTTATAATAGCATATTTGTAGCTTCTAACTCTAGACCCAAAACTGCTGAACAACACGAAATTCTCGAATGAAAACATTGTATTCTTCAACCGCGTCGCGAAGGTGGGCAGCGAATCTATGATGCAGCTGTTGGGACATTTGTCAAGATTTAACAACTTCCAACTGACCAAAGACAATCCCGCCGCCGGCAAGCCCAAGCGATTGTTATCTCCAGACATGGAGCGCTCTAAAGCTGACGCAATTAACAATCTAGAGGACAGTACAATCCACATTGAGCACGTTAACTACATCAATTTCACAAAATTCGATCTACCTCAGCCGATCTACGTTAACCTAATACGGGATCCAATTGAACGAGTTATTAGCTGGTTTTTCTACATCCGTGGGGCACACAAAAATGCAATTTTATTTAATGGCAATTCAGAAGCTGAACTGAAAAGCGCCGAATGGTTCAAAAAGGATTTTAATAAATGCGTACGATCCGGTGACCCGGAATGCCTGTACGAGCAGTTTACTGTAATGGACCCCACCGGTGATTATAGGAGGCAGTCTCTCTTCTTCTGCGGACACCTGCCTAATTGCCTGTAAGATTTACTGTGTGCCGTCTTGACCGGACTGGAATGTGATATTAAGAGCATATACATTGTTTTGCAGACCATTCAATTCACCTACTGCCATGCAGATAGCTAAGCAGAACGTTGAAAAGCATTACGCGGTAGTTGGTAGTTGGGAGGACGCCAATGTTACCCTAACAGTTCTAGAGAAGTTCATACCGCGATATTTCGAAGGAGCAAGGCTTTTATACGAAAGTAAAATGAGACACGAGTGAATAATATTAATTGCCTTACGAATCGCAGTTCTTTCTTACAGTTCATCACGATAATATAAGAAACAGGAATAGAAACAGGCGTAAACAAAAGGTTGACGAGGACGTCAGACTAGCATTGAGGAAAAACTTTACACACGAGTATGACTTTTACTACTTCTGTAAGCAAAGGCTATACCGACAGTTTTTGTCGATTAAATTGAACGACATCAATACGGATCTATTTTGAGCACGAGGATGTATGTCTACAAGTTTGAAATAAAAACAAAGACTTGTTAACGAATAGGATAATTAGTTTAAAAATATATTCTCGAACGGCTTTCAACATCTCTGAAAGCATCTACAAACTCTGTTGAAATAACACTTTCATTTTTTTAAACTCTAAAAATCCTTGAAACCATTACAGGATTCATGACAACAAATTATACATTACAAAAAAAAAAATTACGATGAATCAATATTTTATGTGTAAGTTATTGAACTGAACATAGAGATTATTGTAGCCCATACCTATCTCACAGAATAATCCTTGTAAGAATAAAAACACACACGAAAAATACACGTATCCAAAGAAAAAAAAGCGGTAAGCGTAAGTTAGCGTAAGCCGACTATCATCAGGAAGGAATTCATCAAGAAGACACAAACTCCCCCATCTCGCAGATATTTTTTTCATACCCAATTTATCATGTAAAATTGAAACATGAAACAAATTGAAAATTGACAGATACCGAGTGGAGAATGATGCTTACTAAAAACAAACCATTAGCGATGCTACGAGCGCCTTCGTAGGCGATTCTAAGGATTTATTGACCTACCGTCGTATATAGATTTTCATTTCCTGAGAGAAGCCTGGTGACTTCGATGAATATTGAATTTTGCCAAAGCGACTATATGTGCTCGTGGGATTTACGGTTATCATAGTGTCGTTTACCATAAAGTTATAATCCACTTTTAATGGAAAGAAATCGACGATTACTCGGTGCCGTTTTCGTCTACGCTAGTGATTATGATCCTTTCGAGTTACATAGCTACTTTTGTTCACCGTAGTGATCATGAATATGACGCCACTAAAGCCATCATGCTCGTGGGGTTTACGGTTATCATAGTGTCGTTTACCATAAAGTTATAATCCTCATGCTTATAATGATCGTGGTAGTGATCGTGAAGTAGATTTCTTGAAAAAAATCGTTTTCGTAGGGTTCACGGTAGGGATCGTAATCCTTAGTTATAATTGTATTTCTATTCTCGGTAGTGATCGCGTACTCGGTTCTACTAAGGACATCTTGCTCGTGAATTTCACGGTGGTGATCATGATCCTTAACATAATCCTCATGGTTATAATGATCGTGGTAGTGATCGTGAAGTAGATTTCTTGAAAAAGATCGTTTTTATAGAGTTTAAGGTAGGGATTGTAATTCTTAATTATAATTATAATCTTATTTTTCATCCCGGTAGTGATCAGGTACTCGTTTCAACCAATGGCATCGTGCTCGTGAAATTCACGGTTTTGATAATGGTCCTTAACATAATTCTCATGGTTATAATGATCGTGGGAGTGGTCATCAACTAGATTTCTTGACAGAGATCGTTTTCATAGATTTCGCGGTAGGGACCGTGTTTATATAATTCTTAGTTATAAGCTTATTTATATAAATCTTAGTTATAATCCTATTTTTCTTCAGAACAATGATCGCGGACTCGTTTCAACTAATGACATCGTGTTCGTGAAATTCACGGTGGTGATCATGATCCTTAACATAATCCTCATGGTTATAATGATCGTCAACTAGATTTCCTGAAAGAGATCGTTTTCGTCGAGTTCACGGTGGGATCGTAATTCTTGTTTACAATCCTATTTCTCTTCATGGTAGTGATCCCATACTCGTTTCAACTATTGGCATCGCGCTCGTGAATTTCATGGTGGTGATCATAATCCTTAACTCGAAAGTTATAATCCTATTTCTATTCCCGCTAGTGACCACGCACCCGTTTCCGATAACACCATTGTACTTGTCGGATTCAGGCTTTTGATCGTGATCCTTAAGACGAGATAATACTATTTCTGTTCACTGTAGTGATCGTGAACTTGATTCCATGAAGAGATTGTGTTATTAGGTTTCACGGTAGGGATCATAATTGTTCGGATCGTTATAGCCTTATTTCTATTCACAGTAGTGACTACACATATGTTTCCATCAATACCATCGTGATCGTGGGACTCACAATGACCATTGTGACCCTTACCACAAAGGCAGTAGCGCCATTTCTATTTCACCTTGGTGAACGTAAACTAGTTCTATGCAAGTGATCATTCTTGTAGGCTTCGCGGTAGTGATCGTGATCTTGTCTCCAGTAAACTGATTGCGAAATTGTTTCCATAAAAGACATCGTTTTCGTAAGGTACACGGTAGTGATCGTGATCCTTACCATGAGAGTTATAATCCTATTTCTATTCACAGTAGTGGACACGCACCCACTTGTAATTACGCCATTGGGCTCGCAGGACTCACAGTTTTGATACGAGATAATGCTATTTCTATTATATGGCGGTGATCGTGAACTTGATTCCATGAAAGAGGTCGTTTTCCTAGGGTTCACGATAGTGATCGTTATACTGAGTTATAATCCAATTTATATCCAGAGTAGTGACCACGCAACCATTTCCAATAACGCTGTCGTCCTCGTAGAATTCACGGTGGGGATCGCGATCCTGACCACAAGAGTTATACTCCTATTTCTATTCACAGTAGTGACCACGATCCCATTTGCAATTTTCAATTTGCCATTGTGCTCGTAAGACTAACGGTCTTGTTCGTGACCCTTAACACGAGATAATGGTATTTCTGTTTTATAGTGGTGATCGTGAACTTGAATCCATGAAAGAGATCGTTTTCGTGGGGTTCACGATACTGATCGTGATCCTTAGTTAGAATCCTATTTATATCCACAGTAGTGGCCACGCACCCATTTCCAATAACGCCATCGAGCTCGTGGAATTCACGGATGTGATTACACTCCTTGCAACGAAAGTAATAATGATCGTACTCGTCTCAACTAATGCCATCGTCCTTGATGAAAGTTATATTGTTATTTCTGTTCACGGATGTGATGGTGATCGTGATTCTTAGTTATGACCCTATTTATATTCATGGTAGTAACTACGTAGCCGTTTCCAGTAATGCCATCGTGCTCCAGGGATTCACGGAGGTGATTACGTAGGATATCGGTGATATATATTTTGCATTCACTTTTATGATTGTGGTGACCGGATCGCAGCTCATAGGAGCTTCATTTGGTTTTACTGTTGTTCCCTCCATGATCTAACACCAGAATGGTTTGTTTAAAGCCTGTTACCCAATTGTACTAGCCCCTTCGCCCTGTTTAGTAATAGAACCCTAATATTTCCGGCGACATTTGCCATTGCGAAGACCGAGAGGTTGAAATATGTACTATTCAAAGGAAGGTTACAGTATGTGATCCAAAGTCATTTACAAGAATAACAGAGTGTAGTCCAAAAAACCGATCGAAAATTAGATCAATTTGTTCTCCACTATTCAATCTAGTCCATCTCATAGATGGAACCATTATCATATCAAAAAGTTGATGAGCAATTTATTCTTGCCTCTTGCGCATAGCAATGGTAATGGAATTCTGAAAGCTTCCACTTTTGCAAATGTGACTTTGGAATGAGCTGACGTTTTCAAAAATGCGAACAATACCTATAATTGCATTTTCTTGCCACCAATTGGACAAGACGTCACGCGGAAAGAAACAACCCACCTAATGCTGATCCTACTTCAAGCAAGTATTGATTACATAAGAGTAGTCGGAATGAATTACATATCTCTTAGACTTTCCCTATTTTTTTACGAAAGTACAACATCCCAGAAATGTTCTCCCGGAATTTTGAGTCAATTCGTAGAAAATTCAATCAGGTGAAGCCCCTCTAAAGCCTGCCCTTATGACTGGCTCGTGACCTTGAATGATACAAGCGAGCCCGCCCAGACGTACTTTAAGCAACTAATGCCAAGTGGCATTCTAGGATTGAAATATTATCGGGAAGTTATCGGAAGGGATAACCCTACTTGCGTTAGACACGTTTCTTTCCAGCACTACTTACTTGTTGAGAGTTTCAACAAAGAATAGCATAAAGGGTCATGCTCATCATCAACAACGGTGATCTCTCGAAGACCATCCATTATTTGTACCCGAGGTTGAGGCAACTGTTCGGTCTGGAATCGAAAGTAGCCATTGGATGTGCACCACCCCTTTCAGCACTCCTAGACTACAAACAATTCAATAAATTGGTTGTGTCAGAAACGGCAAAGAAGCCCCAAAATATGAAGCAAACCCAACACACACTTCTTCTTCGTTCGTCTTTGTCAGAAGACGGAACGTTTTAAATAAACTCCGTCGAATGGCCGATCAGCGGGCATACCATCCATGCATTAGCATACTCGATGTTATTAATTTTATGGGAATTTATTTTAAGTTCCGCTAGCCGCATTAATTTACAAAAAAAAATATTCAGATTGACTTAAAAAGTTAAGAATGGTAAATAGGTTAATCCCGGAGACCAGTTACCCAAACATCTTTGGATAGAAGTTCATTAACCTACGCTGTGATCGCATAAGAGCAAGAATGATTTTTCACTTCAATATTCCTAGTACCAATTTGGAGACACTAGAAAGAGGTTACAAACGATTATCTGAATTCCACTTTGGAAAAGAGAATTAAAAAATTAAAAGTTTCTTTTTCACTGCTATGCATATTTTATGTTCTGTCAAATGTTTAAGGCAACATCATTTACATGCCTACCATGCGTGCGGCTCCACTACGCAATCCTTTGAATGTTATTTTCGCTGAGTTTTTCGCATAAGCCTTGACGAATGTTGATTTCTTGTGCTCAAGAATTGGAGAATTGTTCCGCATATACACGATCGTCCGCGTGGCCCCACAAAAAGCGTCCAACGGCTACAAATCAGCCAATTGATAACACTATGGAAATTACGTACCCAAGGTATATTTCTCGCGATATATGGGTCGTCTATAAACGGCATAACGCTTTTTTGGTGATTGTTACATATTCAATCAACAATCCAGGTAAATGCTATAAAAACAAAAACCTTCCCCCAGACATGTTTTATATTATAATGTCTCTTATTGTAAGGGTGCTAAACACACGCACCCACTCGAGCTAAAATTAATCAGTGCCTAAACTTTGTGCTCCGTGATAATAAATATTAATACATACAAATTTATCGTTACGTTTATTTTTTTGCACGCGCGCAAAAAAGGGGGATTTTTGGGTACCCTTAAATGTCAGTACCCTTAAATGGCAGGACCATTAAATGGCAGGACCATTAAATGGCAGGACCATTAAATGGCGATAAGAGTGCCTTGCATCAAACGAACGAAGATATTGTGATGTTTATTTGAACGACGCACCGCATAAACTTTCTGCTATTACCTGATTGTATTAAAACCCCATTAAGAGTAATTATAATACAAGGGCAGTAGTGCGGCACCATGCTGGAATTTATCTTTCCACATAAAGATAAAACAATATCAGGGATCGTAAATTACAATATGAAAATTCTCCAAAAAAAAAAATAATAATAATAATATTGATAAGGTGTGAAATTCTCGAATGATCTTGATTGCATCTCCCTCTACTCAGGCAGTGTCTTGCGCTTTGTGTATGCGGAGCACATTCTATCAGCGAATGGACGAAAAATGATCTCGGAAATCAGTTGGTGTTGGGTTTTGGAAGGCGCGAATGTTGTACTACAGGTGAAGTCGTTTACAATCGCTATCAAGTGTGTCGTATGTTAAGTATTATGGTAAATCTTTGTATAGAAAGATCAGATGAAAGTGTTTATCGGGAAAAGAAAACCGGTTTCACTTTTTGAGGTCGTTTGATTTAGGTATTGAATTCCGACAAGAGTTATTGGGCAATTTTTGTACATTCTATTTCTTGGTCCGTAGGAACCCTGGAGTGCATGACCCAATTAACTCGACTACGCTACCGTTCTCAGTTCTGCACACGTTCCATCTATGTTTTATCACCTGATCCGATTTTCTTAAGGTTACAACTTTTAGATGAAAAGCAATTTCGCGTATTTGAGAATAAAGTTTTAAGGAGTATCTTTGGCGGTAAATATGATGAAAAAGCAGGACAATGGGGTTGTGGGGATTCTCTATACTACATGGAGAACCAACCCACTATTTCAGCTTTATTTCGACCGCTAACAGTGTGTCATATATATTCCCCAATTTCTCCTACCAACATTATTCACCTGAGAATCATTGTTTTCCCAAAGTACGCATCACGTGCAGTTTTTTTGCCATAAGCTAGCCCACCTATACGACGAGTGCCTGAAACGGCAAAACACACCTTTCTGCCGGGAGTGCTGGCGGTATGGCCACGACATTGTATAATGCCGTGCGCGATACACCACACTACCACAGAACAGCTCACCGCGCCAGCAGAGGGAGTCCCCGAATAAGACACAGTCGGGACCACACCAACCCTCTGCCTCCAACACCCCAGCAACATCAAACCCCAGAGTGTATAGCATTCGGAGTTGCTGTGGCCGTATAGGTCACACCCGGAACCAGTGCGAAGATAGGGTGAAAAAGGAAAAAACAATTAATTCCCCGGTGACTACGACTCCAATACAAACTCGCAAGACTAAGACTGTACGTCAACGCCAGCGCCCACACAAGTACATGTCTATAAAGGGCGGCAAACAATTCTCCATACCAACGTATGGACGAAAAATGCCGACCCTGGGCCAGAGTTTTCTCCATCCTGCACACGGCACCCCGTCACTGCGGAGAAAAATTGACACTGGGGTTGAAGCTCCTCCATCCCGCACACGCCACTTCGTCACTCCGGATGCGAGCGAGCAACCGATAGGCCACGACCTACTCGGACGTCATACCTGTTGGTCCATACAAACCACAACAGGCCAGTGGACCGCACCGCAATTCCCTTGCCACTGCCGGCAACACGCGCGGTACCAACCAGGTCCACTTCCTATAGTGACCCAAACCAAGCCATGACCCAGGAACTCGTCTACACGACCGTTCCAAGCCTTACCACCGCGACTACTGGGGCAATCCAAACCACCCAGATTCTAAACACGTGACTCTCCTTCTGACACACACTACTCCTCCCACCCTACCTTTTCTTTCGTGACTACGTCACTGTGGGGGGGGGGGGGGTACGTTGGCGGTCCTCTATACTACATGGAGAACCAACCCACTAGTTCAGCCTTATTACGACCGCTAACAGCGTGTCATATATATTTCCCAATTTTTTCTACCTACATTATTCACCTGAGAATCATTGTTTTCCCAAAGGACCATAGCTAAACTCATTATTATATGCCGACAATCCATAATTGAGTTTAGCTACCTTTTTGCCATACGGCAACTCCATTTGCTAACCCATGATACTTCCACCGGATATCACATCATGTCGGGTAGCAACAACAAGTCGAATCAGACGACGCTGTTGCATAATCATGCAATCGCTGGGGAATTTATCAAAATATTTAATTAGTTTCCACGATAAATTACCCTACCCAATTTAGCGTCACTTCGGCTTTTCCCAGACCATCTATTTGCTTGGGATCAATGATCTCTTTTCGCAGGTGAATAGCACCAGCTACATTTTCGTCTCCTCCATAATTCTGTCTCCCTACAGGTCAATGCACGCTGTGGTCACCACATTCACCGAATTGGGTTACCCCCAGGCCTGCACTGATTCATGCACACACATCCAAACCAACCCCGAGATCGTAGTACTTTGTATTTCTGTTCTCTCGTTCTCCCATATTCGTCGACTATCGAATTAACCGATGTATTCACCATACCTCGACGGGCGTGGCAATGAGAGACCAGAAGCGAGATATCTATTGGTTGCCCTGTGTGCAAAATTAAATCCAAAATGTCATCCCTAATAGAGATCAGTCACTTGTCATTCGCCACCACGTATACACGTTACGTCGGGAGCTCGCCGTTAACTAGTCGTGATATATGAGTTTACCAAGTGTTGTCGAGATTTAGTCGTGAAAATAATTTTACTAAGCATATCTTAATTTAAAACCACTACCTTAATTATAAACGTGTGATTTTGCATATAGATTAGTGTGAACTGACTCATTTATATTCCGTAATACAATGTTCAAGAGAAATAAATCTTAATTCGAATTTCTCTCGCGGGACCATTTGGATGGATGCCAACACTATATGATAGGTATAGTATATATTATTGATTAAAAGTTTGAATAAAGAACTCACAAACAAAATATAATTAAAAAAATACTTTAAACAACTAAATCAAGTAATTCTCATTTCTCCTCCTCTCTGGATACTTTTGCAAAGTGTGTACAGTATAACAAGTGTCGGGGATACAAGTGAAAGAGTGCCCGTATCCTGGCACACCTACTTGCACCCCACAGGGTACACTCCACTCTCGCAAATTGGAAGAGCTATACGCGAACCCCCCAATAGTAAAAGTAATCAGGTTGGGAAGATTAAGATGGCCCGGGCATGTGGCGAGAATGGCAACGACAGAACTGTACATTGAATTCCGACCTCAACAAGATATACAATGGGGTTTATCTAACCGAGTAGAATTCCATGCCTTAAGAACTCAGTGCTGTCTCTTGCCGTCAAAGGAGAACGACAAAGTAAATATACTGTTGATGAACAGCATTTCCATCGGCGAAGCCAAGGAACTATCAATCCTCCGCACTCGAATTAATTCGACTTCATATTTGAAGCTGCGAAAATTGGAGCCAAATGAATGGGGTTCCTTAAGAAATGCAAAAGATAATTCACTCCATCCAACCTGGCCACCATTTACAAGGCATATATTCGTCTCCAAATGGAGTTCAACTACTATATTTGATCAGGCGCATCCAAAAGAGCATTAAACATGCTCGATAGGATGCAAAAACAAGGAATGAAAGTTATTGTGGACCCGGCCGTAAGTCGATCAATTCCGTCGTTAGAATATAGGCGCAACGTATCATGCCTATCTCTTTTCTATAGGTATTACCACGGTCGTTGCTCAACTGAACTTGCTGAATGTGTTCCCCCCTTCAGACATTTTCCCGCGATACCCACCTACCTGTGCATGCGCATCAGTTCACGTTGAAAATGAACTTCAGGCGAACAAATAAATATAAAGTCATTCTTTAGACGAACGTGGAATGCTCTACCTGATCATATGTTTGCTCGCCGTTGTAATGTTCAGGCAATTAAGCATGAACATCGATACCACCTTTCCTTATCCACTTCCTTTCCTTCCGCTCGCACGGTGCTCTGACATTTAAGGGTACTCCAACACCCCCCTTTGTGTAAAAAAAAAGAAAGGAATACCTATAATGCAGGCTTCTAGCACCTGAAGCTTGTGTAGATCTATGCTGTAGACGACCTTGTATTGTAGACCATTTTTGATCAGGACAGCGACTCCAACCTATTGACTGGAGTTTGGACGATTTCGACTAATTACTTTATAATTTGGAAACCCCATTTTTGGGGTTGGTTTAGCTTAGTTTCGCTAGCCAAAAGCACATCTAGGCGTTCGGCTTTCAGCAGTTTGCTCAGATTATTCCTTCTTTCCATGTGGCGCTTCCACTACACTATACGTGCTCGATAGAATGCAAAAACGAGCAGTGAAACTTATAGGAGACCCAGCCGTTATTATTATTAATATTATTTATTGGCCTGTAGGAACCCGGAAGTTCATGACCTCACCGACTCGACTCCGCCATAGGTCCCTGTCCTGTGCACTCTCCTTCCATGCCCGACCATGGGGGAAACTCCATCTTTTTTCTATAAGTATTACCACGGTCGTTGCTCAACTGAACTTGCTGAATATGTTCCGCCCCTTCAGATATTTTCCTGCGATACACTTCAATCTATGAATGCGCATCAATTCACGTTGAAAGTAAACTTCAGTCACACAAATAAATATAGAGAGTAATTCTTTAGCCGAATTACACGAATGAGGAATGCTCTGCCTGATCATGTGATGTCCAGGCATTCAAGGCCAATATACATTGACACCTCCTTTCCTTATCCCCTTCCTCTTCATCCGTTCGCACTGTGCTCTGACATTTAAGGGTACTTCAAAATCCCCTTTTGTTCGCGCGTTAGTATAAAAAAAAAAACCTAAAATGCTTGACGGAAAACCAACGGGAAGGAGACCGGTAAAAAACCGTAACGAAGATAGGAGGACAATGTAAGGCCCGACCTCGAGGAGGTCGGATCAGAGGTCGAACCGTGGAAAAAGATGCACACGACAGGAAACAATAGCGTTGCCAACTCAGTGAGGTTCTGGACTTCTGGATTTCTACAGTCCGATAAATAATTATAATGATTTAATAGCACCAGTCAGATATTCAAAATATAAAACCAATGATGCGAATTTATTTGCCGCGGCTTCAACCCTCGATGCCGGTCATGTGAAGCCAACTGTGATCGTCCCGGTGCAATCTTCCATGACAGATATGAAGTTCCGTCCACGTGCTATTCTGCGCATTCTCCATGGAGTGGAGTGTAAGAAAGCATCTGGGTCGGTTGAAATACCAGAAATAATGCTTAAAAAACTGTACTCCAGAACTGTCGGTTTGTTCTTAGCAAAGTCTTTCGCTTATATTATGCAACTTTGAATTCAACCAATCACAAAGAAGGAGGGGGGGTGGAGTGTCTCCCACAAAATGACCTGCCAATAGCATTACTGTCTATGTTATCCAAGTTGATGGAGAAGGTCATCAAATCCGAGTTTATTAAATATTTGAAATACAAGAACTTCTAATTGACCACATCTGGTACAGGGCCTTGCTAAGCAAGCTTCGTTCATACGGACTTTCCCAACGACTTTGCGACTGGACGAAGAACATATTCTAGAATCAATAGATCTAGATTTTTGTATAGGGCGTGTCTTGGGATGTGTGTTCTATGAACTTCGGGGTGCCTCAAGGTTCTATTTTGAGTCCAACGTTGTTTTTGCTTCACATAAATGATTTGTTGGAGTTAAGAGGTAACAAAACGTTCAGTTTTGCGGATGATTGTACGCTTGTTTCCTCTTTTTCGAGTGATCAGCCGAATAATGTCTCAGCGTTACAAACTGCAACTGTTCGAAAGCTCAAAAAGAACTGCAACGGTTATTTGGTCGAATCTCGGGGCACCATGTCGGCGCTATAGGGTCGCCTCTCCCGAGAGAAGTATAAAAAAAAGTGCACCAGCTGAGATGTAGCCAGATCGACTCTCGTAATCGGGTTATGGATAAGGTCCTGCAGTGGGGAAAAGCCAATCTCGTCGACTGCAATGTGCAACGAGGACACAATATACAACATTCACAAGAAAAAATGAATCATCGGTTCCATAGTTGGTGATGAATGGCCAGGCCCTTGAGTCTAGGGAAACGATGTTTGCTCGACGTCATGGTCTGTGGGAATGTATCGTGTGATAAACACGTATCGCAAATTCTCAGGACCACTCTTGGGAATTTGAGTTATCTTTTGAGAGTCAAGAAATATTTTACTCTGGCCGAAATGTTCTCTTGTATAAATCCCAAATTAGACCCGTGCTCGAATATTGCTCTCATGTTTGGAGCTCTGCTCCTGTGCATACCCTGGAGCTACTTGAGAGCATACATAGACGAGAGATCCGCCTGATCGGCGACTCGGTGCTGCAGTCGCTATCACGTCGAAGACGCGTAGGTGACCTTTGTCTGTTTTACAGATTTTATCACGGGTACTGTTCTTCGGAGATAAGGTCTTGCAGTAGGGAAAGACCATTCTCGTCCACATCAACTTAACGAAGACGCAATATTCAACATTCAAAAGGAAAAATGTATCGTCGGTTTCACAGCTGATGATGAATGACCAGGTCCTTGAATCTAAGCAAAACATAAGTTTGCTCTGCTTCACGTCGTGGCCTGAACGCGTTTCGAATATCGCCAAATCCTGCTCCAAAAAATTGAGTTTTCTTCTTAAAGCCAAAAAATATTTCACTCTGGCCCAACTTCTCATCTGTACAAGTCTCAGTTAGAACCCCACTCAAATATTCCATGTATGGAACTTTGTTCCTGAGCTTATCTTCGATCTACTTGATAGCATAGGAGCCGAGCAATCCGCCTGATAGAGGACGCAGCACTGACATCGGAACTGCAATCTTTATCACATCAAAGACGTGTAGTGGACCTTTGTGTGTTTTTCAAATATACGAGGGTGGACTGAAAAGTTTCCGATCTATACGTGAAGATATCAGCACTAGTCAATAAAAACTAGTGAATGTAATTGTGCATATTTTCACAGTTACTCACCAACATTTCAGCTATTTTGGACGCGTAGATTTTATTTAACAGTCGTTTAACTGAGTCGATGTGTGTTTTTGTGAAAATGGACAAAATTGAGCTATAATTAAATTTTTGTTTTTGGAAGGCAATACGCCTACGCAAATCAAAGATGAGTTGGACTCTGTTTATGGGGACTCTGCACCATCACTTACCACAGTGAAATTTTGGTCAGCTGAATTTAAACGTGGCCGTGAGAGCTTGGGAAACAATGAACGTTCGGGACGTTCAAAAACTGAAACAACTGACGATAACATCGCTAAAGTTCATCAAATGGTGCTAGATGACCGCCGAATCAAAGTGAGAGAGATAGCAGAGGCTATGAAAATGTCCAAAGAACGTCTTTGGCACATATTAAATCAAGATTTAAGCATGAGAAATCTGTCCGCGCGTTGGGTGCCGCGTTTACTCACGTTAGACCAAAAACGCCGTCTCACACCTCAGCGGTTGCCATGGCAAAAATTCGCGAATTACGGTTTGAACTGCTTAACCAGCCGCCTTACTCACCAGGTCTAGCCCAAGCGACTTCTTCTTGTTTTCTAATCTAAAAATTGCGCTAGGAGAACAGAGATTTCCGTCAAATGAGGGGGCAATCACCTTTGTGGACAGTTATTTTGCAGAGAAAAACGCCGAGTACTATTTGGGCGGGTTAGAGAGGTGGGAGTATCGGTGGGAGAAGTGTACACGCGACCAGTAGCCTGATGTGTTAAGCATTGGATCAATTATTGGTGATAGTAACTGTCATGGCGTCAGTTCGAATCACATGAGTTTATAAATGGAATTCGTACACGCGGCCAGTAGCCTGGCGTGTTAAGCATTGGTTCAATTTTTGGTGATTCTAACTATCATACCGTCAGTTCAAATCACGCGTTCTTCACAATCTTCGCAAACGCGATAGAATTGTGTAGAGTTACAAGGAGACTGTGTAGAAAAATAAAAATAAATTTTAAGAAAAAATGTCTTGTATCTTTGTTAGGTCGGACATTTTTCAGAGCACCCATGTATTACAGGGACTGTTCCCCAGAATTTCCTCGTATTACCCCGCGAAATTCGGGTAATTTTCGCTCCACAAGACTGTGGGGGTAAAGAAGTATTATACCGGACACGGGCACTTTGTTCACTTAACACCCACCACGTCACTGGATAAACAATACCAAAAATCCAAGCACCAAGGAAAGAGCAAAAATAACAAACACACTGTGGGAGTTGTTTAGTTGAATAATTTGTTTTTATTGTTTTGTTTTTCTTCACTTAGAACTTATTATTAAATTTCACACAAGATGAAACACTTCTTTCTCGCGGTGATAAATGGCAAGCGACTGATCCCTATTAGGGATGAAATTTTGTATTTAATTTTGCACACAGGAGGACCAATAGAGTTCACGCTTCTGCTCTCTCATTGCCACGCCCGTCGAGGTATGGTGAATACATCGGTTAATTCGATAGTCGACGAACATGGGATAATGAGAGAACAGAAACACAAAGTACTACGATCTCGGGGTGGGTTTGGTTGTATGTGCATGAATCAATGCAGCCCTGAGGGTAACCCACTGACCCAATTCGGTGAATGTGGTGACCTCGGCGTGCCTTGACCTGTAGGGAGACAGAATTATGGAGGAGAGTAAAATGTAGCTGGTGCTATTCACCTGCGAAAAGAGATCATTGATCCCAAGCGAATAGATGGTCTGTGAAAAGCCGAAGTGACGCTAAATTGGCTAGGGTAATTTATCGTGGAGACTAATTAAATATTTTGATAAATTCCCCAGCGATTGCATGATTATGCAACAGCGTCGTCTGATTCGACTTGTTGTTGCTAACCGACATGATGTGATTTCCGGTGGAAATATCATGGGTTAACAAAATGGAGTTGCCGTATGGCAAAAAGGTAGCTGAATTCAATTATGCATTACTTGCGTAGAATAATGAATTCAGTCCCTTATTGCAGCGTGCTTTTCCTGGTAAATAGATAAGTACGAGAAATTGGGTTTTGTTTGACACGCTGTTGGCGGTCGAAATTAGGCGGAAATAATGGGTTGGTTCTCCATGTATTTAGAGAACCCCCACAAGACAATTCGATGGATCCCGCCAATTTGCGGTACACCGCCCGATGGCACCTATGTCTCTGTACCGAACTCATTCCATTACAAAACGAAAACTTATCGAGCTCCTTTCCCACGCGTATTTCCGGTGAGTTACAATCCCCTACTTCAGATAATGAACCAATCTTCCTATCCTTCGGGATTCTAATGTCCCAAACCCCTTCAAAATACTAGACTGGTAAAAAACCAAGATGCTGACCTTCAATTTTTAAATTTTTGGTCACAAAATGTTGGAAAGGAAACATTGTGCCTTAAAAATAACCTTCATCAATATTGGATGGAATTAAATTAAACACCGAACTAACGAATAGATTTAGCATTCTAGAGAATGTGGCAGTGGGGAAGAGGAAGCTAATAGTGTGAACACTAAATGGACATCGATCAGAGACACAATCAAACTAACAGCCCAAAAGGTATTAGGATTTAAGAAAACAATTAAGTCCAAGCCTTGGTTTGACGATGAGTCCATGGCGAAGATCGAAGAACGTAAACGCCTCAGAGTGATCCACTTAGAAAGATATGATCAAGTCAACGCAGAAAGATACGCGACAATTCGGAGAGAAACAATGAGGCTCTTCAAACGCAAAAAACGCGAATGGGAGAAGACTCGGATCGAAAAAATCATAGAAAATTCTAGGGCAAAGAACATCAGGGGTATGTATGTCGGCATAAATTCAATTAGAAATGGCTACCGAGGAAGAGTCAAAATAATTCGAGACGCAAACGGCTGTCTGGTCACAGAAACAAACAATGTCGTGACAAGATGGAAGCAGTACTTTGAAAACCTGCTCAATGTACGCACCCATCAACCACAGATAAATGCACCAAGCGTACATACAGCCGAGCCTCAGATCCCAGAGCCGTCTCTCAACGAAGTGTAGACGCAATAAAGCGATTGAAAAACAACAAGGCTCCCGGAGTCGCCTGCATACCGGCAGAGCTTGTGAAGCATGGAGGAGAGGCAACCGCTCGAAAGATCCACCAGCTCATCCAAACAATATGGGATAAGGAAGTCACTCCGCAAGAATAGAAAACCTCAATAGTCATCCCCATTTTCAAAAAAAGCGACAGATCTGACTGCGAAAACTACAGAGGAATATCATTGCTCCCAACCGTATACAAAATATTAACAAATGTCATTCTGGCGAGAATCACACCGTACGCAGAAGAGATACTGGGAGACTACCAATGTGGATTCCGTAGGAACCGGTCAACAAGCTACCAAATGTTCACAATAAGACAACTGCTGTTCTTTTCCAGTGGGAATACGGAGAGACGGTTCACAAACTGTTCGTTGACTTCAAAAAAGCCTACGACTCAGTCGCAAGGCAGAGACTCTACCATATTCTAGTTGAGCTGGGAGTCCCAAAAAAATATGCCGCCCTCATTCAAATTCGCATGAACGAAAACAAAGGGCGAGTCAGAATAGAAAACCACCTCTCAGAACCATTTGAAATCCGGGACGGACTAAAGCAGGGAGATGGTCTATCACCGTGTCTCTTTAACCTTGTGCTCGAGTATGTCATCAGAAAGGTACAAGACGACAACATGGCCGGAGCATCCCTGAACGGGGTCACACAAGTGCTCGCATATGCGGATGACATCGCCGTTCTGGGAGATAATCTAGAAACTGTTAGTAAAAACTGTGAAATCATCATGGAGGCGGCAGAAGAGGGGGGCGTAGAAATAAATGAAGACAAAACAAAATACATGATTACGGCGAGAGCAGGTGGACCTCAGAAAACACATATAAACGTCAGAGGTAAGATATTTGAAAAATTTAAAGAATTTAAATATCTGGGAACGATACTGACGGCCAGTAACAAAATGTCGAAGGAAATTAAAAGAGGCTGCATTCCGGCAACGCTAGTTGGCACGCAGTCTGTAAACTGCTGAAATCCAGACTGCTATCACGTAACATAAAGCTCCGTGTCTATAGAACCATAATCATGCCGATTGTTCTATATGGATGCGAAACATGGGCTCTCACAAAACGGGAAGAAAACAAATTCCGTGTATTCGAGAATAAAGTTTTGAGGGGCATCTTTGGAGGTAAATATGACGAGGAGGCAGGACAATGGAGGAGACTCCATAACCACGAATTGGAAGAGCTATATCGCAAACCTACAATAGTGAGAGTAATCAAGTCGCGAAGATTAAGATGGAACGGGCACGTGGAGCGAATGGGGAACGATAGGACCGTGCATAGAATTCTTGACGGTAGACCAATGGGAAAGAGACCGGTAGGACGGCCGCGACGGAGATGGGAGGACAATGTTAGGTTTGATCTTGAGGAGATCGTATCGAATGGTCAAGCGTGGAAGGAGAGTGCCCAGGACAGGGAACGATGGCGAAGCCGAGTCGGTGAGGTCATGAACTTCCGGGTTCCAACAGGCCAATAAATAATAATAATAATTAAATTAAACACCAATGGCCGATAATTCTTGAGTATCTTGCAACTTGGACCTTCTGTTTGGACGGTAAGGATAGATATATTAGTATAAATATCTTGTTGATATGTTTGTCGGTAATGATGGTTTATTCGAAATTTATATTCTCTGTTCACCCACTCCGAATTTTTCCATTATAATATTATATAGCCACAATTATTACTGCCTTCGTCGTCCGTGGTGGAATATTCCGATCTGGGCCATACATTTTTGCACATTTGAAACATAAGTAGAAATAAAACTAAAAATCTTATTTTGTTGATCAATTATTTGACGAAATAACGTTTGTAGTGCTTTAAGAAGACCTACTATTTTCCTCCCATATACATATCTACCCACCTACAGAAATTCCATCCAAAATCCCATTCATATCCCCAATTGAATTCAATGTCAAGCAAATTGAACCAAACGCTCAATTGTTGAACATTGAATTCAATTCCAAAAATCCGAACACCACAATGCACATTTTTCACATGCATTGTATGTACAACCAAACACGTGTCTGAACAATAACATGTCTATTTAATCCGCCGACACACAATTCAGGCAATCTATACATCATAATACATATCTCCACATCGCAGATGTTTTATGACTTGCTAATAGACACAGATTCCCAGATCCCAATTTCACATCAATTTCCCACGGATCTTGTGTTACCCATCTGAAGTGCACGCAAACTCTTTTTTGCATTAGCCAGGTGGATAAAACAAACAAAACCCTAAAAAGCATCGGTGATAAGCGGCGATGCGTCCGGACTTCGAAAAAGATAAAGATAACAAAAGATACAGACAGAGTCTGAGTCAAGAATCGGGAATCGAGCAGAAGAGTCAGTGAGTAGCGCGTATAAGGGGGAGACCTCCTAATAACTTATGGATGATCAAGAAAATAAATTAATCCTTTAAAAATTATCAGTCTGTCTTTTCATTTACGGCTCAACAAAAAGTCCTTTGTCGCTACAGTGCTTTTCGAATCGCGATTTGATCATTTCCTCCCCAGCTAACAAAAGTGTTTTTTCTCGCGTGTGTAAAGACACTTACGTCGCTAGAATCCAGGACAACAACGATAGCCCACTCTTCCCGGGGAACCAGAAGCACGGTGGTGCACCAAAACATATTATACGTTTATTGAAATTTATTTTTTTTAAATGACATCGTCGAGATGTGCCCCGTCTCGTCGTTGGCACTCCTGCAATCGACTACGCAAACTTTGGAAAACTCGCTGACACATACTGCGAGGTACGGAAATTTCAACCTCCCGAATGTTCTCATCGCTTCTTCTTGAAGATGGCCGCCCTGTTTGTTTAATATTCGTTGTCGATCCCGGTTGCTCGAACTTCTTGACTCAAGCTTTGATTAAATTCACACTTGGACACTCACTTGCATGGCGTAATCCGTACTAATTCTAAATAGGCGTCTTACAGTAACGTAGGAAGCATTGTTTTTGTAAAATTGTTTTACACAAAAAGCACGCTGTTGTCCCGTGAAGCGCTCCATCGTGACTAAAATTGCTTGACGCGATGCCCCCCCTACACTTGCGCGCCCCTCTCTCTAACGGTTTTTAAGAAATCAAGTGTTGCCATTTGCATACATTTGATGGCCCACCCTATATAATATATCCTCATAAACGCGGCATACTTTTAACGATACTTCTTCTACAGTATTATCATCGGCACTACAACCGGGATCCGGTCTTGGCCTTATTTATTAGCAAGTCTCGAAGCTTGTTAAATTTTCCATAATAATTTATTTTTACGGGCTGGGTTATTAGCTTTGCGCCATAATACTTCTTTTACATCATCATCATCATCATCGGCACTACAGCCGGGAACCGGTCCTGGCCTTATTTAGCAAGTCCTGAGGCTTGTTAAATTTTCCATAATGATTTGTTTTTTTCTGAGCAAGGTCATTAGTCTTGCGCCAGAGGCTCCCCGACGGGGAATCGAACCCCGGTCTCCCACGTGACAGGCGGGTATACTAACCACTATACTATCGAGAAGCCCAAATAAATACAAGTACCTCTAAAAGTCTGATGAAAATGCTCCAGTATCTGCCGGTCATTTTGGTCGTTCTTTTCAGTGTTTTCAATTGCTACCGCGTTTAGGTCAGACTAATGTTGAATCAGGAAATGTAGTAAAAATTAAGATCAGTTGTCAGGTTTTCAAAAACACGAAATGGTAAAGTAAATAAAAGTGTAAACTTAATAGTGATAAACAAATTGTGCTTATATACTATAGAATAATCGAACAATATCCGAACGAGATTCGTATGACATAAAAGAATTCAAACTATCATCATCATCATCGGCACTACAACCGGGAACCGGTCTTGGCTTTATTTAGCAAGTCCTGAGGCTTGTTAAATTTTCCATAATGATTTGTTTTTTCCGGGCACGGTCATTAGCCTTGCGCCAAAAATATATATATAGCACTCAAGTGGAAGGTACGTAAATAAAAACTCCGTAACTCGGAAGGTTTGTATATATTATATGTACATACAAAAATGTGTACATTTGTAAATTCTTTGTTTATTAAAATTTTTTGTAAAAATAACTACAATAACAACGCAGATACTAGCAGTAACCGCAAGGGTGTTGTAAATGTTAACCTATAGCCCTGTAAGCTCCTTGTTAATATAAATGAAATATCAAACACCAGCATTTGACTTAAAAAGGTAAAATAAGGTCTTCTACTTTTTATTTTTGAGGAAACTCACGAATCGATTTTTTTTTATTTCAATACGTCAAGTACAGATGCAATCCTTGAATGCCAAAGATCTGAACAATACACAAAAGGCTCAAAAGGAACTGGTGTTCTTCAACCGTGTACCCAAAGTAGGCAGTCAAACATTCATGGAACTGATGCGTCAACTATCCGAACGGAATAATTTCCAGTTTCATCGCGATGCCGTACAACGTGTTGAGACAATTCGTTTAGCCGTGGATCAACAACAGGAACTGGCGGAAGTAATAAGTAATTTGGCAGAACCATCAGTATTTATAAAACACGTCTGTCATGTGAATTTTACCAAGTTCAACTTACCTACACCGATTTACATAAATGTTGTCCGGGATCCCATAGAGCGTGTAATCAGTTGGTTCTACTATGTCCGTGCTCCTTGGTATTTCGTGGAGAGGAAAGCAGCTTTTCCAGATCTACCATTACCACATCCATCATGGCTGAAGAAGGACTTTGAAACGTGTGTTCTATCTGGTGACCAGGAGTGTACGTATACCCAAGGGGTAACTGTGGAAGGAATAGGAGACCACCGCCGACAGAGCTTATTTTTCTGTGGGCACGATTTCGAATGCACGTAAGTCATTGAATTTTGTACTCGTAATTGTGTAGTTCCCTGATATGCAAATGTAAGAAGAGGTTTTTAATTAATAAGAATCACTGCAAAGGACTATTCCGACAGTGTTTTCCAAAGACCTATCTATTTATGTATGCAAAATTTTATCTTCAATAGTAAAATTTTAAAACGGTTTTCTTAAGGTAGAGTTTTATGTATCAGGAGACCTAGATTTATTATTAGTATGCTAATACATACGCAAAATGCATAATCAAAATATATGGTGGGGGTGAAATGAGGTAATAGCTAAGAACATCAAAGAAATCAAATATTATTCAGACATTTTTTTTCGTTAAAATGTTCAAAGATAAAATATTTAGTAATGAAAAAAAAATTAATAAATCTAACGAGACTTTCTTCATCTCCATTTTTTCTTACGGGATCTCAACATCAGACCATTCAACACGGTAGGTGCACTGGAACGAGCCAAATATGCAGTTGAAAGCCAATACTCGGTCGTTGGTGTTCTCGAGGATATGAATTCAACACTTTCAGTTCTAGAAAAATACATTCCTCGATTTTTTCAAGGCGTTCGTGAAATCTACGAAGGTAAATGTAAAATAAATCTCTAATCAGCATCGTAATTAGTTGTTTTTAACCCATCACAGCTAGTGCTGAATACCTTACGAAAATCAACAAAAACAACTTTAAACCTCCAGTGAGCGAACACGTCAAGGATATCGTCAGAAGGAATTTCACCAACGAAATCGAATTCTACCAATTTTGCCGACAGAGACTTCACAAACAATACCTCGCGTCACATATGCCACAGGGAATACTAACACTTCCGTAGAACTGAAAGATCTATACCTTAGAGATTGTTTTTCTTGACCATGCAGTTGTTAGTTTTCGTTAGTTCATTCTTTTCCACTTTTGTTTTCTTTTATTTACACGAGTGTCGAGTTTTATGGCATAGACATTCACAAGTAACCTTATTTAAACAAATGCACGATAACGAATGTCCTGGGAGATTGTCTATGCAAAAAAGCGCGCTACTAAATACACCAAAATTCCGTCCAAGTGTTGAGCGGGACTGAAAGAATACAAAAGCATTTAGGCCAAAACAAAACGACGGATATTCAGCTTCAGGATACCACGTTTTGCGGCACAACAAAATTGTGATCATTGTAATATTCTTCACATAATACTAATTAATAAGAATGCACAGGACTTTAGTATATTTGTAGATGTATTTTTATTTAATCGTTAATAATAAATTCGAATGTATACTTAAACTAACGTGTGACTTTTGATGAATAACACATTCAGAGAAACCTGACTGGTAAGAGATTGCACTGTGATAGTACAGAGAATAGTTTGCTTACAGGATTTTTTTTTCTAAACTGATTTTTTCGAACTTATTCTTTTACGTTTTCTATTATTAGCGAAATTTGCGCGAAAAGATTTCAGATAAGATTACAATAAAAAGTAAATATGTTTTTTGAAGCGAAAACTTCTTTAGCACCGTTGTGATTTGAAACTCGTTGAAACGAAAAAGCGACACTAAAAAGACACAAACAGATACATGTAGAGGATTTAGCCTGGGAGAGAATGAGATAGAATACTGTGACGCAGTGACAATCAGCTGGGCATCTGGGAGGTCTGTAGCGTTCTACGAACGCACAATTCCACCCAGGTAGGGTTCCTACCCTTCAAGGAACATACCTAACCTGAAAACGTTACACGCGCCCACAGACGCGTGCCACTAAGTCCGCTAGGACCCTGAAACATTCACCACAACGTTGAGCTCGACACGAAAAAGCAAGGAACTGAACGTCCCAAAGCTTTCAATGTCAAGCTCAACATATGTCGATTGTAGCATACCTGAAACAAAGGTAAAAACCATACATTCATCCGGCTCCCTAGAGAAATTCCGAAAGATCGAAATGCATCGCATCCCAGCTCTGCACAACAGGAAATCCTGAACATCTACACGATGTTACAAGGAATCGCTATCGTCGGTAAATTAGCCGACCAACGGCTGCACGTGTGGGTAGCTGCCATAAAGACCACCCAAATCCGTCAAGCAAACAAAGGCAGCGACAACCTATCCGCTACCAAATTGCAGGCAACCGTAATTATCTCAACGAGATAATTCAAAAATTGTATGAGTGTAAAACCTACAAAGGAACGACTCTGATCCCACGGTCCCTTCTGAATTTCACACCCTCAGAAGGATCTAATAGATTTCGGTGTGTTTGCGAAAGGCAAACAAACCCACGGACTGTACGTCCTAACAATCATCTCCGTTCTGCGCGCCGGATGGGCTGCGCAAACAGAAGACCGTTGGGATGAAATGCTATCACCACCACCGACGGCGATGATGATGTATGTGTGGAGCGACTTTCTCCTTTTCAGGCATCTAAATTACCCTTGGGACGAAATAACATGCTGCTAACAGAGATTCGGAAATTCTGTTAGCAGAGCTAATAGGAAAATTCTCTGTGCAGATATAGATACGATCTGTATCAGGTTTATTTTTTGAATTGAGAGAAGAGTCCCATTTTGATCGTCAAGACGACGAGGAGAACAGTGAGAACCCCTAAGAGGAGGTCGATCCGCGCGTTGTAATCCGAGAAAGAAAGTATAAGTATAATAAAATCGCGATTGTTAGAGGTCGAGAAGTTGTGACGGTCGAGTGGCATTGTGTAAATCGCGCGTGTGTAATGGAAGGTCGAGTATCACATATACAAAATTAATGTTAAACCCTCTGTAGGGCTTTACGAAACAAAAATAGAAACAATAAATAAGGATTCGAAATCCACTTCTCCGTGTATCATTTATGACTGTATTCGCTCCACCGTATTTCTTTTTGGGTTGCGAATAGTGTTCGGCGGATCACTGCACCAATTATAGACAGGTAACATCCGCCAAAGGTCTGGGGGGGGGGGGGGGGGGGGGGGTATTGTGCCTAACACGGACACTCCCATAACTTCCTCTCCATCATAAATTGTTCGCCGCGTAAAACACCGAACCGAAAGAATGAAACGCCGCCACGTTTGTTCACCAACACAAGGCGTGAAACTCCGCACAAGACAGCTAAACGAAAACACTCCGGTTTGTTAATTAATTAAATGGTTCTTTTATTTATTAATTCATTTCTTAACACTGGCGGTTGACTCTCAACTTGATAAAGGCGCACACACGAAAAAGGCAATTAATCGGTAAAACTGATTTACAAACGCAACTGCACTCTGACACGTTAAATGAAGACTTCTGAATGTATACACGTCCCCGTGCGCGAAACGGGGAGCGGGAGTGGCGGCCACGACCAACGCGGTCGGTGGATGTAAAAGGACTCCGCGATAATCATCTCGTGCAGAGATGATTCGCTTATGGGGTGAGTTTGTGGTGCCGTGGTAGGTATCCTCTCCACTTAGGATATCGTTTTTACCTACCACCAGAGAAACGTAAAATCTCTCTTGGTGGAATAGGAAACCAGATGTTGGAATGAAGATCATGGTGGTATGTCTGCGATCGTTCAGATCTGAGTTGTTTACACGTGCTCGAGGGCAATGGGTAAACGAAGCAGACAGGCGGCAAAGACAAAAGGACCAAATGCGCCGTTGGTAATGCGGTTCATTATTTTCGCGATGCGTCGTCGCTATGATCGACGTTGGAAAAAAAAGGTGCCAATGGGATGGTGGCCGAACGAATCCCCTGCATGCCTTTGTATATGCCGGGTAATTAGCTGCGGCAGGGAAAGAAATTGTAGATTGTTTGTTAGTGGAAAAACAAATGATGAGTTGGATCTTATGCATGTTTACATGCGTAGAAATATGGTTTATGGCATCTGTAAAAACAAGCTGTCCGACATAGGGTTTTAACACAGACAAAGGGTGCCGACTGGCTTGGGATTCAAGATGCCATATGCACTTTAAAGAATTATTTCTAGGAATTTAATCTAACGCGTTGTATGCATTAAATATCCTTGTAAAGGGAAATGTTTCAGGTATGCTGTGTAGATATTGCGTGTATATTGAAATTTGCCTGGGAACCGAAGGTACCGAATAGGTTTTGGGATTACTGAAAAGGTAGAAAAGAAATCTTACAGGAAGTTATATGCGAAGAGATGCATGAAGGTAAGTTTTCTCTTACAGGGACTTTTTAGATTATACCTTAGATAATCCTAGATGCGTAAAGCATTTAAGGTGCTAATGCGATTGCATTAGCGAAATTATATGATTGAATAGCGTTATGGGTGTTTTTTAGGAAACCGAACCATGGGGTTTGGCGGAACCGCCACAGGTCTCCAAAACAAAGTACTGGAAAACTGGAGACTATGAGCAGTAAAAACACAACGATAAGGCGCCAGTGACAGAAATGTCACCGGGATGATTAGCGAAAAGTGAAGAACGTTTGTCATTAAAAGACGAATAAAGTTTTAAACAGAAAATCGATTTCACGGCCCTTATTTTATGAAAAAATTAATCCAGCGAACCGTTAGCTTGCTACAATTGATGTCAGAAGTGGGATTGATTATTGGTGAAGGAAATAAGTCTGTGGAAGTGTGTGGCGACGATGTCAGATCGACATTTGGAGGATCTTCGCGTTCCTGAGTTGAGGAAGGAACTTCAGAACCGGAACCTAGATAGCAGAGGACAGAAGCAAATTCTTCGACAGCGTCTGCAAGCAGCAATGGAAGAAAGGGATATTGATGTCGACACATATGTTTTTACGATTGGGCCAGACTGTCCGCATGGAGAAGAAACAGCGAGTCAAGATGGTGCCAATGTAATGGAGAAGAGTTCGCCACAATTGGACATTTCGGAGATGTTCAGGATGATGATGACAAAATTGGACGCGCAAGCTACAGACATTAACTCAAAATTGGACGCGCAAGCTGCAGATGTTAATGCAAAATTAGATGCCCAAACGCAGTGGATGAAATGTAATTTTCAACACTTTGATAAAGAAATTCAGTCAAAAATTCGAAACGAAGTGGAAAATCTGGATCTAAAAAACGAAGCTGAATTCAAGAAAGTCACCCATGAAATAACGCGAATCGAAAAGAGACTTGAGTGTGTTGAGAGAAATAAGGAGGATGCATCCGCCAACCTTCGATGGAACGGGACTCTCTCCGTATTTATACGTCAGTTTGACGCCGCGGCCAATTATAAGTGGTCGGATGAGCAGAAGTCAACATCACTAATCTTGTCACTCCGCGGGCCGGCTGCAGAATTGCTACAAACCATACCAGCAGAGAAGCAAACAGACTTCCAAGCGGTAAGAGATGGCCTTGAAGCTAGGTATGAAGACAAACACATGCAGCAGGTCTACCGCATGCAACTGTGGAGCAGAACGCAGAAACCTGGAGAAAATCTTCAACAGTTGCAGGCAGACATTGGGCGATTGGCAAACTTGTCTCATTCAAATATGACGAGGGAATTTCTGAACGAGGTAGCAATGGATACTGTGGGGGTTGATATATGTACCAGGCATGGGCACTAGATCCTATCAACTCCCCAACACTTACCGTTGTTTCACTAAAAATATGTCCACAAAACAAATCAACTCCAAACCGGCGAAAGAAATAAATAGGCACGCAAATATTTCCTTATCAAGTGTTCTTTATTTTTATCCACGATACGGCATCGGCACATGCGCTTAAACTGGGAGTTCACAATATTAATATCACTTAATCGTTTGCGATGACGCTTGCACTCCTTCAGGATCGTTGAAAGTTTTAACACAAAGTTCACTTAAAAAAGAACGAAACAAATTCCGCGACCAGTTGACAGCAAGGAAAAACGACACTACAACTCGAATATTTAAATGGTGGAAAAACGAAATTGGCTACTTAGTAGCGGGGCTGGTAAAAGGCTGAATTCTAACCGGGTGCGACTGTCCGCTGCGGTAATAGGAATCTGACTCGGCGATGCAATCCATATCCGTCAGAATCAACGGTGATGGATTACATCGGTGTGGGAGGATTCTGTATGTGTCTGTATAGGACAAATACGTTGCCCTTCAGCCTGCATATCGGCAACGACGAAAATGCACCTGAATAAACATGGGCTGATGCAATGTATTTCAGGCATTATAGAGATACGCGATAGTGAAGAACGCCGAAGGAAGAAATAGGTTTCTGTGTCTTAAATAAACAGAAATGCTATTTCGAGGGCCATAAACCTTTGATGATCTGCGCCTGAGAACGTAATAGGCCTTTGCTTTAAGATACACAAAAACGCTATTTCAAGGGTCACGATGATATGCACATCGTGTTTACTGAGGCGTTCATGATAATGCCGTTGTAGGCTACATATTGTGGTGACGATAGGTCAGCCGAAAATTTGGGTCTTGTTTACAAGACGGTGTCGGTACATGGGTATAATGGCGAGGAATTAGTCTCGCAGATGTGCAAGCGTACATCTCGCCCTGGGTGGCCATGGACCAGCGGTCGGTTAATAGAATAAACACAGTGATGCTACTGTGTGTTTGTTTGTTTAACAGCCCGGAGTATCGTTATGCATGATCTGGGATATGATCGTCTAACGTCAATCATATTGGTGCCCAAATCCCATGATCGGTAGATAACCGATAAAGGAAATTGGTCGCAAGTGTTGCGAACCTCGGGACTGGGGCAATAAATGGTTATGAACCGTAGCAAAACCCATCGGCTACAACTGTGTCAACAATTGCGCTGGCCAGCGAGTATTTATCTATTATGATTGCTGACAAGCCGAGCCGATGGAGATATGGTACGGTTCATATAATAATTCAATGTGATGCATCCCTTGATGAGGTTTAACTTTCAGGTGAAAGTTATTTGAAAGAAAGCTTACACTGCTCGAATGCAGGTAAGTATAGTGGTTTATGGAGTAAGGGAAAAGTAGGTTGTTTTAAAGAAATGGATGGTTCTTTAGGGAGGCTTTAAAGAACCGCCACAATACGTTCATAAATGCACTCCAATACCGGGACTTGCCACAAGCCGTTCGTTTGGCAGGAAAGAAGACGACTAATGAAATACTGGCGTTCGCATTGGTATATGAATCTATTTAACTGGCTACCAGGAGGACATATAGAGTCCGAGAAATGTCCGCCCAGGAATGTTCCTACCAAAAAATCGAGCATGTACAACGGAGAACCCCGAGACCTAATATGAAGTGTTGGACATGCGGCGAAGTCGGCCACATCTCTGTTGACTGTAGGGAACGTCGACGAATGAATGAAACATCAATTGAGAATTGTTGTTCATGCACTAATCATAAGAGGAGACTATCAACGGACCAACCTGACGCCAATAGCTCGGGAAACTTAAGGGCAGACTTTATGGGGCGAAAGTCGCCGGGTGGAATTTGCAGCCCCAGCATCGTAACTGTATCACAACTTCAACGGAATAACCAAAGTTTGGTTATAACTACGTTTGTTAATGCAAGGATAACTGTGACAATCGACACCGGAGCAATGAGATCCATAATTCGGCCGGATGTCGTGGGCAAAATAGCCCATAATAAAAATAGAATATACGCTTTGAAGACTGCCACATGAGAATGTTCTACAGTCTACGGAGAAGTGGAGAGCATAATAGTGCTGGGCAATGTTTCCATCTCCCACCAATTTAGGGCAGAGAACACTGCGAATTGATAACTTAGAGGTTGTTGGTTGGTTGGTGATCACTACTTTAAATTTAATTTTAGTAGTTTAGTTGATTTCTGTACTTTAATTGGAAACGCAACACACAGCTCATTACGATGTTGAAATACATGCGCACGATTTAAAACACGATAGACTTCAGCGACGCACTCGACTATATTCACGTCACCGTGCGCACCGGTGAGAGGGAGATCGCGTGTGACCTGCGTGGTCAACGGATGGAAGACGACCCCACGGTATTCAATCGTTGACAAGGGAATTCGGCCAGAGAACGAGCTCTCTTAATTAAGGGGTGCGTTTTCCTATACCAAGAGAGACGTAAAGTCTCTCTTTGGAGTAACCAAACCGATCTCATTGAGGAGATCTTCACGATACACAGGTGTGTGTGTACGTCGGTTCTTTCCATAGATCAAAGCCATGATGAAGAACCTGAAACACAAAGAGAGAGAACAGGATCGTAAAGATCTTACTGGGAAACGGATCCAGAACTATGTAGGATAAAAGGGATTTATGGCCTGGGAGTTCAACTGAGTAAACATTAGATGGTAGGTGCATTTGGGATACTAGGATGATTGAATCGTTTGCGTATCGCCAGAATGCCTGTTGTAGGACAGTGGTCTTTTGTTTGCCCTTAGTGCATTGGTAAGGCATTAGTCTCAACGCCAATGGTGCTAATTACATGCATCTGCGTTGGACTGTTTAACACTAGCTATAAGGGGTCGCCAGCCGATGTGTGTGTAGATAGTTTTTGTACACACATCGTGGCTGGGAAAATAGACGGCGCAATATTTATGATCCCAGTCATGAAGGTTGCATTGTATGTAAACCGAATAATTTGTTTACAGAATTCGTCTAAGGGGAATTCGTCTGGCAACGTAGATGCCGAAATTGGTTTGGAATTCCTGGTAAGCTAATAAAGACATCTTACAGAGAATTGGTATGCAAAGAGAATGCATGAAAGGTAAGTTTTCTTTACAGGGACTAAAAGATCATAGATTTGATCTCTTTAATGCATGAAGCATCTTCAGGTGCCTGATGCGATTGCATTGGCGAAAACTATGCGTCTTGGGATGAGGTAATGGGGGTTTTTAGGTAAGTGTACCGTGGGGTTTGGCGGCACCGCGACGGTCCTCCCATCTCCGTCGCGTGCGTCCTATCGTCTTTGTAAAATCAAATATAAAATTGCTGTTGTTTGTTTGTGCCTACGGTTCAGGCATTTTAATGATATTTCGTGGTTGTTCCACAATTGGTGCATTCCTTGCACCACCAGCCATTTGGGTGTACGACACAATAGGCGCCACGAAGTTGTTGTAAAAACGAGCTTTTATTCGTTTCTCTTCTTCAACTTGCTTTTTTCCTGCTTCCAACTTTACTTTTAGTTGTTGGTATTTAGGACAAAAGTTAGCGGAATGCTTGTATTTTTACAGAGGATGCAGTGTAGCTTATTCTTATCCGGGAGTTGTTCTTTGCTCAACGGGCATTCCCCAATAATGTGATCGTTTAGGAAATTTACACATCTAAGTTGCATATTGCAATTCGATGCCACATGGCTGAAGGTTTGACAGTGCATACATTGTAATACGCGTTCGGACTACTTTATTTTCTTCCAACTTATTGTTTGCTGGTTTAGATATTTAATATCATCATCATCAACGGCACTACAACCGAGAACCGGTCTTGGCCTTATTTAGCAAGTCCTGAGACTTGTTAAATTTTCCATAATGATTTGTTTTTTTTTTTTTTTCGGGCAAGGTCATTAGTCTTGCGCCGGAGGCTCCTCGACGGGGAATCGAACCCCGGTCTCCCGTGTGACAGGCGGGTATACTAACTATAGCGTTTGAAATAATAGTGAAGAAGATCGTGTGATTCGAACTGACGCTATGACAGCTCGAATCACGAAAAAAATTTGACCTAAGCGTTACACACCAGGCTACTGACCGAGTTTAGAATTTGATTTCCAAACTCGACTACATTCCACTGGTATGAATTATTTTTATTTTATCGCTTGGTATACGGTTCTGATGTATTTTTCTTATTCGATTTTTTTCGTTCGGTGTTCTTCACTATTTTTGCTTGTGAATTGTGTGTATCTGTTAGAATCGCTACATAACCACTATACTATCGAGGAGCCCAGATATTTAATATACCTAAGCCCATTAACTTCACCGTCCGGACTTAGAGACACAATACTGAAAGGCAACTTGCGGTTGCGATTTCTAAAGCTGGATAATGGTTTCACACCATCTTAACTGTCGGTTTCAACAGTTTTTAATTCGGTTTCAACAATAGTAATTCTTCTGGGGAAAAGGAACAAACAACTCCGTTCATGAACATGGAGACCGTTGGCTCCGGTTTGGAAGTGTACTTGTAGATCTCGCTTGTGGCTCTACCCAAACCAGATTTAATTTTATGATAGTCTTCTAAATCACTACATATAAAACTAATGTTCGCATTATTGATGAGCTTGGTTTAAAGTTCTCACATGTTAGCTTAGAAAGTGTAATGCGTCCTTAGTCTTCATATGGCTCACAATGATGGGAGATACTTTCTTCTTCCTATTGACTTGATGTTTCTGTTACTGTTTTTCCTGCTGCTGCTCCTGCTATCGTTGTTCACATAGTTGCAAACGCCACATATCTCTCTTTTCCAGAGCTACTTTCACTTCTTTGCCTATCTCTTTTTTTGATAACCTCGGCGATGATGTTATAGAGCTCTTCATCAGAGTTAATGACTGCTGGCTCCTAAATGGCCAAGTCTTTGTATTTGTTCTCTCCCCAGAGTAGTGAGCATCACTAGGATACAAATTTTCTTAATTTTCACATATTTCACGGACCTCGTACGCGTCTGATTTGTGCCTTTTGACGGTTAAATTCGGTTGAGGACTCAACATCCTCCTTGTCTTTTTAGATATGACCCGACCTTCGTTCAGGGTCACTGCATCACTTTTTGATGTTTTCCTTCACACTTATTTCCTCACACGGTGTGCGCGAACAACACTTTTAATATGTTTTTGTTGACGAGCGACGACCGATGTAGTTCCTTCAACGACTTTTCAGATACAAGGATATGTGGTTTAATACGCAATATGAACATAAGGCTCATATTCGGATACACTTTTTGGGGGAAAACTAATTGGATTGAATTATTGAATTAAATTATATGGATGTTAGAATATGAGAAGAGTAATGGTTTAGGATCAGGACAGATATATGACCGCTTTTTGCTGGTGAGTAATTTGAAGATTTTTGTGGAAGTTCGTAAAATTGCCACATCATCATCATCATCGTCGGCCTTATTTAGCAAGTATCTTCAGTGGTCCTGAATTTGAGCCGATGTCATCCAGTTGGGCACTCCCAGGCTCTGGGCGTCCTCGTCTACGCCATCCCTCCATCGCAGACAAGGTTTCCCGCGCTGTCGCCTTTCATACATCCAGCCACAAAGGACTTTCCGGGCAGGCTCCTCTTCGCTCATTCGAGCTACATAGGTGTCCCGCCCACCGCAGTCTACCGAGCTTGATTTTTCTTACAAAGTTAGCTTTAAGGTAGATGGCGTGCAACTCATGGTTGTAGCGTCTCCGGAATCGTCCTTCTTCACATACGGGGCCAGAAATTCTACTTAAAACCTTCGTTTCGAACGCGGCTAAGAATGCAGAGTGCCTTTTATTGAGCATCCAGGTCTCGGATCCATACATGAGTACTGGTAAGGCCATGGTCTTGTACAGTCGTAGCTTGGATGTTCTGGATAAATTTCGGGATTTAAAGAGCCTTGATAGGCCATAGTAGGCTTTGTTGGATTTGATCAGCCGTCCGCGTATTTCTTCTTCCATATTGTTATCGGCTGATAATATTGACCCAAGCTGGTTAAAGGATTGGACTAATTCAAATTCGTGCTCCGCTACCCTGATAGTTATACCAACGTTAGATCCTCTCTTCGCAGGAGTTGCCACCAGGTACTTCGTTTTTCCCTCATTAATGTGCAGTTCCCGTTTTTGTGCCGGCTGTTCGATCTGGGTGAAGGAGTCCTGTGGGGTTATAAGTCTAGTCAGTGCGCCGGCAAGGGCACAGGGTTCACTAAACTTCCCACTCTCTGCTGCGCAAACGGTTAATGAGTGAATAACGAGCTAATTAATCACCGAGAGAACACAACATAAATAAAGAAAATCACACAGGTATTATTTGTCGAATAACGTTTCTTTTGTTTTCACTGATTATTAATTACAATGTTGCTGGTTAGTCCTTTAAGTAATCACCACCGATCTCCATCTCTAATTCCACCTGGAGGTAACACACATAGTTATTGTTCGACTTTTCTTTAATGTTTTTAATATCACTTTCGGACAAGTTTCCAAAGGGAGAAAAAGGTGTTCTTTTGATTACCGAGAACCGGAAATTAAGGGATTCACATATATGCACTTAAGAAAAATGATATGTTATCACGCGGACGATATGACTTTACTGGACTTTACAACGGACGAAGCTACTCACAACTTTACTCCACTGAGGATAAATTTTAACTCCTCGAAGCAATCCACATCCATCAGATGCAACGGTGGTGGATCACATCGGTGTAGGAGGAGAGAACCGGATATCCTTGGGGACGGCCAATGGGCGATCGAAACGGCATTAAAAGGGAGGATTTCCGATATGCCCGTATAGGACAAGTACGATGCCCCTTCGCCTGTAATACAGACAACGAACGGTCCCGCACCTGTTCAAACAAAGGAACGAGCATAGGAGGCTACAGGCATTGTTATCATAAATCATCGTGGTGAACGCCTGAGTATGAAATAGGTCTCTGTGTCATAGTAAACAGAAACGCTATTTCAAGGTTCATACGATGAGATGCACATCGTTCGTGGTTTTGCCGATGTTACATTGGATCATCATCGTGTTTACTTGGGCGTTCATGGCCATGCCGTTGTATGCGATACATTCTTCGGTGAGATGGTCAACCGAGATTTTAGGTTTGTTTGCATAACTATGCTGGTACATGGGTACAATGGCGAGGAATTTGCCTTGCAGATGTGCAAGCATACGTCTCGACCAGGGTGGCCATGGACCAGGGGTTGGTAAATAGAATAAACACAGTGAGGCTACTGTGTGTTTGTTTAGTTTACAGACATAATCATGGGTATGATTGTCTAAACGGCAATCATATTCATGCCCAATTCCCATGATCGGTTGATGGCCGATAATAGGGAATTGGGCGCAACTGTTGGGAACCTAAGGGTATAGGAGCAATATTTAATTTGAACCGTAGAAAGAATATAGGCTGCAGCTGTGTCAACAATACGCTGGCCAGCGTGTGTTTATCGATTATGATTGCTGACGAGCTGAGCCGATAGGGGGTATAGAATGGTTCATGTATTATGAATCAGAAAAACTCAATGATATGCATGCCAGGTTTGCTTTCAGGTGGAAGAATCTGCAGGATAGCTTACGCTGCCCATTTCCAGGTAAGTAGAAAGACTTGCCTGGTAAGTGGGAGACAGGTAAAGGGGAATGGGTAGTTCTTTGGAAATGGCTTAAAGAACCCCCACAGTCCTGTACAGCCATATCGGATCTACCGATTATGTCGATGTCATATGCGTAGGCAAGTATCTGGCTGGACTTGGTGACAATAGTGCTCTATTTGTAATTCCAGTCGCAGATTACTTTCTCCAATACCAGGTTGAAGAGGAAGCAGCACAGAATGTCCCCTTGTCGGAGTCCATTAGAGATGTTTATTGGTTTGGACAGCGATCGCGCTATTTTTACTTGACTAGGTATAGTGGTTAGTATACCCGTCTGTCACACGGGAGACCGGGGTTCGATTCCCCGTCGAGGAGCCCCCGGCGCAAGACTAATGACCTTGCCCGGAAAATAACAAATCATTATGGAAAATTTAACAAGCCTCAGGACTTGCTAAATAAAGCCAAGACCGGCTCGCGGTTGTAGTGCCGATGATGATGATGATGAGGTACGTTAGTCATGGTCAACCTACAACATCGTATCAATTTGTTTGGAATGCCGAACTGTCTTCAGGCATTATATATTTCTACCCTGGCTATGCTGTCGTGGGCGGTTTTAAAGTCTATAAATATATGATATAAAGGGGTCTTAAATTCCAGACATTTTTCCATCGTTTGCCTAAGGGTGAATATCTTATCAATCGCTGATTTTCCTGGGATGAAGCTACACTGATATTGACCAGTGATGACTTTAGCGTATGGGACTATCTTGTCTTATAGGATAGAGGAGAGTATCTTATAGGGGGTTCTCAGCAATGTTATACCCCTGTAGTTGCTGCACACTGTGACATCTTTCTTCTTATGTATGCTGCAAATTATTCCACGACGCCAATCTTCTGGGGTCTCCTCTTGCTCCCATACGTACACCACGATCTCATGATTTGCTTGATGTAATGGTGATTACTTGATGTTGACGGTGGATGTCCCTCGTTGTTTCATCACCTCAGCTGGTATGCCATCAGCTCCGAGGGTTTTATTTGATTTGAGCTGTCTTTTGGCTTTTATTGTTTCCTCAATGTTTGGTGGCGGTAGCATTTGATCTTGATCTTACATTGGTGGAGCCTCCAATTCTTCTGTGCGCTGACCATTTAGCAATTCATTGAAGTGTACTTCCCATCGCTCCGAAATGCCTTCAGGATTGGTGATCAGATTACCCTCTTTATTCTTGCAGTAAGTGCAGTGTGGTGTGTACCGCATCATACTGCGGATTATTTGGTAGAGCTTCCGCGCCTGGTGCGGACCTCGCTCTCTACTTTTCTCTATTTCATAGCCTAGATATTTTTTTCCCAGGCACTTTTCTTTTGTCTGTGGTCCTTTTTTCAGATCTTCTGAGCTCTTTGTATTTCTCCTCGCGTACTCGCGTGTTATAAGACTGTTGCTTTGCCCGGTACGCAGCACTCTTACGTTCAGTCGCCAGTTTGCAGTCATCATCAAACCAGTCGCTCCGATCACTACGTAAGATGAAGTTGATGAGAAAATTCTCAAACCGTTTAGCTATTTTCATCATCATCATCGGCACTACAGCCCGGATCCGGTCTTGGCGTTATTTAGCAAGTCTCTCCCCACTGGTATCTGGTCCATATCCGAGACTTGTTAAATTTTCCATAATAATTTGTTTTTCCGGGCAAGGTTATTAGCCTTGCGCCAAAATTTCTCAGGATGTCGCTGCATACATTGGTTCAATACTTCATCATCATCATCGGCACTACAACCGGGAACCGGTCTTGGCCTTATTTAGCAAGTCCTGAGGCTTGTTAAATTTTCCATAATGGTTCAATACTTGCCGGGTGCCAAAATAGCTATCCAAGGGTGTCACGTGGAAACTGCATGTCAACTTGGATTGAACAGGGGCAAGGATCGTCCTGCCCTTCGCCGGGTTGAAAACAGTGACTTGGCCCTGTATGTTCACTCCCACCCCCCACATCGGCACAAGCTCACCGTAATTGTGTTCGTTGTAGCTGGACAGGAGTTAAAAAACAAAGGTATGGCTTATCTTGATAGGGGTGCTGTTCTTGCAGCGGCGACCGTAGTTCATCAGTGAATCTGTCAGTGTCGGAATCCATGCAGGTTTATATATTGTTGGGATGATGTCTATATTATGGGATTGAACGATTTGCTTAGCAGACGGCAGCACACTAAGGTAGTGCCCTATTACCTGGCGGTGTAACACCATGTTATCTCACTGTATTTGAGTGGAAATTTCAGTTGAAATTACGAGCTGGTCATTGATATCTGCTGGTTCAGATATGGGTGGCGACTATTATTACTGGGCTGTTGTTCTTGCTGAGATTGTGTCCAAATTTGGCTTGATTGACAGGAAACGAATTCCTATCACAGTTATGTTGATTCCAAACTTCTTACGGATGTACTAAAAAGTCGCATTACGGATCACCAACAACGGTTTGCTTAAATAAAACGAAAGTGGAACGTATTCAATAGGGGAGTAACACACAAAGATCTACCGCCCCTAATCCAGGGTGTGACCCGTCACCATGCCCATTGGACGGTTTGCAGCCAGGGGTATACCGGCTGTATTATAACGGCGCTTCTCTGACACCGGGTCGAATCAGAGCAGTAAGCAAACCTTACCATATCAAAGAGGGGCTCTGATATGGCGGACTATTTGAAACGCCAGAGTGATCCCATGAATTCAATGTCAATGATTTTTCTACTATTGGAATTTCATGGCTGAGTGTTACGCATCAAGTTAGGTTTGTAATGCTGATAACAGCGAAGCCGGAGGAATTTGTGACCTCTGTTGCGTCTGCTGTTGGTACGCTGGATACATTCTTTTAAAAATATTTATTAACAAACCACAAAAAGTAAATAATTTTTGAACTTTTTCATGTTTTATGAATCGACCAAATCATTGGCCTATTGAAACGCTGGCTCTTATGATGTCACTGTCAATTCAAAACTGAGAACCAATATAAAACTTTTGATGGCAATAAATTAACATTTTTATTCCTGAGAAACCTAATACTAACTTTTAGTTCCAACTCCAGCGGCGATTTAAAAAAATAAAAAAATATATTGAAAACAATGTTACACAAATATTCAATTGAATACCTGAGAACGTACACTATGTATAATTATTTGGCAAAATAAAATTAGTGTTAGTAAAATGAACCTTATTTAAATAAATATAACTCCTCTGCTCACAGCCACCAAAACAACGAAAACATGTACCAAATGTATATGTGTAAAACTCATAAAACAAATCTTTATGTAGAGTCTTCTACTTGGAGTCCGAACTGTCTACCAATTTATAAAAATGAACTGATTTATAAAATCCTTTTTCTTGCTCGATCTTTGGTTTGGATCTATGGATAAAAGTTTTATTTTTACATTCTAGTTTAGACAATTTTAAGAAGGAAACTTACGACTCATCTCCATAAAAGGGAATTCGATCTTCTTGCATTTTATATCCAGGATATTCAATCGTTGTTTCTACTGTCAGATAATCCGGTATCTTCATCTGCAATAATTAAAATTAAAGTCATATTTAATAACTTTTTTTTGATTGATTTAATTATTTTTGTACTTATTTATTAATTAATTAATTAATTGATTAATTAATTAATTAATTAATTAATTTTTTAATTATTATTCAAATTGGGCGATATTTTGCTATGTGCTAAATGTTAAGGCATAACGGGAACGGCTCTTTGTTTTCTGTCTAAAGGAATTATTAATAACCTATGAGATTCGAAAATACAGGGGAGGACTGGCAAAAAGAAAATGCGATAAGAATAGGAAGGATATGAAAATTACGCAAAATGTGGCAGACAATATACTGAAAAAGTTACAACTCGGAGACACCTACCTAAACACAGCATCAAGGTCTCACATACTAAAAGTACAACAGCATTAGAAAGAGCCCATATTAAAGACTTGCACTCGTTTTCCAGCTTAGGTTTGCCCATTATCATACATAAAAAAAAACAATCAACACATTCTTGGTAGAACAATGTTTATGAAAACTGTACCGAATTGTTGTGTTTTTACACCATAAGGATTGTATATATGACTCTACAAGAGCAGTCACCAGCAAAATAATAAACAAAAGCAAAGCATGGGCAAAACACCGGAAAAGATAAATTTTGGGATTCGAAGCCTTTGTGACTACTGTCATTACAACTTTAGTAATTTAATTTAAGATGTCTTATGAGTAATTTGTGTAGCTCTACCAGTACTGTGCGGCCTCACTGAAGCTGGTTATGTCTGTTGGGTGTGGTAACTCAACTGCTGTACAAATCGATCCGAGCGTTCTTCCTGTTGTCTGGTGCGTCATTATTTGTGACCCCTTTCTCGTAATTCATGTGTGGCGTTTCTAACAGATACACACACAATGCACAAGCAAATATTGAAGAACACCGAAAGAAAATCGACCAAGAAAATGCATCAGCCGTATACCAAGCAATAACATAGCAATTCCGCATCAGTTGAGTGTGTGGGGGTTCTCTATATCACACGGAGAACCAACCCACATCATCATCATCATCGGCACTACAACCGGGTACCGGTCTTGGCCTTATTTAGCAAGTCCTGAGGCTTGTTAAATTTTCCATAATGATTTGTTTTTTTCGGGGCAAGGTCATTAGTCTTGCGCCAGAGGCTCCCCGACGGGGAATCGAACCCCGGTCTCCCGCTTGACAGGCGGGTATACTAACCACTATACTATCGAGAAGCCCGAACCAACCCACAATTCCTACCTAATTTCGACCGCTGACAGCGCGCCACCATAGCCCAACGTTTCATTTAACATGCAAAGAACACACCCCAATATGCAACAGCATCCACCCCCCAAATCTGCAATAGCATATATTCCAAACTCTGCAATAAAACACACTCCAAAACCCGCAACAGAATACAATTCAATAGAATACATTCTAAATCATCTCCCTCATCTAGAACCAACCGCATTTAACTTCCCCTGAAAACCATTTCGGTTCCTATTCTACCTAAAAGATGTAAAACCACATCAATTCCCTACAATCAAACCGCATGCATTTTTCCCAAACACCACTTCGGTTCATTTCCTCCTTAAACTATCTTTCAGCAGCAGTTAATTTTCCCCGAAAACCGGGTTCTGGTTCCCATTCCACCTAAACCATGTATAATCACACCAATCCCCCCTTACTGGCAAGCCACCAGCATGCTGCGTCGCCCTTCCACGAAACAAACATGGCTACGATCAAGACCCTTGACCATACATGGCTATGCCTCCGAAACCAATTTCCCGGTACACACAACCAAAGAACCCAATCCAGCCCGTACGGCAGGGATTCCCGGAAACAAACTGCCTATGCAGACAATGCAACCCTTCGTCGTGTTCCTAGTAAGTGACAGTGAGCTTGTAGCGGTTCTAGGAACCATACAACTCACTAAAGGTTGAAGTATCCTTTTCGCCAAGGAACTTTAACTCACCTTTTTCAGCACACGTGCCCCAATAGTCAGTAACCATACTTTTAATAAAAGGTTATAGGCCATGCAACGACGTTGAACCCGATATCAGAAAGCAAGGAACTAAACGTTCCAAAGCTCACAATATCGAGTTCAACGCATCCATACATTGTACCCCAATTCCAAAAGGCAGGAAAGCATCGCATCTAAGCAAATTCGCCATGCAGGAAAGCGTAGCATGAAAATCACTCACCCATCCTAAGCATCAACGCGATGTTTCCCTTGAAATACCATTGTCGGTAAATAAACCGAACAACGGATGGATACTCTGGTAGCTAATAGCAATTAGCACCTAAATCCCTTGCATGACCCTAACGCAAAAGGCACACTTGTGCAAACAAGGCATATCGTTTCGCTGCCGTCCAATAGTCATTCAATCATAAACATCTTAACGAAGATCGCTCGCTAGATGTTTATGGTTCGAAAATCCTAACAAAGGAACTATACCAATCCCACGGTTCCTTTTATTACCCATCTGAAACGCACAGGAACATTATTAGCTTAAGACAGATGGCTAACCTTAACATATCCCACGGAGAGATCGGAGAATAAGCGGCGGCATCCGATCTTTAAACAAAAGGAACAACATTCCGATAACCAACAGATAATGGTGTTGATGATTATAAGGTAAGATTTCGCCTTTTCAAATCCTATGGGAAATTCTCCTTTTGAGATGCAATGGGAAATGTCATGCTGTTAACAGATACTATGGGAAAGTCTGTTAGCAGATATGATGGGAAGTTCTGTGCAGAGATGCGCCGGGAAGATTTCCCTTGCCGATGGGGAAGTGAATTAGTCTAACGAGTGAGTCGAGTAAAGATAGTCGAATCGAGGAGTCGATTTAGAGATTCAAAAGGAGGAGGTTTGACGTATGAAGACCAACCACCGAAGGTCGCGCGAGCGTTGAAAGAGTAAAGTGTAATCAACGGAACCGATAGAAAATAGTCAAAGCTTCGCGTCGTATTATCCATTTTATGTACAACCCGGGAGTGCAAGAACAATTCGTGAAGTGTGTGCAAGCTCTTTGTTTCTTTTATATACAGAACCTGAACATTCGTATTGTAATCGTGTCAAGACACTCCGCTTTGTCAATTAGGAATAGTTCGTGCAGTAAAACAAAAGCAAAGTAAAAATAAAAACAGATTTATACAAAAAAACATTTTTGTCTCATTTTTTTCGTTGTGTTCGCTCCGTGGTGTTTCTCTTGTGTGGACAGTGTTCGGCGGATCACTCCATCATCAAACATTTGAAAACGACATTCAAATCTGCCAAAAGCTTACTTCGCTATGACTCAACCGCCACGACACCCTGAATGGATTCTTGCTTTCATTGTCTCAGTCGCTTTCCAAACCACACCACACTTCGAAACAATCTTATCATCCGGTAACGACGTTATCGATTACGACCTTTTCCAGTCCGGGCTACATGGTTTGTAATTCTCTTCGGGTTCAAATATTTCGTAGTAGTGATATGTCCGCCACGATAACAGACTATTTCAGCTGGCGTACTATCCTCCTCTAGCCGGCTGGATGGACTGGCCACGATTAAATTCTGCAGATGCCAACATTCCACAACATGTCAATAGATAAAAGTCTTGTGTGAGCGTTTCCTCGTTCTTTAGCAACAGAAGCCCTTATCCATCTAATCCGATAACGTGTCTCCTTTTCTGCTTCCTCTTTTGTGTTTTTCTTGCCATGTTTTGTATCGCCGTTGTTCTCGTCCACAAGCATATGTCGTGCTGTCTTCTTGGTTTCCTTCTACTGTTTGCTATTCAATGCTTCTCCAAATCCGCGATCGTCTCCATTTTCCTCTCATATTGACGAGGCATTGATATAGTTGGTTCTCGTTATTGGTTAGCACGTCGTTCGCACTCTTCCAGAGCAACCCTGAATAAAACCTGCATCCTTAGTCTTCTTGAATACCTACACTGGACTTTTGTCTGCCTCGTTTTTTTTTTGGAGACGCGTATTCCAATTTGGCAATGACGTTAGACTAACATTTCTATTCCGTCTCCTACATCGATACCTTTTTTCCCGTATCTTCTCCCTTTTTTTGCGCTCACACTATGCTTTGACATTTAAGAGTATCGCTCAAAATCCCTTTTTGGACGCACGTTTGTGTAAACAACTGCCTCTGGAATTGCATCGATGATGGACCCGTCTCAAATTGGTAAGCGAAGTGACTTTGCCTTTCTTTAGTCTTCTTCTGACTATAAGTGCCCAGTTGTGTTATATTCCTCCTGGGTGATCTTCAATGCTCCTTTCTTTTTTAACCTCCTGTTTAATGAGCTTCAAATTGTCAGCCGTTCTACCCTTAATCGAGCTATTGTCTGTTCAAATCTGTCTTGCACTCCAATATTCTTGACGGCCGATAAACTCAGCAGTGAGATGGTAGATGGCTCATCAAAGAGAGCCAACACTCCGGGCGATCCATAAAGATCCACTGTAACCTATTTTCAAATAAGCCTTTCCGCTGTTAATGTTGCATACGAAGATGACGAATTTCTTTTTCGAATCTTTTAGTTCGTTATGTGAATGAAACATCCTGCCGAACCAAAACATTCAGGAACACGAACAAGAACCACAAGCAACATACTCGACCTGCAAAGAAAAGAGAAGTGTCCACGCAGTAGGAGAAGCACCGCATACGGTGTGCCCAGTATACCAGGAAGGACATCAGAACTTCGAAGTCGAGATAGACTGGAAAGCAAAGCTCTGGTTCAAGTGCCGCCGTATCGACATGGAAAATCAACCAACAAAGCGCCAACTTGTAAGAAGTGTGCAAGATAAAGGCACACTATTTTTCATTCCGACGTGGCTCCATCAGTTATCATGGCGAAACCAATAAGCCACGCCCCACAGCACGCTACATTTAGAGATGAGCCAAAAGGACTGAGAGGTGAAGTCGTCACCCTCATGCGAACCATCAGCTGCGATAGAGCTCACCGGAAGTTCCTGCTAGCGGATTTATATAGGCCGAAAGCATCTAACCAAGTATTAGCCCTGTTGGAAGGGGGTCTACCGTCTCACTACTTGATTCATTTAATGCCAATAAGATTTATTAGGAAGGGTAGGGAAGAAATGGTCGTCGTAAACGCAATCAATGATTAATACATAAAGACTCGCAGGGATTCTAACCCGAGGTAAAAGTTGCACACAAAAAAGAACGAAGGGCCGATCGAACTAATGGCAATCGTAATCGATTATTGTAAGTTTTTGCGGCACGAAGTGAAGAAGGGGCAAAAAAAAAGGCATGGATACAGAAAATTGACAGACAAACAAGACTACTTTACACCTTTTAAAAAGGTGAAGGCCCCGAACCAGTAACCTCGCTAACAAATTTGTGTTGCATCCATCAACGATGCACCGTAAGATTGACAGGCAAATTAATTGAAGCGTTAGTAAGATATCCCGTTTGCGACGATAGTGAAGAACGTGTGATTCGAACTGATGCTATGACGGTTAGAATCACTAAAAAGGGAACCAATGCTCAACACATCAGGCCACTGCCGCGGGTACGAATTCGATTTCTAAACTCAAGTACATTTAACTGATGTGGAATTGTCATGTTATCGCTATGGTATACGGCTCTGATGCTTTTTCTTATTTTCTTTCAGTGTACTTCACTATTTGCTTGTATATTATGTGTGTATATGTTAGAAACGCCACACTACTCCCTCCTCAGTAACTTTTTTACGATCAACTTCGTGTGCGAACGATGGAGCGAGGAGCGAACGCGCGAGAGAACATCGGAGCAGGTGAGTGTGCCGGTGTTCTATGCGGAAGTCGTGATTGTAGTAGTAAAGTTCTGTTTACATATGAGAGATTGTGTGTTGTGTATACAGATCACGTCGGGTTGTTGCGTTAAGCAAGGATAGTGAAATTTGATTTGAACATACGATACGATACGATGAAACGGGTGAGAAGCGAAGCAAAGAAGCATCAGGCTACTGGCCGCGTGTACGAATTCGATTTCTAAACTCAAGTACATTTAACTGATGTGGAATTGTTATGTCATCGCTATGGTATACGGCTCTGATGCTTTTTCTTATTCGATTTTCTTTTGGCGCTCTTCACTATATGCTTGTGTATTATGTGTGTATATGTTAGAAATGCCAAAAAGACGCCGAACTGGAAGCGATCAGAACGGTACCACACCGACCGAACAATGACAAGGACAAAAGAACCCTGCGAGTAGGGCGTTAGAATATACTCACACCTAGGCCGGCTTGTCATAAGAGGCGAATAAAGGGCGAGTGGTAGGTGGGGTCATGTTATAATTATTTATACAATTTAAATTTAATGTAGATAATAGAAATTTATATATTTAATATATTTGACTATATTTAAAGGTAAGTGAAAAGGACTGAAAGACACTTACTTGCTAGATCGTTTCCCAACGCCATGCCACCCGCTGAAATACCACCCCATCAAGCTATCACCATCATCATCGGCACTATAACCGGAATCCGGGCCTTATCCGAAACTTGTTAAATTGCCCATAATAATTTGTTTTTCCGGGCAAGGTTATTACCCTTGCGCCAACCTTTCTCAGGATGTCGCTGCATGCATTGGTTCACTACTTGGAGGGTGCCAAAGTAGCTACCCAGGAGTTTCACGTGGAGACTGCATGCCAACTTGGATTGAACAGGGGCAAGGATCGTCCTAGCCTTCGCCGGATTGAAAGCAGAGACTTTGCCCTGCATGTTCCCCTTGTATCAAGCTATAGGCTCCGTGAAATGGTCGCGATAAATCCTGTCCATCTTTCGCAGCCGGTTTGAGAAAAGGTTGGTTTAGGTGGTAGTCTGTCCCTAGGTGAGATACTCCTCGTCACGTTGTATATTCCGTGATATCGTCGGGATAAATCTTCGAGTATGTTTCGGATGTATGGCTGATGGCCCGGACTGACACGGAGATAAGTCATGATGGTACCTTCTGAGATACAGGATTCCGGAGGTAAACTAGTTTCCCATTCGGATCTCCAGGGGGGGACTATGTTGGGGGAACATCATGCAGATATTATGATAATAACCGAGCTTTAAGAAATTCGCCATCCCATAATCGGGCTCGCTCTCGACGGTCTGATAACGACATTTTGTAACATCAGGAGCATCGGTGTCACCAATACGAATGTACGAGTGTTGCCTTTTATATTTCGGGATTAGAGAACAAAAACAAATATTGATCATCGAAAATCACTTTATTGTTTCTCAAAATATTCCCCATGAAGATCTATACACTTTTGCATGCGTTTGAACCAATTGTCGAAGCACTTTTGCCACTCTGATTGAGGTATCTCCAACACATGCATTCTGAATGCAGCAACCGCTTCTTCAGGTGTCGAAAAACGTTGACCTCTCAGTTTGTTTTTTACGTACGGGAGTAAAAAGAAGTCATTCGGTGCCAAGTCAGGACTATACGGCGGATGACCCATCAAATCGTTGTTTTGGGTGTTCAAAAATGCAGTTGTCGCAGCCGATGTGTGAGAGCTCGCATTGTCGTGGTGAAGAGTGATCCATCTTCGGCGGTTGGTTTTCCTGATTTCTTGGAAGACAACTGGCAAACAAATGGTTGTGTACCACTCAGAATTGACTGCTCTGCGTTTTTCTAGTGGTGCGGTTGCGACATGTCCAGTTTTTTCGAAAAAACAGGCGACCATTTGCTTGGAAGTGCTTCGTGCGCGAACAACTTTTGTTGAATTTGGCTCATCTTGAAGCACCCAGACAGTCGACTGCTGTTTACTTTCGGGCTCATACGCGTAAATCCACGATTCATCACCTAGCACGATGTCATAGACGTGTATCGAAGCATCGCGACCGTATTTTTTGAGCATTTCTTTCGACCAATTGACACGAGCCTTTTTTTGGGCGATTGACAAATTGTGTGGGATCCAACGCGAACAAATTTTTTTGACAGTCAAATGTTTATGCAATATTGAATGTATGCTGGTCTCACTAACGCCTAAGGTTGTCTCAATCTCACGATAGGTCACATGAGGATCTTCCAATATCAGTTCGCGCACAGCATCAATGGTTTTCGGAGCAACAACTGATTTTGGACGACCTTCACGAAATTCATCTTGGAGTGAACTACGACCACGATTGAATTCACCATACCATCGATAAACACTGGTCCTTGATGGAGCTTCATCGCCAAAAATTGAATTAAGTTCATCCATGCACTGTTGCTGAGTTAATCCACGCCGAAAGTTGTAAAAAATAATCGCACGAAAATGTTGACGATTTAATTCCATTTTTGGGCCGAGATGAATCTTTTAAGTTACTGTAAACAACACAAATAGCGCTCGTATGTCCAAACGTTCTGAGTGCATATAACCTCAAAAATGTCCAACTTTACCACAGAGCTGTCAATTGCCAGATTGCAACACTAGGGTTGCCAAATCCCGAAACATAAGAGGCAACCCTCGTAAACGCCGTCCACGGATATTTGCAAAAAGCGAAAGCTGATATCATTGCCCTAAAGAGACCCAGATCGATTCGTCAACTGATTCGACATATCTTCGTTGCTCAGGATACGCCTTACATTCGAGATTCCTTTTTAAGGTTGGAGTCTGGGTCTTCACGCGGTCCGATCTGGCCTGCCAAAGAATGGAGGCGTTAGAGTCTAATAACATGGGCTGCATATGGTTGAAGGTTGTGTTGAGGAATTCTGTTAAATTTCTTTGTGTTTACCGCTCCCCGAATAAAGATCGACCAGCGAAATTTTTCGAACATCTTTCACGTACCCTCAACTGGATACATATCACCACCCAGCTTCTGAAATTGTCGTCCTTGTCAATTTTAATGGACACTATTCCCGCTGGTTTGTGCATTCTAACAGAACCGACGAAATTGGGAGGCTGGCGGAGATGTTCGCTGTTAGCCGCAATTTGACGCAACTCGTGGAGGAAACTATGCGAGTGCCGGATGTCCGGAGTGATTATGCGAACACCCTGGATCTGTTTTTGACATCCGAGCCGAGCATTTATACCGTGGAGATTGCTGCGCCACTAGGAAACTCAGATCACTTCTTGGTATTGTGCGCCCAACCACTTGAGAGACAGAGATTATTCTTCTCGGGATGGAGATCTGTGGCATCTCTAACAGATACACACACAATACACAAGCAAATAGTGAAGAAAGCATCATCATCATCATCATCATCATCATCAGCATCATTATCGGCACTACAACCGGGAACCGGTCTTGGCCTTATTTAGCAAGTCCTGAGGCTTGTTAAATTTTCCATAATGATTTGTTTTTTCCGGGCAAGGTCATTAGTCTTGCGCCAGAAAATAGTGAAGAACACCGAACGCAAATCGAATAAGATAATGCATCAGAGCCGTAAACCATAGCGATAAAATAACAATTCACATCAGTGGAATATACTTGGGTTTAAAAATCGAATTCTAAACACGGCCAGTAGCGTGATAAGTTGCGCTTTGATTGAATTTTTGGTGATTCTAACTGTCATAGCGTCAGTTCGAATCACACGTTCTTCACTATCATTCCAAACGCTATAGATCTACATTCCACATTCCATCAAACGAAGTGCATTCGATAAACCTTGGTTTCATTAAAAACACGAGCAAGAAAAAACACGAGATTAGAGCGGCAAAGAATAGAGCTTTTAGTCAATGGCGCTCCAATCCCATCGATGTTAACAGAACGAATTTTCTTAGAATCAGAGAGGACCAGGCGATTGATACCGCGAAGAAACCTCACAACAACAGAGTGACTAATAAACTCCTTGAGTGCCCAACTGGTATTCGTCCCTTCTGGTCAATGCCAAGGACTGTCAGCAGTAACTTCGCTTCCTCCTCTTTTCCTCCGTTAGTGACGGGCAGCGGCACGTTGGTCACAAATTCAAAGGATAAAGCTAATGTGCTCGCAAAGCTATTTTCCGCGAATTCAAACCTCGATGCCAGTCTTTTGGAGCCACCTATGATCGCGCCGATACGGTCTTTGATGTGGGATGTGAGGTTCCACCTACTATTCAACGTATTCTACGTGGGGTGGACTGTAGAAGGGCAGCCAGCCCGGACGAAATCTCAGCAACAGTCCTTAAAAACTGTGCTCCAGAACTATCGCCAGTTCTTGGCAACCTCTTTCGCTTATCTTATGCACGAGGGACCTTTCCTACCTGCTGGAAAGTCGCTCGAGTTCAGCCAATCCCAAAGTGGCGAAAAAAGTGTCTCCCACAAAATTACCGGCCGATAGCACTCCTGTCTATGTTATCTAAGGTGATGGAAAAGGTCATCAACGCCGAGTTAATTAGGTATTTGGAGTGCAATGGACTTCTGAATGATCACGGATTCCGTAGCAGGCGGTCCACGGGAGACCTTTTGACCCTTAAAATCGTTATATGGTCATCTCCGATTGAGCGGCATAGTGAGTCAAAGGCGGTCGCATTGGATATCTGCAAGCCTTTTGACCGCGTGTGGCATGGAACATTGCTGAGCAAGTTTCGTTCACACGGACTTACCCAGCAGCTTTGCGACTGAACGAAGAGCTTCCCCGAGAATCTATCGATCCGGGTTGTTGTGAACGGCGAGTCTTCAGATCTGTATCCTTTTAATTCTGGGGTGCCTCAAGGTTCTATTTTGGCTCCAACCTTGGTTTTACTTCACATAAATGATTTGTTGGAATCAACGAATAACAAAGTGTTCAGTTTCGCGGATGATAGTACGCTTGTTTCCCCTTTTTCGAGTGATCGACCGATTAGTGCATCAAGGTCGCACCACCTGAGATGTACCCAGATCGGCTCTCTGAACGGCGATCGGGATAAAGTCCTGCAGGGGGGAAGGGCCAATCTCGTCGACTTCAATACAACGAAGACAGTATACAAAATTCACAGAGAAAAGTGGATCATTGGCTCCACAGCTGATGATGAATGGCCACGCCCTCGAACCTGCAAAAGCTTGAAATTGCTCGGCGTCACAGTCTGTGGGAATGTATCATGGCATAAACACGTGTCGAACATCGCCAGGTCCGCCTCAGGAAAACTGAGCTATCTTTTTAGAGCCAAGAAATATTTTACTCCGCCCCAACTTCTGATGTGCACATCGGGGGTCACCAATTATAGCATATTGAGACGAAATGAAGAACACCATTGGAACCCTTGCTATGAAGAAATTAGAAACCAAAGCATCGATACATCAGACAATGGCCATGGGTTTTTGAGAACGTCTCAACTCGCTTATTACTCTACGGATTGTTATGCTAATGCTATGATGATTCCTTTTTTGTTTGGATTTCCCTTTGTGCTGGTTTGGGAGTTGGTGTGTATCTATTGGAACCACAACATCTTCACTTCCATGGATGAAATTAAAATTTGAAAAGAAAAAGCATCAGTCTATATTTTACATACCTTATCTTCTTCTGAACAGGGAATGACTTCACAGATATTGCCAGATTCCAAGCAATTTCTTAGTACAGCTACTTTATCAGACACTTTTACACTATATAAAAGTCGAAACAATTCTTTGTCGGTAAATTTAAGAAAGGCATTCATGTCCTTACTTCGCAGTTCCCTTACTTTTATCCTAAAAGAGAATCGTTTGAACTGTTTGTCTTTTCCATGGTTCCACTTACCCATCAATAGTGAATTTGGGGTCATGTTCTATCACTCGGATTATGTGCTTCATGATTTGTTCCAAACACGAATCGAACGGACGTCTATAGAAATAAATGTGAAAAGTTGCGCGCGCATGGAAAACATTATAAATTTTCTGAAAGTCGCAGTAGCGATATTCAACGTGTTCTCGGTCATCACTAGCACGGGCGTCTGGAATGGAGAACCCAATGAATGCATCACTTAATTTTTAATTTAACGAAACTTACTCATGAAAACGTCTTCAAAATCGACATCAACCGCCACAGGGATCTCTTTTTTAATGTAGCTGTAGTCCCGCATTAAATAATCCCATTTGTCCACATCCACATCGCATTGCTTATTGTTTACGATCTTTTTGGTAGATGAGATTGTAATTAAAAAATTGTAGTTATAGAAAATTTACTTACATCATATAAGAAATGGTACGTTTTGTCCTTAAGCACAGGATGACTGCTAGTCCGACCCACAACGAATGACTTCACCAAACTTTTTACATACTCGCTCTCTTCGCTAGATGGAAAAACTTTAAATACTTCATCGATGCACTCATTAGCGACGAGCTCGTGCTAAAACAAGAAGACGAACTAAACGAATATAGATATAGGGTTTCTTGTTTAACGAATATTAAGAAATCGACCTACGTGATAATTCTCATCGCAAATGAATTCCCACGTGTGAGAAAGTGGTCCATGACCAACATCATGTAACAGAGCAGCCATCTGAAAGTAGATAGTAATTTAGCACGCTATGTTAAGATTTGTTGGGTCGTTCGGAGACATGTTTGTGTGCCTTAAAAGAAGCCTTTTAATATTTTCTGTATATTAGTTTGGGGAAAAAGAAATCCATAATTATTTCACTAAGTGGATATAGTAATATATGTTTTATAAAATATTGCTCAAACAAATTCAAACTTGTGCACGTTGAAAAAGCGAATTCTAGACGGTAAGACAACGGGAAAGAGACCGACAGGGCGGCCGGAGATGGGAGGACAATATTAGGTTGGACCTCGAGAAAATCGGATCGGATGGGTGAACGTGGAAGGAGAGCGCGGGACAGCGAACAATGGCGGAGTCGAGTCGGTGAGGTCATGAACTTTCGGGTCCCTACAGACCAATAAATAGTAATAGTAATAGTAATAGCACGTTGAAAAAGCAAATTTCATATTAAAAAATGTCTTAAAAGTTTTTTGATTGCTCGATTCAGCTATCCGATGTAGGGTATTGTTACGGACCTTGTGGTCATGCCCTTGCCCAACAACTAATCCCCACGATTTTAATTTCCCCTCTCTACCGGTAAATTGGAAATATCGTCAAGTAGCTAATTTGCATAAACTACTTTATGCAAATTCTACTTGGCAGAAAAAATAATAACGCCGAATAAAAAATAAAAACGTCAACGGCAATTACACACAAGGATATATTTTATAATTTTGCTCTGATAAGGCCGAAGATGCACTCCAGGCGGCTGAAATTATTATCGAATTGCCTTGCCTGGTACTTTGCGCAATTTCAGTTTCGTCGATTCCGTTCGGATATTGTCGATGTCAAAAGTGCACTTCACACAAGTATGCCTTCATGCACTACCCTTGGGGCTAAATATTAACCACAAAGCAGTTTTAAACCCTCTGTATAAAGCAGGATTCGAAAGGACCCTAATCGTATTTGTGGGCTCCACGAATTGACAAAAAAAAAATACATGGTGAATTGAATGTCCCCCTGCGAAGATGTGGCTGTAGTGCTCCAAAAAGCCCTACTACCTTTTTCCCCCATTCCTACATCCAAATCCTAGCTATCTTAAGCTAAAACCAAAAAACCTATCAAAACCCAAACATGATCCAAAATTCGCAATAAACGAATCAAACATTCGTTTATAGCCTAACATTTGCCCCCACGGCATTATTAACCCAAAATCCGAATTAAAATTAAAAGTCACAATAAACGAATCTAATATTCGTTTACGTTTCACATTTGCCCCACAGCATCACCAAAATCCAAAAATTCAGAGATCATTATCTCTATCTGAAAATTTTCCATTCAGGAAAACAAACAAAAAATCAAAAGCAGATACATTCCCACATCTGCGCAATAGTTTCGTAAGAATTCAAGAAATTGAATTCTTATCTTATGCAAATACAACATCTCGCGCGAAATATCCAAAAATCGAGATTGTTGCACGAAAATGTGTATCTTTGGGATACAATTTTCGATGTGCTTTCCTTTATAAAGGAAATAATAAAACGATCTCGAGGCCGCAGTATCTGAATCCTCCTGCCACAGAGCAGTAATTTTTCTAATTCTAATTTTACATCTGCTGTAATAATCTAATATAAAATCCACAATAAAACTTTAACAAAAATTACAACTAACTTCTTTTAAATGCTTTGGAAATTGTGTGTTGCCACCAACGCTGGATGATTCTTTCTTTTGTGTACGAGGACGACTCCGAAAATTAGTACAGGAACCGGTACTAAGGTGGCAGAGCATAAGGACGTTATCCCCTAAGTTACGTCCTACAAACAATCAGGACGTTGCTCTTCCCTCTGGGTCAGAGGAAGCACGGCAACGACCCCTGGCTGGAGGGTGTTGTGTCAGGAACTATCAACAAAGAAATCTAACGTCCTTTTCAGGACAAGAAAACGCGCTTCCTAAGGAACAACCGCCACAACAGCAGAACATGGCGAAACGGAACGAAATCGATCCATATCTTAAACGATTGCTGACTGGGGATCAAAAATGGATAACATACAAAAATATTGTCAGGATGGAATGATGACCAAAAATGTTGGAACCCCCCCCCCCCCCCCCCCCCCCCCCCCCCCCGACGCAAGTAACCACCCACGCGTCCACTGACCCAACTCTAGGCCGAATTCCGCATCCCCCACCCCACATCCCTGCTCGTCTCGCCCCGCCGTTAGTAACGGGCAGCAGGACGTTAGTCACAAATTCAAAAGATAAAGCTAATGTGTTCGCGAATTTATTTTCCGCGAATTCAAACCTCGTTGCCGGTCTTTTGGAGCCACCTGTGATCGCGCCGGTGCGGTCTTCGATGCGGGATGTGAGGTTTCGTCCGGGTACTATTCAACGCATTCTACATGGACTGGACTGTAGAAAGGCAACCGGCCCGTACGAAATGCCAGCAATAGTGCTTAAGAACTGTGCTCCAGAACTATCGCCAGTTCTTGGCAGACTCTTTCGTTTATCTTATGCATGGAGGACATTTCCTACCTGCTGGAAAATCGCTCGAGTTCAGCCAATGCCAAAGAGGGAAACAAAGTGTCTCCCACGAAATTACCGTCCGATAGCATTCCTGTCTATTTTATCTAAGGTGATACGAGGGTTGCCTTTTATATTTCGGGATTAGAGAACAAAAACAAATATTGATCATCCAAAAACACTTTATTGTTTTTCAAAATATTCCCCGTGAAGATCTATACACTTTTGCATGCGTTTGAACCAATTGTCGAAGCACTTTTGCCACTCTGATTGAGGTATCTCCAACACATGCATTCTGAATGCAGCAACCGCTTCTTCAGGTGTCGAAAAACGTTGACCTCTCAGTTTGTTTTTTACGTACGGGAATAAAAAGAAGTCATTCGGTGCCAAGTCAGGACTATACGGCGGATGACCCATCAAATCGATGTTTTGGGTGCTCAAAAATGCAGTTGTCGCAGCCGATGTGTGAGAGCTCGCATTGTCGTGGTGAAGAGTGATCCGTCTTCGGCGGTTGGTTTTCCTGATTTCTTGGAAGACAACTGGCAAACAAATGGTTGTGTACCACTCAGAATTGACTGTTCTGCGTTGTTCTAGTGGTACGGTTGCGACATGTCCAGTTTTTCCGAAAAAAACAGGCGACCATTTGCTTGGAAGTGCTTCGTGCGCGAACAACTTTTGTTGGATTTGGCTCATCTTGAAACACCCAGACAGTCGACTGCTGTTTACCTTCGGGCTCATACGCGTAAATCCACGATTCATCACCTATCACGATGTCATAGACGTGTTTCGAAGCACCGCGACCGTATTTTTTGAGCATTTCTTTCGACCAATTGACACGAGCCTTTTTTTGGGCGATTGACAAATTGTGTGGGATCCAACGCGAACAATTTTTTTTGACAGTCAAATGTTTATGCAATATTGAATGTATGCTGGTCTCACTAACGCCTAAGGTTGTCTCAATCTCACGATAGGTCACATGACGATCTTCCAATATCAGTTCGCGCACAGCATCAATGGTTTTCGGAACAACTGATTTTGGACGACCTTCACGAAATTCATCTTGGAGTGAACTACGACCACGATTGAATTCACCATACCAGCGAAAAACACTGGTCCTTGATGGAGCTTCATCGCCAAAAATTGAATTAAGTTCATCCATGCACTGTTGCTGTGTTAATCCACGCCGAAAGTTGTAAAAAATAATCGCACGAAAATGTTGACGATTTAATTCCATTTTTGGGCCGAGATGAATCTTTTAAGTTACTGTAAACAACACAAATAGTGCTCGTATGTCAAAACGTTCTGAGTGCGTATAACCTCAAAAATGTCCAACTTTACCACAGAGCTGTCAATTGCCGGATTGCAACGCTAGGGTTGCCAAATCCCGAAACATAAGAGGCAACCCTCGTAGCATTATTGTCTATGCTATCTGATGTGATGGAAAAGGTCATCAATGGCGAGTTAATTAAGTATTTGATGCGGAACGGACTTCTGAATAATCGTCAATACAGATGCCGTGGCAGGGGGTTTACGGCAGAGCTCTGACTCTTATAACCGACATGTGGACATCTGCGCGGTGGCGACATGTTGAGTCAAGGGCTGGTGCATTACATATTTCCAAGGCTTTTGACCGCGTCTGGCATGGAACATTGCTGAGCAAGTTTCGTTCACACTGACTTACCCAGCAGCTTTGCGACTGAACGAAGAGCTTCCCCGAGAATCTATCGATCCGGGTTGTTGTGAACGGCGAGTCTTCAGATCTGTATCCTTTTAATTCTGGGGTGTCTCAAGGTTCTATTTTGGCTACAACCTTATTTTTGCTTCACATAACTGATTTGTTGGAATCAACGGATAACAGGGCGTTCCGTTTTGTGGATGATAGTACGCTTGTTTCCTCTTTTTTGAGTGATCGGCCGATTAGTGCATCAACATCGCTCCAGGTGAGATGTACCCAGATCGACTCTCTGAATCGGGATCTGGATAGGGCCCTACGGTGGGGAAGTGCCAATCTCCTCGACTTCAATGGAACGAAAACACAGTATATAACATTCACAAAGAAAAGTGTATCATCGGTTCCACACCTGATGATGAATGGCCACGGCCTCGAATCTGGGAAAAGCATGAAATTGCTCGGCGTCACGGTCTGTGGGAATGTATCATGGCATAAACACGTGTCGAACATCGCCAGATCCGCCACAGGAAAACTGAGCTTCTTTTTAGAGCCAAGAAATATTTTACTCCCCCCCAACTTCTTCCCCAGTATAAATCCACCAGCTGAGATGTAGACAGATTGACTCTCTGAATCGGGATCTGGATAAAGTCCTGCAGTGGGGAAGAGCCAATCTTGTCGACTTCAATGCAACGAAGACCCAGTATACAACATTCATAAAGAAAACTGGATCATCGGTTCCACTGCTGATGATGAATAGCCGGGCCCTCGAGGCTGGGGAAAGTTTGAAATTGCTCGGCGTCACGGTCTGTGGGAATGTGTCATGGCATAAACACGTGTCGAACATCGCCAGATCCGCCTCAGGAAAACTGAGTTATCTTTTTAGAGCCAAGAAATATTTTACTCCGGCCCAACTTCTTCTCCTATATATCTCCCAAATTAGACAACCGCTCGAATATTGCTCTCACGTTTGGAGTTCTACTCCTAAACATACGCTCGACCTACTTGAGAGCGTACAGAGACGAGCGATCCGCCTGATCGGGGACTCGGTGCTGACATCGGGACTAAAGTCGCTATCAAATCGAAGGCGCGTAGCCGACCTCTGTCTGTTTTACAGATATTATCACGGGTGCTGTTCTTCGGAGATTCTTGACATTGTTCCACGCAATTCGGTTTATATGCGCTCCACAAGACAATCCGACGGATCGCACCCGTTTGTGTTTCATCTCCCGATGGCGCGAACATCCCTGCATCAGAACTCGTTCCGTAACAGAGTGGGGAATCTGTGGAATTCCCTCGGTGTGCCGAGTATTGCCAGAGCGTTACAACCTGCAACAATTCAAAAAAAACTGCAAGAGTTGTTTGGTGGCAGCTCGGCGTTATAGGTTCGCCTCTCCCAGAAGTATATTAATTCTTTAAAAAAAAAAAAAAAAAACCCGGGGGGTTGGGGGGTCTATGAGTGAGGCATAATGAAATGACCTTCGAAATGTCCACAGATTATCGAACAAAACGGTGCATACTTTACCTTAATCAGATCGTTCTAACTATGCTAGCTTCAACGTCAGGCAGAAATTATGGATTTCTTTTTACTACACTTGATATCTACCCAGAACATTCCGCGAGGATCACCGGTATATACGCTCACGATAGGTGATTTTGGTCGGTAAAAATCCAGCACGCGTCTGGGTCAACCAGAAGTATCTTTTGACGTTCCTACCTCAAGAACAAACTAACAGAAGAACATGACACAACTTCCCTCGATCTCATCCACTGAAGCGTTTATATTTCTTACTGAGCGACCGGTACTTACTTTCACTGCTTTTTTGTACAGTTCGGGAATCTCGAGGTCTTTAGTATTCTTTTCCAAGGCATCCAGCATTCGACCAGCTAACACGTAAGTCCTTAAATTTATAAAGAAAAACAAATACGCCGTATAATATTTAATTGATAAGCTGTTTGAAAAGCATTACCCAATGCAATGTTCGTAACGGGTGTGGTTGACCGTAGGCACTGTGATATAAGAAAAACCAAGCTGATGGATTTCTTTAAGTCTTTGGAATGGTTTGGTCATGATTATCTTGTAAATGTCATCTGGAAACCTTATAGCTCCATGGATTCTGTCGTCGTACACGTTGATGTGCATCTGCAAAGAAAGAAAACAACGAATATACTGAAGATTCTAATTGATACTCATACATTTCGTTATACAGGAAATATATTAAAATAAACAACGTGGTTGCACTGCAATAGTGAAATGTGACTGACCGTCTGTAAAAATAAAAGTTAAATTCGGACAGGGCAGCTGCACTTTGATTCATCGGAAGGTTGTTTACAATGTAACCATGGTATCCGCATTGCTAGGGACTAAATAAAACGAGCTATCCAGAACGAATGGAGACTTCGCAGTGTACACTTGAAGCAGCTGGTTCGGGGGATGTTGTAAACTTAACAAAAGCGAAATCATATGTGATCGACGCTTAAGTTGCGGTAACAGCACTGGATGGGCCCGCGAGATATAACAAGTATGACTTCGGATACGAAGCAATGAGCCCAATAGCTACTAATCCGCAGCTCTATCATATACAATTATCCGGATGTTTTGAGGGACACGTCACAGGCTCTCTTTCACCAAATTACAACGCCAACCTTGACTTAATTAGAATAAGAACAAATTACACTGGATCGCCCAGGCCATGATTGCCCCAATAACATTGACACTGTGTATTGCTGTTGAATAAAAGCGGGACGTTGGCCAAAACAAAGTAACACATGATGCATTGCATAATTTCGCAACCGCTTAAAACTATTTTGTGTGAAACGCAACATTTAAGAACACATTTTAATGCATTTAATATAGAAACACTACATGGTACTAAAGCAAGCAAATAAACCAATAATTCTTGTCATACAAAATACTTTCCACAAGGTGTATAATATAAGCAGAATACCTTTCACTATATCCAAAAACTCAAAAAGTTATTTACAAATGTGACTATAGTCACTCGACTGATTGTTACTCAACTGTCCCACCCATCCGTGCTCAAAACTTTCTCTTTGCGAATTCTCTTTTCATGTCAACGACGTTTACAATCAATACAATGCTACCAAACCAACTTACAAGGTATTCAAAAACAGCTGTTCAAATTTTACACGGAAAGGTATAAATATTTGTGATTAATAAAATTATATATTCCAAAAGCATCTGCGATGTAACGTACCTAAAGTTAACGCTCTATAATTAAAAATACAAGTAAGAATATTGAAACCGAGTGAGCAGCAAAAAAATACAAAAATGAAAAAACTGATGAAAAAAAAATGATTAATCGAGATTAGGAAATTGAAGTGGTCGTCAGAGGAGAATGTACTGTTACGCATATGACAATCAGTACTAGAATTTTCGAGAAAGTCCGAAACAAAGTACTAGAGTATTCTAAAAAGTACTGGAAAACTGGAAACAATGAGCAATAGAAAATTCGAGGCTATGGGACGGGCGGAAACGAAACACCGAATCAGAATGAGGAAAAACTGTATAAATACGTCGCACGCAGATCCGGAAGTTAAGTAGGAAGTAAGAAGTGAGCAGTAAGGAAACCATAAGTACGGAAGCGATAAGTAAAGAAACAGCGGAGTATCAAGAAACGGTTGTTGTTAACAGACTAATAAAGTGTTTGCAAAGAGAATCGATTTAACGGCTCTTATTTATTAAAAATAATTAATCCAGCGAACCCTAAACTCGCTACAATTGGTGTCAGAAGTGGGATTAATTATTGGCAAAGTAAATAAGTCTGTGAAAGTGTGTTGTAACGATGTCAGATCGACATTTGGATGATCTTCGCGTTCTTGAGTTGAAGAAGGGACTTCATGGCCGGAATCTGGATAGCAGAGGAGAGAAGCAAATTCTTCGACAGCGTCTGCAAGCAGCAATGGAGGAAGAGGGTATTGATGTCGACGCATATGTTTTTACGATTGGGCCAGACTGTCCGGATGGAGAAGAAACAGCGAGTCAAGATGGTGCCAATGTAACGGTGAAGAGTTCGCCACCGTTGGACATTTCGGATATGTTCAGGATGATGATGGCAAAATTGGACGCGTGAGCTGGAGAGTTTAAGGCAAATTTGGATGCGCGAGCTGCAGAGGTTAATGCTATTGGATGCCCAAAGGCAGTATATGAAATATACCTCGAGGAACAGACGAAGCTCCTCGAGGCCCAGTACGCTCTCGATTCAGCCTCCCCAACCATGACCAACAGCGCCAATCGCCGCCACCCTAGCGAGCTGCCCCCAGTGCAGTTGGCAATGGTCGCCACCAAGCCAGCGGAAAGGGAACCGCCCCCCAGACCAGTGAGTCCCGACCAAGAAACAGACCAGAATGCCCCCGGCCCAATGATCCACCAGACCCGTGTCCCGATACACGGACTACCGCCGGAACCCCTAAGGCAACAGGCTCCATGCACATTCTGCTGGACCTCACACCCTATCTACGCTTGCGAGGGATTTCGATCACTCACACCTGGCCGTCGAAAGTCCTTCGCACACAAAAGAAACCTGTGCACCAACTGTTTGGGTCGCCACCGCCTACGCGACTGCCATTCCAGCAAGACGTGCCGTCGATGCCGGCGGAGACATCACACTCTGCTGCATGTCTTGACTACCGCCATCGATGGGACAACATCACCGCTACAACGAGCCAAAAGATCCGCCCCCCTGGTCGACCGTCATGAAGGGGCCTGCGCGCATACAATCAGCACCCCTTCACAGCATTCCGCGTTGCTACCAACAGCGTAAGTCATCGCGACGTCGGAGAACGAACGAAGGATTGAAGTCCGTGCTCTGCTGGACCCCTGCTCCAGCGGCACTTTCATTACGTCACCACTAGCCCGAAGGTTGCACCTCCGACGCCAAGCAGCATCCGTCCCCACCTACGGTGTTGGGGGCACTCGTAGCCTTGCCACCAGAACACACGCTACCATCAGCATCACTCCTCGTCTCCACGGCTCCAAACAATAGACACTGAGGCCCTTCATCCGGTCAGGGCTATCAGCGTATGAGCCACCACCACAATCAACGACGAGGGATCTCTCGTTCGTGGCGGCCAAAAACATTGCTCGGAAAAATTAATTATTATGGCAAATTTAACAAGTCTCAGATAAGGACCGGATACCGGTGGAGAGACTTGCTAAATAAGGCCGAGACCGCTTCTGGGTTGTGGTGCCGATTATGATGATGAAAATAGATAAAGGATTTGAGAAATTTCTCATGGAACGTCCGCTTACCATACAGAATTCGAGTTGCACAGCAGCAGGTCGATGCCCTGACCGAATATAGGACAGACATAACAGCATCACAAGAAGTAAGGTGGACGGGGAGTGGTCTTATTCAAAGGACATGACATTTATTATAGCTGTCTTGCAAAACACCATGTGCTCGGAGTAAGCTTCCTAGTCAGCCAAAAACTGAAGCCTGCCATTATCGACTTTAATGAAATAGACGAACGGCTTTGTGTTACGGGCCTCGCGTCCGTGCCCTCACCTACCACCCACTGATCCCCACGAATTTCCCCTCTCTACCTCTATAAGTTCAATATCGTCAAGTAGTTAATTTGCATAAACTGCTTTAAGCAAATTCTACCGTTCCCTTTTGTCCACATCCATATTTAAATTAAATTGTTAAATATTTATAACATATGCACTCTTCGCATGCGAGGCACATTTAAGATCATAGGCCTCATAAACATCCACGGACTTACAGAGGAGTCCCCTGACGACAAAAAGGAAGAATACTACGACAACGTCGAACGGGCCCTCAATGCCTGCCCAAGATATGATGTGAAAATCGTTCTTGGTGATTTGAATGCGAAAATAGGTTGGGAGCTGGTTTTCAGGCACTGCGCAGGTTCCCATAGTTTGCATGAGAATACTAATGACAATGGACTAGGAGTCTTCGAACTGGCAGCTCAAAGAAGTTGGTTATTGCGAGTACCAGGTTTCCACGTAAAGATATCTACCAAGCCGCCTGGGTATCACCCAATGGAGCCATTTGCAACCAAACTGACCACGTATTGATAGATCGCCGCCACTAGTCGAGCCTGATGACGGCACGAACGTACAGAGGTGCGAACGTCGACTCGGATCACTATCTTGTTGGCACCGTTCTGCGAGCGCGGATTGCCTTACGGAGACGTATTGCATCCGCGGATCAGGTTCGAATCCACACGACTGCCTTACGCAATGAGAATACCAGTAACACCTTTGGTCATGCGTTAAGACTCGCCCTCGAAGAGCTCGATGGAGGAAGAGTATCCTGGGGCCAGAATGTTGGGCGTAGAAAGAAATAGACGCGCCTTTAGAATACTGTCATTAGTACTGACAACACCATCTTAGGCAGTAATCGTAGAGATCGTGGCGACTGGTTTGATGATTGCAAACCAGCGAGCGAACGTAAGAATGCTGCATACCGGGCAATGTAAGCAGTCTCATAGGATGCGGGTACACGCGGAGAAATACGCAGAGCTCAGAGGATCTGAAAAAAGACTCCACAGACAAAAAAAAAGTGCCCGGAAAAAAAAAACTAGTCTGTGAAATAGAGAACAGTAGAGAGCGAGGTCCACACTAGGCGCGGAAGTTCTACCAAATAATCCGGAGTATGGCGCGGTACACACCACGCTGCACTTACTGCAAGGATAAAGAGGGTAATCTGATCACCGATCCTGAAGGCATTCTGCAGCGATGGGATGTGCACTCCAATGGAATGAATTACTAAATGGTCAGCTCACAGAAGAATTGGGGGCTCCACCAATCCAAGATCAAGACCAAATGCTGCCGCCACCTACCATTGAGGAAACACTAAACGCCATACTGCAGCTCAAATCAAATAAAGCACCTGGAGCTGGTGGCATACCAGCTGAGCTGATCAATCAAGGAGGGGACAGCGTTACATCACGCAATTCATGAGATAGTGGTGCACGTATGGGAGCAAGAGGAGATGCCGGAAGATTGGCGCCATGGAATAATTTGCCCCATACATAAGAAGGGAGATATCACACTGTGCAGCAACTATAGGGGTATAATATTGCTGAGTACCACCTATAAGATACTCTCCACTATCCTACAAGATCGGAGAACACTATACGCTAAAGTCAGAATTGGTCAATATCAGTGTGACTTTATCCCAGGCAAATCAGCGATTGATCAGATATTCACCCTTAGGCAGGCGATGGAAAAATGTCGGGAATTTAAGATTCCATTATATCATCTATTTATAGACTTTAAGGAGGCGTATAGCCAGGGTAGGACTATATAATGACATGAGAGAGTTTGACATTTTAAACAAATTGATACGACTTTGTAGGTTGACCATGACCAACGTAACTAGTCAAGTAAAAATAGCGAGATTGCTGTCCAAACCAATAAACATCTTTAATGGACTCCGACAAGGGGACGGTTTGGCGTGCCATCTCTTCAACCTGGCATTGGAGAAAGCAATCCGCGACTCTGGCGTTACAACAAGAGGGGCTATTGTCACCAAGTCCAGCCAGATACTTGCCTACGAAGATGACATCGACATCATCGGTAGATCCAATTCGGCTGTACAGGATTCCTTCACCCAGATCGAGTCGGCGGTACAAAAACAGGGACTGCACATTAATGAGGGGAAAACTAAATACATGGTGGCAATTTCTGCGTAGAGAAGACCTAACGTTGGTCAAACTATCAGGGTAGTGGAGCACGAATTTGAAGTAGTGCAATCCTTTAACTACCTTGGGTCAATAGTATCACCCGATAATAGTATGGAAGAAGAAATACGCGAACGGCTGATCAAACCCAACAAATACTACTATGGTCTATCAAGCCTCTTTAAATCCCGAAATTTATCCAGAATATCCAAGCTACTACTGTACAAGACCATGGTCTTACCTGTACTCATGTATGGATCCGAGACCTGGGTGCTCAATAAAAGGCACTCTGAACTCTTAGCAGCGTTCGAAAGGAAGGTCTTAAGGACAATTGTTGGCCCCGTATATGAGGGAGGACGATTCCGGAGACGCTACAACCTTGAGTTGTAGGCGATCTACCTTGAAGCTAATGTTGTAAGAAAAATCAAGCTCGGTAGACTGCGGTGGGCGGGACACCTAGCTCGAATGAGCGAAGAGGAGCTTGCCCGGAACGTCCTTTGTGGCAGGATGTTTGGAAGGAGGCAGCGCGGCAGACCTTGTGTGCGATGGAGGGATGTCGTAGACCAGGACGCCCACAGCCTGGAAGTGCCAAACCGGATGACATCGGCTCGAAATCGGGACCGGTGGAGAGATTTGTTAAATAAGGCCAATACCGAATCCCGGTTGTAGTGCCGATTATGATGATGATGATGATGAAACACCTCTATATAATAGCCAAGCAAGTAGCAACTCTATGAATTTCATCACATTATGTAAGTGTGGCGTCATCAAGATAACTCAAATTATTAAGTGTATTAATGAGTGATTGTATGAATTTCATCATATTATGTAAGTGTGGCGTCATCAAGATAATTCAATTGTTTGTGTTGATAGACATTTTTTTTTGTTATCTTATCATATCTACCTGCGGGTGAGCGCGCTGGGGGAGAGAACATTTACATAAGTAATTCTGTTTAGAAAAGGTTCCTCAAACAACAACGCTAGGCATGGCGACGAGTAAAAATAAAACTAGAACAAAGACTCGTTTAAATCCGTGAAAATGAGATGGGGACACGTTGAGCCGGTATTAGACGACGATTTTTTTTTGGTAATGAGAATGGAGAAAACTGAAAGGAACCATGATTGCAAACAGCTCTACGATGGAGGGTGATTGGTTACCTTTTTCGAATTGTCGCACACGCTACGTCATCTATTAAGTCGGCCATTTTGCCTAAATATATTTTCATTAAAAAATTCTTATGTATACCAAAATACTTAATATGTATCTATATATAAAATTTAACATTGATATTTGCTTCCGTCTTTAAGAAAAAAATTCAACAATAACGCATCATTTTGGGTGTCCCTCTATATGATAACATTAATCGCCGAACATTAATCCGCGTAACCCATTTTATTCCCCGCCCTCATAACCCCAGATTCATCTCTTTCTCTCACGTCGAGCAAATTCGAGCTGATTGTCGTCCAAAAAAAAAAAAAGGAAACCCGAATATTACGCACATCATTTTGAAGAAATAAATCGCAAAAAATAAATAATTTATGAAGCAAGCACAAACAGCGGGGTTACTCAGACTCGACAATACTATACTCTCTAAACACAAGCGCCGCGTTATTGATATGTAAAAAAATTAATTATTAATTATTTTTAATAACTAAGAGCCGTTAAACCGATTTTGAATTACTGTAAACTTTATTAGTCCGTTAATAACAACCATTACTTTTAACGTACACTTAACGATTTCTTAACTTATCGCTTCCGTACTTATCGAGTCTTTTACTCCTTCACTGCTTACTTCTCACTTATTACTAGTCTCCATAATCTGTGTGCGACGTATTTATACCGTTCCCTCATTCTGATTCGACGTTTCGTTTCCGCCCGTTCCATAGCCTTGAATGTTCTACTGTTCCTAGTCTCTAGTTTTGCAGTACTTTATACGAGGGTTGCCTCTTATGTTTCGGGATTTGGCAACCCTAGGGTCTGAGGTTTGTTATATTAAAAAAACACCTGAACGCATCTGATTCGCTCGTCTTTTGGATATAAGTATACATATTTATACAAGAGCGTTCTACGAGGGTTGCCTCTTATGTTTCGGGATTTGGCAACCCTAGTGTTGCAATCCGGCAATTGACAGCTCTGTCGTAAAGTTGGACATTTTTGAGGTTATACGCACTCAGAACGTTTTGACATACGAGCGCTATTTGTGTTGTTTACAGTAACTTAAAAGATTCATCTCGGCCCAAAAATGGAATTAAATCGTCAACATCTTCGTGCGATTATTTTTTACAACTTTCGGCGTGGATTAACTCAGCAACAGTGCATGGATGAACTTGATTCAATTTTTGGCGATGAAGCTCCATCAAGGACCAGTGTTTATCGCTGGTATGGTGAATTCAATCGTGGTCGTAGTTCACTCCAAGATGAATTTCGTGAAGGTCGTCCAAAATCAGTTATTGTTCCGAAAACCATTGATGCTGTGCGCGAACTGATATTGGAAGATCGTCATGTGACCTATCGTAAAATTTGTTCGCGTTGGATCCCACACAATTTGTCAATCGCCCAAAAAAAGGCTCGTGTCAATTGGTCGAAAGAAATGCTCAAAAAATACGGTCGCGGTGCTCCGAAACACGTCTATGACATCGTGACAGGTGATGAATCGTGGATTTACGCGTATGAGCCCGAAAGTAAACAGCAGTCGACTGTCTGGGTGTTTCAAGATGAGCCAAATCCAACAAAAGCTGTTCGCGCACGAAGCACTTCCAAGCAAATGGTCGCCTGTTTTTTTCGAAAAAACTGGATATGTCGCAACCGTACCACTAGAACAACGCAGAACAGTCAATTCTGAGTGGTACACAACCATTTGTTTGCCAGTTGTCTTCCAAGAAATCAGGAAAACCAACCGCCGAAGACGGATCACTCTTCACCACGACAATGCGAGCTCTCACACATCGGCTGCGACAACTGCATTTTTGAGCACCCAAAACATCGATTTGATGGGTCATCCGCCGTATAGTCCTGACTTGGCACCGAATGACTTCTTTTTATTCCCGTACGTAAAAAACAAACTGAGAGGTCAACGTTTTTCGACACCTGAAGAAGCGGTTGCTGCATTCAGAATGCATGTGTTGGAGATACCTCAATCAGAGTGGCAAAAGTGCTTCGACAATTGGTTCAAACGCATGCAAAAGTGTATAGATCTTCATGGGGAATATTTTGAAAAACAATAAAGTGATTTTCGATGATCAATATTTGTTTTTGTTCTCTAATCCCGAAATATAAAAGGCAACCCTCGTAGAATATTCTAGTACTTTGTTTCGGACTTTCTCGAATATTCTAGTACTGATTGTCAAATGCATCACATTATGTAAAAAAAATTCGTCGAATATTACGCACAACATTTCAAGAAATAAATCACAAAATAAATAATTTATGAAGCATTCGCAAACAGCGGGGTTATTCAGACTCGATACTACTACACTCTCTAAACACTAGCACTGCGTTAATGTTACATCTGTTTTTTAACATTTCAAAAATGAAAAATAATTTATATATGAGATAACTAACCGTTTGATGATTTTCTTTCTGTTCAAATTTTATGTTAATCCCTCGTCGAATATTCAGCGATGAAGTCTTCTTTTTTATTTTGGAAATACCTATATATACAAAAAATATCAAATATGAATCAATGAAAAATTATAATAATAATTGAAAATATGATAACTTACCTTTTTTCTAATTAGAGGTTGAAAATCCAGCGCTGAAATTTTGTCTTAATCTTGGGAATACCTAAATTATGCGAAAATAACAATTATGAATTAATGAAAATGATATTAATAATTGAAAACAAAAAATAATAACTTACCGTTTTGAAGTTTGAATATTAAATGATGAAGTGTGCTGAGCGCAACTCATTTATATATTACTCAGCTAAACAATGCTATCTCACACATTCATACAATCACTCATTGACTCATTAATACACTTAATAATTTGAGTTATCTTGATGACGCCACGCTAACATAATATGGTGAAATTCATACAATCACTTATTAATACCCTTAATAATTGAGTTATCTTGATGACGCCATATTTACATAATATGGCGAAATTCATACAATCACTCATTGACTCATTAATACACTTAATAATTTGAGTTATCTTGATGACGCCACAATTACATAATATGGTGAAATTCACATAATCGCTCATTGACTCATTAATACACTTAATAATTGAGTTATCTTGATGACGCCACACTAACACAATATGGTGAAATTCATACAATCACTCATTGACTCATTAATACACTTAATAATTGAGTTATCTTGATGACGCCACACTTACATAATATGATGAAATTCACACAATCACTCGCTAATACATACACACATAATTAATATAGCAATAAGTTAAAAAAATTCTCGTATATTACTCAACTCAATGACTAATAATATATCCAGTATTAATGTGTTCATTCGAAGTTTTTGTAATCGTTAAAGTGTAAACCCAGTATAGTATAAGTATATATCCTGCCTTAAAAAATACAACATCTGGGTGGCTGCAAAAATATATAACCCTTAGCACTGAATACAGAAAAAAAAGCAAAAAATAAGTTTGAAAAAGACTTTTTCATATTAATGAATAATAGTGTTTACGGAAAAACCATGGAGAACGTAGAAAAGCGCGGCGACGTGCAAATTATAACTCAATGGGATGGTCAACGAAATTCAATCAGCGCCAGAAAGCTGATTCCCAATCCCAATTTCCATAGCACATCTATATTTACACTAGATATGTGCGCTATCGAAATGAATAAGGCTCGAATAGTATATGATAAACCTATTTATTTAAGCTTCGTTGTACTAGAGCTATCAAAATGGCTCATGTATGACTTTCATTACGATTATATGAGGAAAAAGTTTGATACGGCGATTCAGCTGAACTACATGGATACGGACTCTTTTATCTATACAATATCAACACACGATTTTTATTCGGATATATATAGCGATGTTGTTGAGCCCGAAAAATCTAGGTTTGATACATCAGAATATCCAATAGATAACATTCATAATTTTCCTCAAATAAATGGAAAAGTTCTGGGAAAATTCAAAGATGAAAATAATGGTAAAAAAATGACTGAATTTATTGGGTTAAGAGCCAAAATGTACTCTTTTGAATTAGACACCAATGAAGTGACAAAAAAAACCAAGGGTGTAAAAAAGTGTGTTACTATTAGTTTAGATATAAGTGATTATAGAAATTGTTTATTAAGACGCAAATTATTATATAAGCCTATGTTAATATTTAGAAGTAAGTTTCATATGATCAACAAGCGACCAAATGTTCACAATAAGGCAACTGCTGGAAAAGAAGTGGGGATACGGAGAGACGGTTCACCAACTGTTCGTTGCCTACGACTCAGTCGCAAGACAAAGACTCTACCATATTGTAATTGAGCTGGGAACCCCGAAAAAATATGCGCCCTCATTCAAATCTGCATGAACGAAAACAAAGGGCGAGTTAGAATAGAAAACCACCTCTCAGAACCATTTTAAATCTGGGAAGGACTAAAACAGGGAGATGGTCTATCACCGGGTCTTTTTAACTTTGTGCTAGAGTATGTCATCAGAAAGGTACAAGACGACAACATGGCCGGATCATCCCTGAACGGGGTCACACAAGTGCTCGCATATGCGGATGACCTCGCCGTTCTGGGCGATAATATAGTAACTGTAAGTAGAGACTGTGAAATCATCATGCAAGCAGCAGAAGAGGTGGGCCTAGAAATAAATGAAGACAAAACAAAATACATGATTACAGCGAGAGCAGGTGGACCTCATGGAATACATATAAACGTCAGAGGCAAGATATTTGAAAAAGTTCAAAAATTTAAATATCTGGGAACGAAACTGACGGCCAGTAACGAAATGTCGAAGGAAATTAGCAAAAGACTGCATTCCGGCAACACTAGTTGGCACGCAGTCAGTAAACTGTTGAAATCCAAACTGGTGTCACGTAACATAGAGCTCCGTGTGTTACGTGCGGCTTCCGCCATCCCCATCGTTTGTTTTGTTTTAAATATAATATAATAGTAGATGGTAAGGTAGTGGAAAAACACACGATCCACATGTTGAATGTACGACCATACTTTTGTTCGATGGTGGATCGTGTGGAAGCTGGATTCCTTTTCGGAGTGGATGGAGATTGAGAGGGAGAAATGTTTTAATGTGCTTAGCTGAGCAAAGAACAGCAAGTTTTTGGTTCCGTTTTTGAATGGGAGGGGAAAGAAGAGATGATGAGTGTCGGTTCGTGTTAACAGTTGTAAGAAAAGAAAAAGAAAAAAACAGCAATGTCCCGGTTCGAGTAGAAGAAGGTTGTAAAAAATTGTAAAAAGAAAAGAAAGATTTTTGATTCGTAATTGGTGATATAATAGCACGGCTTTGTTTGTCAAAAATAAAAAAAAAACTTTATAAAGTATTCGTAATTGTTTTTACCACAAAATATATAGAAAAGTTGAGTTGAAAGTTGGTGATTACTTACTAAATGAACCGCTCACTTTTTGGAAGAAGTTAACAAGAAACTGATGGTCCTCCTAAGGGATGGAAGAACACTTATGGGTTTCCTAAGATCTGCAGACCAATTTGCCAACTTAGTTTTACACCGGGCCATAGAGAGGATTCATGTCGGAAACGAATATGGAGACAACCCCAGAGGAGTGTTTTTGATTCGTGGAGAGAATGTAGTGCTTCTAGGCGAAACTGATCGAGAAAAGGAGTCCAAGCTGCAGCTAAAAGAAATCTCTGTAGACGAAATACTAGATGCCCAACGCAGAGAGCAGGAATAACGTCAGGTAATCCATTTCACATATCAAAATTCTGTGGCGGAATACGTCACAGTGTCTATAGAACCATAATCATGACTCTCATAAAACGGGATGAAAAAAAATTCCGCGTATTCGAGAAAAAAGTTCTAAGGGGTATCTCTGGCGGTAAATATGACGAGGAGGCAGGACAATGGAGAAAACTCCACAACCACGAATTGGAAGAGCTATACCGCAAACCTACAATAGTGAGAATAATCAGGTCGCGCAGATTAAGATGGGCCAGACATGTGGCATGAATGGGCAACGATAGGACCGTGCGTAGAATTCTTGAAGGTAGACCAAGGGGAAAGAAACCGGCAGGACGACCGCGACGGAGGACAGTGTGAGCTTTGACCTTGAGGAGATCGGATCAGTTGTCAAGCGTGAAAGGAGAGTGCACAGGACAGGGAACGATGGCGGAGTCGAGTCGGTGAGGTCATGAACTTCAGGGTTCCTACAGGCCAATAAATAGTAATAGAAGTCAAATGTACTTATATTTCATTAAAATAGGTGAGCATGTAGATACTCGGCTCTGAAGTTTGTTATATTAAAAAAACACCTGAACGCATCTGATTCGCTCGTCTTTTGGATATAAGTATACATATTTATACAAGAGCGTTCTACGAGGGTTGCCTCTTATGTTTCGGGATTTGGCAACCCTAGTGTTGCAATCCGGCAATTCACAGCTCTGTCGTAAAGTTGGACATTTTTGAGGTTATACGCACTCAGAACGTTTTGACATACGGGCGCTATTTGTGTTGTTTACAGTAACTTAAAAGATTCATCTCTGCCCAAAAATGGAATTAAATCGTCAACATCTTCGTGCGATTATTTTTTACAACTTTCGGCGTGGATTAACTCAGCAACAGTGCATGGATGAACTTAATTCAATTTTTGGCGATGAAGCTCCATCAAGGACCAGTGTTTATCGATGGTATGGTGAATTCAATCGTGGTCGTAGTTCACTCCAAGATGAATTTCGTGAAGGTCGTCCAAAATCAGTTGTTGTTCCGAAAACCATTGATGCTGCGCGAACTGATATTGGAAGATCGTCATGTGACCTATTGTGAGATTGAGACAACCTTAGGCGTTAGTGGGACCAGCATACATTCAATATTGCATAAACATTTGACCGTCAAAAAAATGTGTTCGCGTTGGATCCCACACAATTTGTCAATCGCCCAAAAAAAGGCTCGTGTCAATTGGTCGAAAGAAATGCTCAAAAACTACGGTCGCGGTGCTTCGAAACACGTCTATGACTTCGTGACAGGTGATGAATCGTGGATTTACGCGTATGAGCCCGAAAGTAAACAGCAGTCGACTGTCTGGGTGTTTCAAGATCAGCCAAATCCAACAAAAGTTGTTCGCGCACGAAGCACTTCCAAGCAAACGGTCGCCTGTTTTTTCGGAAAAACTGGACATGTCGCAACTGTACCACTAGAACAACACAGAACAGTCAATTCTGAGTGGTACACAACCATTTGTTTGCCAGTTGTCTTCCAAGAAATCAGGAAAACCAACCGCCGAAGACGGATCACTCTTCACCACGACAATGCGAGCTCTCACACATCGGCTGCGACAACTGCATTTTCGAGCACCCAAAACATCGATTTGATGGGTCATCCGCCGTATAGTCCTGACTTGGCACCGAATGACTTCTTTTTATTCCCGTACGTAAAAAACAAACTGAGAGGTCAACGTTTTTCGACACCTGAAGAAGCGGTTGCTGCATTCAGAATGCATGTGTTGGAGATACCTCAATCAGAGTGGCAAAAGTGCTTCGACAATTGGTTCAAACGCATGCAAACGTGTATAGATCTTCATGGGGAATATTTTGAAAAACAATAAAGTGTTTTTGGATGATCAATATTTGTTTTTGTTCTCTAATCCCGAAATATAAAAGGCAACCCTCATATACCAACGTTAGATCCTCTCTTCGCAGAAGTTGCCACCATGTACTTCGTTTTTCCCTCATTAATGTGCAGTCCCCGTTTTTGTGCCGGTTGTTCGATCTGGGTGAAGGAGTCCTCAATATTTGTTTTTGTTCTCTAATCCCGAAATATAAAAGGCAACCCTCGTATTCTGTGTTCAAATGAAAAAAAATTCTGCTCAATCTATGGAATTGATTAATCGACTTTGGGTAAACATTCTGTAAGTCACTCAACAGTAAAAAAGTGGTTGCAAGATTTCGTGAAGGAAATTTTAGTCTTCAAAACGCTCCACGTCCAGGTGCAGTAAAAAAATTTGACGTCGAAGAACTTCAAGTTTTACTGAATGAAAATCCATGTCAAACTCGCGAAGATCTTCCAGAACAGTTACGAGTTTCTCGTCAAGCAATATCACTTCGATCGCATCCAATAGGAAGGATACAGAAGTTGAATTTGACAACAAAAAAAAACCGAGTTGTGACTTGCATGGCTATTATATAGAGGTCTTTCATGTCAATAAATAATTACATGAAGATTTCAATTAATAAATAAGTAATTTCCAGAAAATTCTATTTAAAAGCTGGAACATGAAATTGATCGGAAGGAAATTTAAAAAAAAAAGTCTCCACCCTTGAATTAGATTACAGACAAACAATCTTTAAAATGGACCTAGCATTTAAACTAACACTGTAAAATTCATTTCTGTATTTTTTTAGGCAAATACATCAAATTAAAACATGTTAATGCGCAAAATCCCTTTAAGATTTTTTGGTTTACTGGATGCGGAGATTAACCGTCAGCAGTTTCGAAAAACGCCATTTCGAGAAGAAAAATGCCTTTAGTGTTTTCTTATTTTTTGTTGGTGCTGTGTGCGAATGTGCGACCGTCGAATCTGAACTGAGAGCAAAGAATACGCAGATACGAATACTGATTTAACATTTATTTAACACGAAAGTTGTCAACAGCAAAATAAAACAATAAATAAATAATAAATCGGCATATTTTTAGATTGTAAATTACAGTGTTAATATTTTTAAATTGTTTTCTGTACTTATTGTCGGAGAGAACACGACATTTCCCTGGTAATAACCATTACACAATATCCGCAGGTGTAGGTTACCACGTAATTAAACGCAATTTGTTAATACACCTCAGAAGACTACCTCTTCAAACTGAACTGTTTTTAAAATCAATTTCAAAACTATAATTAAACTCAAATGGGTAATTTCAATGTTGCTTTCACTTTTTTATTATAATATTTTAATTGATAACAGCATGCACACGAGGAAGACGAAGAACCGATTATTATAAAATATTTATAATACGTTGATATTCTATTTGAGAATTTAAGTGCAGATTGGAATATTTGCGTTACTATCAGGTCTGAGTAATAGTTTCGCCCTTGTTTCAACCTCCACTCAATCATATGTGCCCGCGAACAAACAGACAGGGGTGAACGAACTGTCTGGACGCAAAACTAGCAATTTATATTTAGAAATGTTAGTGAAAGAAAAGTGTCCTTTCCGATTTAAGTGTTTACTGATTCACAATGATGGCGACTTGCGCAGAGCTCGTAGGTAAAAGTGAAGCGGTTTGTGGAGGTTTACGTTGTTTTAATGACCGAGATACTTTAAATAAATATAAATGATTCATGTTCTTAGACTGGAAAGCTATACTGATAGGAAGCTCTGCTGATAGAAGCTACGTATGTGCAGATAATCGACGCAACTTTATTGTAAAAGTTTTGATTTGAAAAGTCGTTATTTTCATGTAGACCGTTTGCTTTATTTTTCAAACCTGTTCTAAATAATTGTTTACTTTGGTTTCGAACTCTATTGGGTGTGCAATACTTGGTGAGCTTATTAACAGTTTTTTTCAACTGCAAACAATTTCAATAGATCTAGAGAGAAGTATCTGAGATATTTCTTCTTGATATTTTTCTTATAAAAAGAACTCATACTCTTTACATTTGATATAGGATCACGATTTGTTATTGCGTCACAATCATCTGAAAGCAGGCGGCACTTAATGGCTGATTACCGGCCTCGATTCTATGGTAGTTCAGTCTAGTGTGTCAGCTCATTTAGACCTCTATGTTATTAAAGTTTTTGAGCAATGAGTTTACTATAAAGTCATAGAAGATCGTTGCGATACGTTAGGCGATACATTCTTCGGTGACGATAGGTCAACCGAAGATTTGAGGTTTGTTTGCATTGTTATGTTGTTTGTATAACAAATATATTTAAATGTAAATATAATTATGTTTTTATATATAATTAATATAGTTTATTTTATTTTAATTTTAAACATATTGTAAGGAAGGACTTACTTGGGTTTGTACCGTGAGTTGGACCGTTGAGCGGTCGTTGGAGAAGTTGTCAGTGTCTCGTTGCAGGGGGCGTTGGATTGTTGCTCCCCTGATCAGCTTTCGAGTCTCGTTCGTTATCCCCTGTTGTATTAGGATTATCAGCACTTAACTCATTGATTTTCTTACTGATCTCGGCAAACCAACGTTTAAGATCAAGGTTCTTTTCAATTTTCGATAGCGGCCGGCTTCCGGAAAATGCTTCACTTAACTCGTTCGTTCGCTCCAAGGTTTCTTGCTTCAAATTGTTCCACCTCGAATGCTTTTCAGTCTATTCAGTGATCAAATCTGTTAGTATTTCCTTTACGATTAATTCCAATTGACTGCTATTTACGGCGAATTAGAGCAATAATGTTGATCATTCGGAGATTGACGATCAATTGTCATTAATTTATTTTTTTCCGTTGACGTATATTTTTATTTTATTTGACGCCAACGTCGTTTTTTATTAATTTCTCCGCCAAGTAGAATTTGCATAAAGTAGTTTATGCAAATTAGCTACTTGGCGCGTTATTCTCCTTTTACAGGTAAAGAGGGGAATCGAAGGGGGATTAGTGGATTCTGGGGGGACCTGGACTTCAATGTCGGTCCGTAACAATACCTTACATGCCCTTTTCTATTGCAGAAGCTGTAAGTCATGCGTGTTACCCATGGATTTGGTGTACGCTTGTCCCTACCTTGACTAGAGGAGTCACTAAGATAATCACCTCCGCCTCTTTGAAGGTGTCGTGGTGCCTCGGGCTTCTTTGGCCTAGACCCGGTTGGTCTTCTAGAAATGTGTGGTGGTGTATCCGACCTAAACGGGTTTTTCCCTGGTTGTGGGTGTGTAACGGGGTGAGATTGTTCTTGGTATCTAGTGTTAGAGTTCCTCTTCTCTACTACCCGAGACGCATCGTGTCTAGGCTTATTCTGCCTTTGTGTCGATTCCTGGGGGTTTGGTCGAGTATCCCCGTAGGTCCTATCTAAAACCCTATTTCTTTCCTCTGGGGGATCTTGTTCATCCTCCCAATAGTAGAATGGATTATTCTTAAGCATTGGTTGCCTGTTTGATGAGGTGGGAGCATGGTATTCGTCGTTCCTTTCAGGTGAAGGTGACTTGTCATGATACCTCGTTGGTATTTCATAACATCCACTTTCGCTCCTCATCTCATTCTCGGTTTTCTCTAACTCGAGAATCCTAGCAATAATCTCATCTAAAGGGTCTTTTTCTGATTTTGCTATCAGATGTCTCAGTTGGTCGTTTCTGATTCCTACCATCAGAACCGATTTAGCTAATCTTTCGTTCTGGAATATGAACCCTATGCTATTCGTAGTCCCATACTTACGTATTGCCGCTTCGTTGCAGTCCTTTACTGCTTGCGTTATGCGGTGGGTAAATTCAGCGACATCCTCTTCGCGGGATTGTCGTATACGAGAGAGTTTCGAATGTAACTCTTCGTATGACACGTGTGGTAAAATTGTTTTTCGGAGTCGCTGTTCAAACTCCTTGAAAGTCGTTGGGAGTTGTTCTTTGAACATGCGGCGTGCTTTCCCAGTTAGCCTCATGGGTAACCACCGCAGGAAAATCTTTTCCTCCTCCTCCGACAAACAGTCCAGTGTCCTGTCACAACTTTCGAGGAAACTATGTAGTTCCCTCGCTGCGTTAGGCCCTTTCTGGCCACCATATACCTCCACGTTTGCTTGGACTAGGTCCAGAATTTTCTCCGCACCTAACATAGCGGCGACGGGTTCTACCGTTATTATTTCCGCGGATAGATTCCTAGTGTGGCTTCTCGTCTGCATCTACGGTAATGCTTTACGCGTAATTAATTTTTTGCGTATGGAGAGGCTACCCGGATTATTCTAACCGCAGTTCGCTTTTAACCGTAGCGAACGAAAAAACGATAGTGGAACAATAATCCAACGATGAGGGATTAATTTGATTTAACTAAACGTCCCAACGATGATGGGCAAGAATCAATTTAAAATGGCCCAACGATGAGAGCCCAGACCCAATCTATATAAATAGAAAGAAAGAAGAAGATAAAACCTGAAAAGAGAACACTAAAACAGCGGAAAATATTTGAATAAATTATCTTTAAATTTTCTTCCCAACGTTTATCTCGTCCTCTTTCCTGTAATTGGAAAATAAACCCGAGAAAAGGAGAATTTATATTTTTATTTATGTTATTTTGTTGTTATAACGGATTTTATCTCTCCTAGCCGCTAGTTCCGCTAGTCGGCGTAGGGACGTTAGAGCCTCGGGGCTCTTCCACCACTGGATTTATATCCCCGACGGCTTCGATATAAATTCCAGCTGGTGGTAACCGGCTGCGACAATTTGTTATGTTGTTTGTATAACAAATATATTTAAATGTAAATATAATTATGTTTTTATATATAATTAATATAGTTTATTTTATTTTAATTTTAAACATATAGTAAGGAAGGACTTACTTGGGTTTGTACCGTGAGTTGGACCGTTGAGCGATCGTTGGAGAAGTTTTCAGTGTCTCGTTGCAGGGGGCGTTGGATTGTTGCTCCCCTGATCAGCTTTCGAGTCTCGTTCGTTATCCCCTGTTGTATTAGGATTATCAGCACTTAACTCATTGATTTTCTTACTGATCTCGGCAAACCAACGTTTAAGATCAAGGTTCTTTTCAATTTTCGATAGCGGCCGGCTTCCGGAAAATGCTTCACTCAACTCGTTCGTTCGCTCCAAGGTTTCTTGATTCAAATTGTTCCACCTCGAATGCTTTTCAGTCTTTTCAGTGATCAAATCTTTTAGTATTTCCTTTACGATTAATTCCAATTGACTGCTATTTACGGCGAATTAGAGCAATAATGTTGATCATTCGGAGATTGACGATCAATTGTCATTAATTTATTTTTTTCCGTTGACGTATATTTTTATTTTATTTGACGCCAACGTCGTTTTTTATTAATTTCTCCGCCAGGTAGAATTTGCATAAAGTAGTTTATGCAAATTAGCTACTTGGCGCGTTATTCTCCTTTTACAGGTAAAGAGGGGAATCGAAGGGGGATTAGTGGATTCTGGGGGGACCTGGACTTCAATGTCGGTCCGTAACAGCATGACTGTGCTGGTACATGGGCACAATGGCGAGGAATTTGCCTTGCAGATGTGCAAGCATACGTCTCGCCGAGGTTGGCCATGGACCCGTGGTTGGTAAATAGAATAAACACAGTGAGGCTACTGTGTGTTTGTTTAGTTTACACGCAGAAGCATCATAAGGCATGATCATGAATATGATTGCTTAAGTAGCAATCATGTTCATATCCTATTCTACGATCGGTTGGTAGCCGATAATGAGAAATTGATTGCGGCTATTGCGAACCTAAGGATATGGCAGCAATATTTAATCACGAACTGGTGGATAGAATATCGGCTGCAGCTGTGTCAACAGATACGCTGGCCAGCGTGTGTTTGTCGATTATCATTGCTGACGAGCTGAGCCGATATGAGGTATTGAATGATTCAATATTATGAAAAATATTCAATAATATGCATGCCTTTGGTGAGGTTTTACTTTCAGGTGGAAGCTACTGAAAGATAGCTTACGCTGCTCGATTACATGTAAGTATAGTGGCTTGTGGAGTGAGGGGAAGGCAGATTGTTTTAAGGAAGTGGGTGGTTCTTAGGGAAAGCTTTAAAGAACCCCCACCGACCCTCATTTATTTCGCTTAGTACAAGTGGTATAAACATATAAATAAACTTATGAACGAACTTAAAAAATGGGGTTGGGGGGTGTATGAATTAATTTTATTTACTTAAAAACTGGGGAATAGGGAACTAAACCAAGATAGGTAGACAATAGTATAAGTGGTAGGGCAGGACAGGGAAAGGCGAGGATAGCGATAGGTAGAGAGTCGAACAAGGGTGTGAGTATGAGTGCATTTTGTGACAGTTTGAGGCGGTGAGCGGGGCCTGGTCAGGGGGGGTAAGAAAGTAGACGAAGTTTAAGAGCGGAAGAGGTGAGATATAAGTCGAAGAAGGTGGGGTAAGAATTTGCCCACCGCAGCATTCGCGAAATGGGTTCATTAGACCCGTACGAAGTGAGATGGGCAGGCAAATAGAAGAAACGAGGGCATCGCAGGTTTCGGGGGTTAGTGTAAAATGTGATGGCGGAGAACAGGCTTGGGCAGTTGAGAGAAGACGGTGGATGAAGAGGATGTGGGCTTGAATTCTGCGATCTTCGAATGTGTTAACGTAAATTGAATGGAGGCGGCTTGTGTATGGGAATAGAATCAGAGGATTTTACCAATTAAATCCTCGAAGGGCAAATCTCAAAAAACGACGTTGCACGTTTTCGATCATGCAAATATGGGATAAGTAATGAGGTGATCAGACCTAACTAGCATATTCGAGAATGGGGTGGAGAAAGGCTATGTAGAGCGATCGGGAAACGTAGAGATTAGAGAATTCTTTCGACCAGCCTTTCCCAAAACCAAGTGCAGAGTTGACCTTGAGGATAATATCATCAATATGTGCGATGAAGTTAAGCTCCCTATCACATAAAATGTTACAATATATTCTGCACACAATAAATTGTCAAAGGGAATAGTTGTACTCGCAGTTTCCTGCGAAAGAGGAAGTAATCCACATTTCTTCGTTTTTCTCTTTTTTACTTATATATAATTCCAAACAAACTTTATTTGTCTATTGTTTATTTATAATTCGCAACAAACTTGAGTTATTTGTTTACTCACAATTCGAGACATACTTGATTTACTCATTTGTAATTCGAAACAAACTTTAGTTAGTTATTTATTCACAATTCGAGACATACTTTATTTATTTATTTATAATTCGAAACAACTTTATTTATTTACTTACTCACAATTCGAGGCATACTTTATTTATTTATTTATAATTCGAAACAAACTTTAGTTAGTTATTTATTCACAATTCGAGACATACTTTATTTATTTATTTATAATTCGAAACAACTTTAGTTATTTACTTACTCACAATTCGAGGCATACTTTATTTATTTATTTATAATTTGAAACAAACACTAGTTAGTTATTTTTAGGGAGATAAGGACAAATGTGTCCTTCATCTTGTCTCTCATCTTGCGATGATCAGAATCACCCACATCCGTGAGGACGTTGGGCTCGGTCTCAAGATATTTGAAAAAGAAAGGGGGGAGATATTTAAGGATGGTGTGGACAGGGTTAGTTCAAGTGTTCTTTAACTACTTGGATGGAGGGACGGGGGAGAGGGGAAGAAATCGTACAAGACCGGTGGGTCTTGAGTGTGGTAGTAAACGCAGATCACGTCTTTGGCGTCAGATAATTTGCGCTTTGGTCGGTGTGTGTATACTTATGGCGTCTTGTACTGTGTGTGCGTGTGGATGTGTGGTGTGTTAGCAGTGGGCCCTATGGGGTGGATCCAGGAATCCTCTATTATAGAGGGGAATGTATATAGTTGGGAGGGGTGCTTTCTTCAGTTTTCTACTGAAGAAGAAATTCTGGTGGTCTGATGCGAAGAGCTCGAGAGAGAGAAGGGTCAAGAACGCAGGAGATTTAATGTTCTGGGACAGATGTTCACTCGAGAACTTCTTATTTCGGCTAAGCGAAAATCTGACATTTCATGTGGTACAACCCAATATTTGTGCTATATTGTACTGTGCGTGCGTGTTTGTAGTGTGTCAGCAGCAGACCCTATGCGATGGGTCCAGGAATCCTCTATTATAAAGGGGAATTCTATTAGGAGGGGTGCTTTCTTCAGTTTTGTACTGAAGAAGAAATTGTGACAGCCGGATCCGAAGAGATCGACAGAGAGAAGGGTCAAGAACGCAAGACTCCCGTACAAGTAGGTTCTCGCTGTTCTGGATGCTTTCGAGGTACTTGTATGCTAATTGCAGCAAGTACTCGTCGATAGGGATAATGGAGGCGCCTTCATATAAGTGAGAGTTTGGGTAATGGCGACCGTCAGGCCTTCAGGGGTTGATGCATCTTTTGAGGAGTTTCCTTTCAAAAACCCGAAGTCTTTCCATTTGGACCGAAGATATGTAGAACCTTATGGGAAAGGCGTATGATATTCCTAATTGGATTAGCTGTTTATAGCAGAGAAGCTTAACTTTGGTGTCAACTTTGTTGCTCCACTTCAAAATGTTGTGCAGTTACTTAGACCGACCAAGGCCCCTTTGAAGAATGTGGGTCACATGTTTGATGAAATTAATTTTTGAGTTATAGATGACTGGAAGATAGTTCATCATGTCCTGTGGTCTAATCGTAGTACCTCCTATTTGTATTCGGATATTCTGTGAATATCGAGAAGTAGGTTAGGAGTGTTTACTACTTAGAATGATAGCTACTGCTTTAGATGGGTTAAGTCGAATTTTCCATCGACTGTAATACTGATACAGTTCGTCCAGGGGGCGATTGAGTCGATTTGTTGTGACTTTAGGGCTTTTGGATAACGTATACAATAGGACGTCATCTGCATAGCATATCTAGTTTATCCGTCCGTCCACAGGGCGAGGAATATCTGCGGTGTAGATATTAAATAAGATAGGGCCTAGGATGGAGGCCTATGGTACGCCTGCAGCGGCATTGAAAGTTCGAGAAAGCTTTCCATTCACTCGGATTTGGAAGGTTGTGTTTAGAATGAACTGGTAGATGATACTACACAGCGTTCTACTAAGGCCAGTATTCAGTAATTTAAAAACGAGACCTTCGATCCAGGTTGTATCAAAAGCCTTTTTAATGTCCAGGCTCACCATAATGGTGGGTTTCTTATTAAAAAAGGCGCACGCAGACATGGTTTTAAAATATGTTCAGACCCATAGTGGTGCGTGCGCTCTTCTAAATCGAAATTGGAAGTCAGGTATTAGGTGAAGCTCCCATATGTTCACCTTGCTGTATTTTTCTGATATGATTTTCACAAACCGTTGTGGGGGAGAGAATTTTTTAATGTCAGTGAATTTGACGTTGGGAAATGTTGCCTCAAGGGCAACTACGATGTCGTTCTTTTCCCAACAAGAAGCAACTAGTTTTAAAAAAATGGTCCTTGACTTTTCGTCAGCCGGAGTGAAAGCGTAGTAATTCACCTCCTTTGCCTTGAGGTTGTCGTTAACCTTGCGATAGGTTTCCCTATCGTATGTTACAATTTTGTTTAGGGGTGGGCTTATGGTCCTTGCATTGAAGTTGGAAATCCCTAGTCAGGTCATGTCACCGACGAAGTTCTTCAGATTGAGGTCTCGTGCAAATACCCCGGTTGCTGTTTTTTCTTCGAAACAGGTGGGCGGACCTCGACCGCTGGCTGCGCAGTGTTGGGAATATAAGCGGCCTTTGGTTTTGAGTTAGTCTCCAGAGTTGGGCTTGGTGGGCAAGGCTCCTGCGGAGGTACGATTTGTAGTGTATTTGGGGTTACCGGGGGGTCGACAATTTTTTAGGGACAGATGATGATGATGATGGGGGTAGTGTTGGCGTGCAGCCAGTGGCGACACGCTTACTGAAAGGGCCTCCCTCTTAGCTTACTGTTGGGAGTGGTGTTTCGCGCTTTGTGGCCCTAAATGAGTTTGGAGTGGGGGTACGCGAGTCACCGTCGTCTATTGAGGCGTCAGAATTGCCAGTGACATATTCTAGTTCGGGCCCGAACTTTGATTCCGAATCAGAGTCTTCCGAGCTGGTAGTAGACGGAGGTGCGGGTGAGATGGCATTTAATCCCGATAGTTTGTTTTTGAGGACAGCGTTTTCAGCCTTGAGTGCCTTGAGAGCCTCGAGGTCCACTTTTAATTTCTTTACCCTGGTCGGGTAGAGACAAGAACAAGAACCGGAGAGAAGTAAATTTTGATTTTAAGCAAACTATATTGGGAACCTAAATTTGGGGAATTAAAATAATTAAAATAATAAAAATAAGAGATTAAGGATTAGAGCAATTCATCATCATCAACGGCACTACAACCGGGAACCGGTCTTGGCCTTATTTAGCAAGTCCTGAGACTTGTTAAATTTTCCATAATGATTTGTTTTTTCCGGGCAAGGTCATTCGTCTTGCGCCAGAGGCTCCCCGACGGGGAATCGAACGCCGGTCTCCCAGGTGACAGGCGGGTATACTTGCCACTATACTATCGAGGAGCCGCATTAGAGCAATTAGGTAAAGAATAAAATAATAAGTAAATGATCAAATATATATAATAGTAATTAAATATCTAAATAAGAAAAGAAAATATCAACAATAAAAATACAAAAAGATAAAAGATAAAAGATAAAAGATAAAAAGCAAACCATACAATACAGTGATAATACTGGCAACACTGCGAACACTTCGAAACTGTTATTTATTTATTTATTATTTTTTTTTTGTAAACACTTTCACATTCAACGATGCGTACAAGTCTTCACTGTTTGAAAGAACACACTTGAATTGTGATATCGAACCCAAAATGCTCCACCCTTTTATACTCTGCATCTACAGAGATTTCTTAAAAATTGTACATAAAAATTCAAGAAGCAGAAAGAAGATTTTCTATGTGCTTCAATTGGAATTGGATTCTAGTAAGTGAATGGGAATTTGGTTGAACAAATTCCCGGAAGGAACTATTCTAAAACGCATTTGAAATTAGGCATTTCATAATGTTAGGGTTATTGGGAATTGGATCAATGTGCGGCAAATGGATTTTTGATTTAATTTGTAGCGCATATGATTGACTTGGGTAACATGATTGGAATTTCGGTTGAGGAATGTCCCGGAAGGCACAAATATGACATGCATTTGAAGATACGCATTTCATGATGTTATCGTTTCAAGGAATTGTTCAATGCACAGTATGACCTTAAGGTTCGTACTATGACGCATCCTTTGGGGGACAAATTTACCGCCACCTTACCATTAACTGATCCATCGGATTTGGTTTCGGCTCTCGTTGGCGTGAACCCCCTTCCGATGAATCGTCAGGTGCTCAAGTATATAATGGCAACGTAACGGCAAATTTGCTGGAAAAGGTCATTGTACCTAAATATGCGTGTGAAATTATTCATGGTCCTCGTAAAAGAATCTTGTAATTCTTTTGGGGTAAGAATTACCACATTCGCGAGATAGGGGATGAAAAGGCCGAAAAATGTTTGTATGTAGATTTTCCGCATGAGTTATGACTATTCATCGATGAATAGACTGTACATGTTATATACGATGAAAAGTTTGGCTCTGGAAACCGCTTTTGGGATAGGATTATGTTAGGGAAAAATATATTGACTATAATTGTCGTTATATAGATTTAAGATTATAGTTGTAAGGGAATTGCTATCCTAAATCTCTTAAGAACTAGTTGTAAAATATACCATAAATGTAATTATCTACCAAATAAAAAATTGAATTGAAATATTGACTATAATAAATATTGAGAACGACAATGTGCTATTGAGCCCTGCGAAATGTTTTTTTTTTTTTTGGTATGTTATGTATGTAATTACACAATAAGGACGCGAATTTTCGTAATTATTAAAATAGTCGAAAGGGGGGAGGGGGGGTTATCATTGTTAATAATGTAACAAAGTCTCCACGTGACACCTCTGGATAGCTACTTTGGCACCCGCCAAGTAGTGAAGCAATGTATGCAGCGGCATCCTGAAAAGGTTGGCGCTAGGCTAATGACCGTGCCGGTAAAAACAAATTATAATGGAAAAAAAATAGTCAGCCAAAAACTGAAGTCTGCCGTTATCGGCTTTAATACAATAAACGAAAGGCTATGTACTCTTCGCGGGCGAGGCAAGTTTAAGAACATACACCTCATAAACGTTCACGGACCTACAGAAGAGTTCCCTGACGACGAAAAGAAAAAAAATACTACGAGAACGTCAAACGGCCCCTCAATGCTTGCCTAAGATGGGATGTGCAACTCGTTCTTGGTGATTTAAATGCAAAATAGGTCTGGAACTGGTTTTCAGGCAGTATGCTGGTTCCCATAGTTTGCATGAGAACACTAATGACAATGGTCTACGAGTCATCGAACTGGCAGCATCAAAAAACTTGGTCATTGCGAGAACCAGGTTTGCACGTAAAGACATCCACAAAGCCACCTGGGTATCACCTGATGGAGCCACTCGCAACCAAATTGACCACGTGTTGATAGATCGCCGCCACTACTCGAGCCTGATGACATTACGAACGTACCGAGGCGCCTAAGTCGACGCGGAACACTATCTTGTTGGTAAAGTTTTCCGAGGGCGGATTGCCTTACGGAGACGTATTGCATCCACCGATCAGGTTCGAATTAACACGACATGAGAATACCAGTAACATCTTTGGCCATCCGCTAGGACTCGCCCTCGAAGAGCTTGACGGGGGGAGAGTAAGTCCTGGGGCCAGAATGCCGGGCGTAGAAGGGAAATGGACACGCCTTAAGAATACTGTCAATAGTACTGCCAACTCCATCTTAGGCAGTAGTCGTAGTCGGGGCGACTGGTTTGATTATGAGTGCAAACTAGCGACTGAACGTAAGAATGCTGCATACCGGGCAATGCAGCAGTCTCATAGGACGCGGGTGCGCGAGGAGAAATGCAAAGAGCTCAGAAGGTCTGAAAAAAGACTTCACAGACAAAAGAGAAGTACCTGGAAAAAAAGCTAGTCTGTGAAAAAAGGAAAAGTAGAGAGCGAGTTCCGCACCAGGCCCGGAAGTTCTACAAAATAATCCGCAGTATGACGCATTACCCACCACGCTGCATTTACTGCAAGGATATAGAGGGTAATCTGATCACCGATCCTGAAGGCATTCTGAAGCGATGGGAAGTGCACTTCAATGAATTGCTAAATGGTCAGCTCACAGAAGAATTGGAGGCTCCACCAGTGCAAAATCAAGACCAAATGTCGCCGTCACCAAGCATTGAGGAAACATTAAAAGCCATTAGACAGCTCAAATCAAATAAAGCCCCTGGAGCTGATGGCATACTAGCTGAACTGATAAAACTAGGAGGGACAGCCTTACATCACGCAAGCCTTGAGATCGTGGTACACGTATGGGAGCAAGAGGAGATGCCGGAAGATTGGCGTCGTGGAATAATTTTCACTATACATAAGAAAGGAGATATCACACTGTGAAGCAGCTATGGGGTATAACATTGCTGAGTACCACCTATAAGATACTCGCCTCTATCCTACAGGGTCGGATAGCCCCAAATGCTAAAGTAATCATTGGTTAATATCAGTGTGGCTTCATCTCAGCCAAATCAGCGATTGATCAGATATTCACCCTTAGGCAGGCGATGGAAAAATGTCAGGAATTTCATATCCCCATATATCATCTATTTATAGACTTTAAGGGCGCCTACGACAGCATAGCCAGGGTAGAACTATATAATGCCATGAGAGAGTTCGGCGTTCCAAACAAATTGATACGACTTTGTAGGTTGACTATGACCAACGTAACTAGTCATGTAAAAATAGCGAGATTGCTGTCCAAACCAATAAACATCTTTAATGGACTCCGACAAGGGGACGGTTTGGCCTGCCATCTCTTCAACCTGGCGTTTGAGAAAGCAATCCGCGACTCTGGCGTTACAACTAGAGAGACTATTGTCACCAAGTCCAGCCAGATACTTTCCTACGCAGATGACATCGACATCATCGGTAGATCCAATTCGGCTGTACAGGATTCCTTTACCCAGATCAAGCAGCAAAAACAGGGACTGCACATTAATGAGGGGAAAACTAAATACATGGTGGCAACTTCTGCGTAGAGAAGACTTAACGTTGGTCAAACTATCAGGGTAGTGGAGCACAAATTTGAAGTAGTGCAATCCTTTAACTACCTTGGGCCTTTGGGGGTTTATATATTTCTGACTCCGTGTTAGGACGTAGCCCCAATTAAACCCACGTCCTCAGTTCTTGGTCATTAACTCCTTTATTTAACTCCAGTTCACACTTAGTAATTCGGTAACTTAAATTAAAACTTAGTTCGTAAATATTTTAATGTTGCTGGTCATGTACACTTAACAATCATGGGATTAGAATTAGACTTATAAACTTAGTCCATACGTATTTGAATGTTACTTGTTATATACACTTAACAATCACAAGATTAGATTAGAATTAGAATTATACACTTAGTCCATAAGTATTTGAATTAGTTAGGGCACACACTAGGTAACTCAATAATTTATATTGTAAGTAAGGCTGGTGACTAAATAATTGAATCGAAAGTAGAACCAGGAATGGGCTTTAGACAACCTACCACTGTTGGCTATCAATCGCGACTCGTATCCATTTGCTGTTTACGTGGAGGACAAGGTTTGCCTCCACGGAATCTAACAGAAGACTGAAGATTCCCTCCGAAACGACAGAATACCAAATTTCATCCATCGTTGCGGTTACCAACGGGGGATGATCTTTCATGGTTGGTGATGTTCACGCACACAGATTTGATTGCTTCGCACGCTCATGCTGTATGTCCATGAGCATGCGAACCATGTATATTCGAATTCCATAAAAGGAAATGTTTGCATCTGGGCAAGTATCATGAAGACGATACCTGGGGTGTTTACCCGATCAGTAATTGCGTACAGCATTCACACTGATCGTGCGCATATCGCTGGCGCCTGCTGATATGACTTGCCCTACACGTGTGTGGGGAAAATACTTCCTTCTTGTATGCGTGGATAAGTTCGAGGATTTATGTCGGTTACGTAATGTCGTAACCGAATTGGATTTTAGCAGCATGCTGCGTTGTATGCAGGCATGCCCCTAGGGGAAATGCTTATAGGATGCTAATGCTTGTCGATCGGTTTACCGATCGATGTGTTTGTAGGAAAAAGGAAAAGAAGAAATATCTCTTGCACGTGTGCGGCGGAATTCGTTCGGAGACATGTGCATTTTGGAGAAATGGTTCGGGTCATCTTGGTTGCTTGGCGGTGCAACCAAATTGCTTTTAAGGAACATGGTGCGTTTCATGCGACCATGCCCTTGTGGAAAATAGTTATTTGTTGCTGATGGATTTTGCATCAGCGAACACTATAGTTTTAAAGCATTTCAGGTGATAGTTTGTACAACTATGGAAAGGTGAGTAAATTCATTCCAGGTTTTTGGTGCTCTAGGCAGCAGTTTATTGAATAATTGGTAGAAAGGTTAGTAGTGGCGTTCAAAGGAACCGCCCCAGGCCAATAGTATCAGCCGATAAGAATATGGAAGAAGAAATACCCGAACGACTAATCAAATCCAACAAAGCCTACTATGGTCTATCAAGGCTGTTTAAATCGCGAAATTTATCTAGAACATCCAAGCTACTACTGTGTGGGTACTTTGGTCGTCTTCTATCGTAGTAATGTGTCGCCGTGCACGGGTTCACTACGAGTACCCATCTCGACCGTCCTGTCCCAAAACTCTAATACACAAACACAGCAGTTCCTCTAGTAATTGTGATTTATTATTTGTCCAACAATATAAGAAAATTTAACACATAAATGGCGCCACAAGATCTGGCGTTGAAGTTGGTAAATTTGCCTGAGCTGATACAATATATTTCCACGGTATACAAAAGAGTTTTGAGTTTTACTATTGTGATAGACACTGTTACTTTATGTTAAATTGCAAAATTTAAATGAACTGGTATAAGATATTTCCACAGTATACAAAAGAGTTTGAGTTTTACAATTGTGATAGACACTGTTAATTTTAAATGACTGATAAAAGATACTTCGGACCTTCGCCCTTTAACGCAGCTGAATGACGGCTAAATATCTTCCCCCAGCGGACGTGCACAATCCACTAGGAGTTGACTGCCCATCACCATCACACACACACACGTCGGTTAATCACACGGCGTCCACTCCCCAGCAGATCTCAATTCTTCATGGCTCGGGTGCAAGATCAAGTGTCGCCGCAACGTGGCACACGATAAATGCTACAACAAAAAAGGAAAATCTCAAAACATACACCATCCTCGTGTGTAAGCATCCGCAGCTGCGAAGATTTGTCATTCTTATCGAGTACTTCAGAGCGAACAGACGTTCGCTCATAGCATAGCTGAAACTCGTGTTTGTGAAACACGTGTTTGTGAAAATCTGTAACACATGTGGGTGAAGTGCACGTGTAAAAATACTTTTAGTAATAAAACAGTGAAAACAGTGGAAACTAACAGTAACGCATGCTGGGCGACGGCCCCAGTGATGACCAACAATTCACGATAGAGCGTAAAAGAAGAGCCACCGACGATTTACAGAGCGCAACAAAGAAACCAACAACCATGGAGACACAAGCTATGGACTATCAAAAAAAGTATCTGGAAGCCGTGGATTATATCAATACACTTCGACTCCAGATGAAAGAAGTCCACGACGAAATTCGCTCCCTAAAAACAACCAATAAAATCAGAGATGATGTCTGCATGGAAGAAACGCCTGCTCAACACCCCGGACTAGCCCCATCATCTCCAAACCAACAATTGTTGTCCCCCGAAACACAATCGCCCCAACAAAAGAAGACAGCCGGGAATCAGATGCCTAACACGCACGACAAAAATACAAGACCACCACCCATCTATATTAAAAATATCACAAGCATCAAAGAACTAATTAGAATGCTTGAAAGTACTTTAGGCCAACGCAATTTCACCACAAACACAAGAGGAGCTTCGACTTCCATCACAACAACAACTTTAACGGATCACAACAAGGCGGTAGAAAAACTTGCGCACCATATGCTTGAATTTTTCAGTTTTCAACATGGACAGTTAAAACCAGCAACTTTCATCTTAAGGCATATCGATCCAGCATGGACTAATGAGGAACTTGCAGCAGAAATAGTCAGGATCTGTCCGGAACTGAAAATAAACAGGTTGGACTACTTCCAAACACCATATATGCGGACTAACAAGAATCTGCATTTACGTATCATACAAATTCCTCCAACTGATGTCACCCGGCTCAAACAAATAAAATATCTGGTCACGCATAAAATTGCGATTGAGGAACCACATAAACAAAACGTCCTTCATTGCAAAAATGCCAAGGTTCAGGACACTTGGCGGCCGCATGTCATCTAAGCGTACGATGCGTAAAGTGTGCAGAGCAACATCAACCTGGAGAATGTAAGGTCAGCCCGCCTGGGATGGAACCAGGAACAATCCAAACAACAAACCCCGATGGATCCATTACAACGAAAAAAATCACAGTGACATGCTGTAACTGTGGAGGACCCCACCCTGCCAACTTCTCGCAATGTCCTCATAAGCTGAGGATTCTAGAAAGGCGAACAACACCCATGGCAATGAGCAAACCTTCACCAACCAAAACAACATCACATCAATCAATAAATCCTACAAGTCCAGGAATATCATACGCTAAGGTTGTCAAGGATTCCCTTAACATGACAAGAAATCACCAATCCAACAGTAACGATCTGAATCTGGACATCACAGGATACATAAGTAGCTTACAGAAGATGCTGCCCACGTTGAAGCACAGCTCAGAAATAGAAAAAAAAGGTCAGATTTTATCTCTTATAACTTCACATATGCTCTCCCTTAATGGCTAATTTAACCATAATTTCCCTCAACGCAGAGTCCATATATTCCAATATTCGCAGACAACACCTCCAATTGTTCGTTGAAAAGTTTTCTCCAGATATCCTCCTCCTCTCAGAAACTTGGCTTAAACCAAACTCCCGAGTATCTATCCCGAATTATACACTTGTTTCTAATCCACGAACCACTGGACCTCGTGGAGGTACTGGAATGCTAATACACAAGAAATTCCAATTTTCCGAAATTAGGTTCACCAATATAAATAATATTGAGTACACGGCAATTAAAATCTTTTGCAAAAGCAACAAAGTGCTTGTATTGTCGTCCGTATACATTCACCCTTCTCGGGAACCAAACTTCCCTAGTTCCGACATCACTGAGATAATCCAACAGTCTCTACCTGCACCTTTCATAATAGGAGGAGACTGGAATGCTCGGCATACTTCATTTAACGACACGAAGTGCAATAAATACGGTTGCCAACTTCTAGCACTCCTTCAACTCCATCCATATATCTGTGTGGACTGTCCATTACAGCCAACACGTATCTCCAATACTACTAAATCAACAATCGATTTTTTTCTTAAATCCGTAGACGTCTGCTCACCTAACCTCCCTACAGTATCCTTCGAATTTCCTTCCGATCATGGGTCCGTCCACACCACTGTCCAAATCCCAGCCCTCGAACCATGTTACTCATTCAATCCGATCCCGAATTTCTCCAGGACAAACTGGAAAAGAGTCAATAGGGACATTGCTGCCAGTTTTACAGACTATACTTTGCCAGAGACTTCAAATCTACTCCCTGCTGAAATTGATCAAGCAGCCTTAAGAATAGAGCAAATACTAAAAAATGCCCTCTTCAGCCACACACCTACATCCATCCCTCATAATCATCTAGGAAAACCTTTACCCAACAGCTTAGACGAAAACTACATAGCAGTTACTCCCCTTTTATTAAAAATCAAATCCAACTCTTGACTACCCTGATAAATAGACAACTAAAACAATTTGCCGACCAGGCTTACACGTCTATACTTAAAAACATTAAACCCAATCGTGATTTATTCAAAAATATCAACAGACTAACGGGTCGAAAATACAAACCTCGCATCGATTATATTATCAACCCTACTAACAATCACCCAGTCCAATCAGATATTGACATAGCAAACTGTGTAGCTAATCACTTTTATCAAATCCATCAACAAAACGACTCCCTCTCAGTCTCCAATTTTCAAGATACTGTAAATGACTACATCTCACGCACAATGATCCCATCCTTCACCCCTTTCATCGCGGAATTCAACGAAACAAACAAAGCGTCTCATCCTCTGGATAATGCGACCTTCCTAACAGCAGACGAATTATCTGAATTTATAACATCACGCAATAACAAGAAGTCGACAGGCTTAGATGGAATTCCAAACCTTCTTTACAAAAGACTTCTCCCGTCAAATCTAGTCCCTATTCTCGTTCTTCTCAACCATATAATTAACGGATCACATTTCCCAGATAACTGGAAAACCACGGTTATAGTCCCTATCAGTAAGTCCAGTCCTTCCAACAACCCCAGCAACTATCGTCCGATTTCGTTATTAAACACATTAAGCAAGATATTGGAATACAAGATATATCGAAATCTTGTGGGGGGTTTCTCTATTCTACATGAGAAACAACCCACAATTCCAACGAACATTTCCTACCTAATTTCGACCGCCTTTCAGCGCGTCAAATCAACCCCATTCCCCCCTACTTACCTGTTCACCTGCAAAGCATGTTTCCACCAAGGACACATAGCTAAACTCATTGTACCACGCAGACAATGCATAAATGAGTTTAGCTTACCTTTTTTGCCATACGGCAACTCGTGTCCATGTAGATTAGCGACAACCAGATCCAGCCGGACAAAGTTGTCGTATCATTGCGGATCCGCTTGGGAAATTTATCAGCACATTCGATTGAATCACGTGATAATATTTCCCTAGCGTTACTTCGGTTTTTCTCCAGACACTTCATTCGCTGGGGATCAATGTTCTCTTTTTGCAGGTGAATATCATCAGCTCAATTCCCCTCTCTTTCTCAGTTCTGTCTTCGTATGGATCAATGTACACTGAACTCACCATACTACCGAATCAGGTCAACGGGTTCCGCTCAGAACTACATTGATTCATGCACATGCAACCAAATCCACCCCTAGGATAATCGTACATCGTGTTTCTGTTCTCTTATTGTCCCGCTCTCTTCGATCATCAGATTACCGATGTAACCTACCACACATCGAAGGACGTGGCAATGAGAGAGCAGAAGTATGTTATCTTTTGGTTGTATCCAATTTCTTCCCTCTTCAAAGCAGTCGATTAAGAAGATTCACAGGAGGAGGTCGTTACGCTAACCATCGCCGCGTGTGCATACTTATGCACACGCTCGTCCGCGAAGATTCCCTAATATAACTAAATGAACAGTCGGAAATCGGAGACCCTCTAACGAAACAGAAGAAGTGTAAAGTTATAGTGATTTAAATTGTATTTATATTGCGATAAAAATGTGTCTTTAGCTGTTGTTCGTGTAACAGGCTGACGCACCTCGAGTGCCCAAGAACGTTCTACTTATCAAAATGTTAATTAAAAACTCAGCCGCGATGGCACAACAAAATCAAATAAAACAAAAACATTTTTACAATCAATCAACCTCAGTGTGTTTGTTATTGTTCCTGTCTTCCTGGGTGGACTATCCTCATCGGAGCAAGATCGTTGGGAATATAAGGAATCCGTGTCGTATCAGGCACATCAACTTATATCCCCACAGTGGTGACCCCGACGTGATAGCACGCAACCTTCAACAAAAACGTTCAAATAAAAACAAAAACTTTAACGGAGCGCAGTGACAAAACATTAAACAAAATTCAACTAAAGTAAAAAGTTAAACAATCGTTCAACAAAAATAATTAACAAAAAATCAACAAAACTTCATTCAAAATTAAACAAAATCAGTTATAAAAAAAGACAATCAAGAAATTTAAACAAAATTAAGCAATAACATTTCAAAAACAAAACTAAATTTCAAAAACAATAAAAATCATAGTGAACAAATTTCAACAAAAATCAGGATAAATCAAAATCAACTAAAACAATTTCAAAAAAAAAAATTAAAGTGGAAAATAATTGTAAAAAAAGACATTAAAAGAGAAAAAACGAGAATATACAAAGTGGCGTGGCAGAATCAAGCAACAGATACATCGTCGTGATTCATAAAAGTGAAAATTTTCAAAGATGAGGATTAAGCGAGAAGTATCACCCCATCAGGGACAGCATCTGCATCTTCATCATCTGCGCCATCACCAATATCAACGACACAGGCGAGTAAATTTTTAGGGAATAGCCCTGATCGAGACCCAGATTGAAAAAAATTATAAATAAATGAAAAACAAAAAACACCAATGCAAATAATGTAGTACAGTAGTTTAAACATTTTTTTCCCTAGATTTAGCTTTAAGTTTTTACTTTAATGTGTTTTTGTATGTGAATACGGAGTATCTTTAATTATCATTCCTCTGCTTATATCAAATTTGTCGTAGTAAGGAATTAGAATTATAGCATAGAATTAAGCAGAATGTGTAAACCTAAGTAACAATGCATGACGAAAGATCATGAAACTCTTGTGCATAATTTTAAAGCCAAAAGCAGTGCTTGTTTATTATTATTATCATTATTATTATTTTTAATTCATTGAATCTTCTTTTTACAATTTAAGAATAAGTATCTCTACTATTCGATTTAAGTACTTAATGAATTTCTTGTAAAACATTTGATTTATGGAAATTTCGTATTTAAGAAGTTTCGATCAGAAACAGCAAATCCTAAGAATAGGCTTTAAAATCTATGAAACTGAAATTATAACTGATAGAAAAATTGAGATACTACTGCTATTCTAGAAGCAGATATAAAACTTAATGCATAAAAACCTTAACATAAGAAATCTTACTACAGCAATGATGTGTATATACATACATATAAAACTGTTTCTAGTTTTAAACGATATATAAATTATTTTCATAGCAAAACCAACATAAGCAAAAAATTTCCAACAATGAAAGAAACAAACAAATATACATATACGTTGGGAAATCTATGTGAAATCTATAAGTTTAAGGTTTCTATATACACATAAACAATAACGAATACCATATATACAAGTAAACGTTCTCTTTACACTAGATGTACAATACAACATAAATTGTTCACTAACAACGTCAATGAAGACGGTTTTTTTTACTTTTTAACACATTTAGTTTTAATTGAATCTGTGAACATTACTTAATTTTATTTCATAATCAAAGAAAATATTTTTTTGCATTATTATTATTATATTTAAGAAAAAGTGTAATTAATAAATAAGATATTGTATGTAATTAAGCATATAATCCCTAGAAAATAACTGACTGTAAATAATCATATTATAAACCATTGTAAGCCCCTTCCGGGCACACACCCACGCACAACACCGCATTAACACACCTCCTCGACATCGGCTCAATCTCACTCCATTAACCCGACACCCTTCTCCTCCGCCCAACTTCACGCAACACTCCTCAGACTCCGCCCTCTCTTTCAAACCGACTTCTCTCTCAACCTCGGCACAACGACGCCCACCAGCTGACTCCACGTAACCCAGCTCGCCGTCCCTCAACCCTACGCAACCCTGTCGACATCGTTCGACACCGACCAAACCATTCGACATAGTTCGACCTACTGGCCCGTAGTGGCATACTGGCACACGACGCCCCCATTCAATCCTTTCGGCTTCACGCCCTTTCACAACTTCGGCTCCTCACTGAACCATAGCTACTACGTGTAGCAAACAACCAGTAGGATACCCGACTCCCCAGGCCGGCTCCTTGCTATCCACCCGCTACTCCGAGTAGCAAACAATAGTCAGGACGCCCGCCTCTACCACCATTACTCCCACGCAAGAATTCTTCTTTCTAGGGACTCCCGCGGATGCGATGAACCCTGGCTCGAACCTCTTCCATCCCAATAGGCCCTGACCTATTCGGACGACAAACCTGTTAGTCCAAATGACCCATAACAGGTCAGTGGACCACGCCGCATACCCCTTGCCCATGTGGCATCAACGCGGTAACAACGTGTCCACTCCTTGTATCGACCCAGGCCCACCGAGCAAAGAACTCGTCACTCAGGACAGTTACAATACCTCACCACCGCGCCTTCCGAAGCGAGAAGACCTACCTTATCGTTCAAGCGTCTAGCCATCCTTTCAATCCATCACCAACCTCACTTTCTTTCGACACCCATCAAACTACTCCTTCCGCCCTACCATTATTTCGTGACTACGTCACTGGCGGGGGAGTACTGTGGGGGGTTTCTCTATTCTACATGAGAAACAACCCACAATTCCAACGAACATTTCCTACCTAATTTCGACCGCCTTTCAGCGCGTCAAATCAACCCCATTCCCCCCTACTTACCTGTTCACCTGCAAAGCATGTTTCCACCAAGGACACATAGCTAAACTCATTGTACCACGCAGACAATGCATAAATGAGTTTAGCTTACCTTTTTTGCCATACGGCAACTCGTGTCCATGTAGATTAGCGACAACCAGATCCAGCCGGACAAAGTTGTCGTATCATTGCGGATCCGCTTGGGAAATTTATCAGCACATTCGATTGAATCACGTGATAATATTTCCCTAGCGTTACTTCGGTTTTTCTCCAGACACTTCATTCGCTGGGGATCAATGTTCTCTTTTTGCAGGTGAATATCATCAGCTCAATTCCCCTCTCTTTCTCAGTTCTGTCTTCGTATGGATCAATGTACACTGAACTCACCATACTACCGAATCAGGTCAACGGGTTCCGCTCAGAACTACATTGATTCATGCACATGCAACCAAATCCACCCCTAGGATAATCGTACATCGTGTTTCTGTTCTCTTATTGTCCCGCTCTCTTCGATCATCAGATTACCGATGTAACCTACCACACATCGAAGGACGTGGCAATGAGAGAGCAGAAGTATGTTATCTTTTGGTTGTATCCAATTTCTTCCCTCTTCAAAGCAGTCGATTAAGAAGATTCACAGGAGGAGGTCGTTACGCTAACCATCGCCGCGTGTGCATACTTATGCACACGCTCGTCCGCGAAGATTCCCTAATATAACTAAATGAACAGTCGGAAATCGGAGACCCTCTAACGAAACAGAAGAAGTGTAAAGTTATAGTGATTTAAATTGTATTTATATTGCGATAAAAATGTGTCTTTAGCTGTTGTTCGTGTAACAGGCTGACGCACCTCGAGTGCCCAAGAACGTTCTACTTATCAAAATGTTAATTAAAAACTCAGCCGCGATGGCACAACAAAATCAAATAAAACAAAAACATTTTTACAATCAATCAACCTCAGTGTGTTTGTTATTGTTCCTGTCTTCCTGGGTGGACTATCCTCATCGGAGCAAGATCGTTGGGAATATAAGGAATCCGTGTCGTATCAGGCACATCAACTTATATCCCCACAATCTCCTTTCATTTGCTAATGACAACGCTATTATCCCAAATTCGCAGTTTGGCTTTCGCTCACAACACTCCACCTGTCATGCTCTGTTAAAACTAACGCACGATGTCACAACTAATCTTCAAAACCAAAGCCCGACGGTCTGTATCTCTCCCGACATATCTAGCATTCGACTGTGTTTGGATCTCAGGACTGCTTTACAAGCTGCACTACATATACCCATAGTACCAAACTTCTTACTTCCTACCTCTCTGGTAAAAAATTCATGGTCAAATAAATTCTTCTATCTCCCAATCGTATAATATAACCGCAGGGGTTCCGCAGGGTTCAATTCTTGGACCACTATTATACCTCCTTTATACTTCAGACATACCGCAGCCTCAATTACCCAATACCGTAATGTTGAATTACGCTGATGACACCATAGTCTACTCCAGCAGCAAGTTTGTAAAAGAGGCAAGAAACCGCATTAATAACTTCCTCCCAAATCTATCAACATACTTCAATAAAGGGAAAATTCGCGTAAATCCTGATAAAACCCAACTTATAGTGTTTAAGGGTAAAAATGAGCACTGCACAAACAACACAACAAAATTAGACTCAAACTAAATAACACCCAGATAAAACCTTCTAAAACTTTAAAATATCTGGGAATAACCTTTTCCAATGACCTATCATTCTCCACCCACATTAAAAATACTTTGCGTAAAGCCACAATACAACTGAATCTCTGTAGAAGAGTGATGTGGAAACCCAACGGTCTCTCTCACAAAGTCAAACTGCTCATCTATAAACAAATAATCAGACCTACACTGACATATGCGTGTCCACTGTGGTATCATATAACACCAGCCCAAATGGGGAAGCTACGCTAGCTAAAAAAAAAAAAAAAAAAGCGAAGATTTGTGCCCGACCATAGAGCGGCACATCATACCAGCGCTCATAGTGTTCGCACAACGATGGCTGTGCGTCGCAACGACGCTGGTGAGCGTCCTGGACTCTTGAAGTGAGTTATATTTGGCTTACTTTGCCTAAAGATAATACAGGCACACGATTGGCGAGCAAATCTTTGGTGATCATGGCCTGGGTGACCCGCTATGCATTGGGATACGTCGCACACTTGCGCGACGAGACAAAAATATTCGGTTGAAGAAACACTGGGTGCTTCCTGTGGAACCGCACACTGGATATCTCTTACGAGGAAATTCAGTGCTGCGACGATACACGGATGTTGTCTTCCTGTAGGCAATACTTAGGGTGCCCTGCTATGTTCGAATTATGATGGGTTCTCGATGATGCAGCCAACTTGTTTCCAAGGAACCTGATGCGTCTCATACGGCTATGCCTTTGTGTTACGCACTTATTGTTGCTGGTGTATTTTGCACCAATGAATATTATAGACCAACTCCTTGATCTCCTCCGACTTCATCCATATGTCTACGCAGACTGCCCGTTGCAACCTACTCGAATTTGCAGCTCAACCAAGTCAACAATCGATTTCTTCCTAAAGTCTACAGATAGCTATTCACCTAATCCTCCCACAGTGTCCTTCACATTCCCTTCGGATCATGGCTCTGTTCACACCTCGGTTCAAATCCCCTCGCTTGAACCACTCTACACTCTGAACCCTATTCCAAATTTCACCAAGACAAACTGGAAAAAAGTCAATAAGGATATTGCTGCTAGCTTTTCAAAATTTTCTTTACCGGAATCTTCTAACCTGCCCCCTACACAAATTGACCAAGCAGCGGCCCAAATAGAGCAAATACTGGGAAATGCTCTCTTCAGCCATGCTCCCACTATCGTTCCTCATAATCACTTAGGAAAACCCCTACCCAACCTTCTCACAAAATTATTACGTATAAAAAAAAACAACTCCGACGAAAATTGCACACTAGCTACTCACCTTTTATTAAACAACAGATCCAGCTATTGACCTCCCTGATAAATGGACAACTAAAAGTTTTCACTAATCAGACCTACACATCCACCCTAAACAGTATCAAACCAAATCGCGATCTATTTAAAAACATAAACAGACTAACGGGTCACAAACTCAAGCCTCGAACAGATTATCTTATTCACCCAACTAATAATAACATCGTCCAGTCGGACATTGATATAGCAAACTGTCTCGCTGAACATTTCTGCAAAGTCCATAAGCAAAACGATACCCTCCCGGTAACAAATTTCCACGATACCGTGAACGATTACATTCCACGCTTACTGGAGCCATCCCTCACACCATTTATTACTGAATTCACCGAAACCAATAAAGCATCACACCCCGTAGGAATCGACACATTCCTAAGCCTTGAAGAACTATCCGAAGTCATTACTTCACGTAACAATAAAAAATCGACTTCACGTAACAATAAAAAATGCTCTCTTCAGCCATACCCCTACGACCGTCCCTCATAACCACTTAGGAAAACCATTACCCAACCTCCTCACAAAATTATTGCGCATAAAAAAACAACTCCGACGTAAATTGCATATTACCCTTTATTAACCAACAGATACAGCTTTTGACCACCCTGATAAATGGACAACTTAAAAATTCCACCGATCAGACCTACACGTCTACTCTAAACAGTATCAAACCAAACTATGACCTATTTAAAAATATAAATCGACTAACTGGTCGTAAATTCAAGCCTCGAATAGACTATCTCATCCAACCAACTAACAGTAAAATCGCCCAATCGGACACTGATATAGCAAACTGTCTCGCTGAACACTTCTGTAAAACTCATAAACAAAACGATTCCCTCCCAGTCACTAATTTCCACGACACCGTGAATGAATTCATCTCACGCACGCTGGAGCCATCCTTCCCACCATTCATTACTGAATTCAACGAAACCAATAAAGCATCAATCGACACATTCCTAAGCCTTGAAGAACTATCCGAAGTCATTACTTCACGTAACAATAAAAAATCGACTGGCCTAGATGGAATCCCTAACCTTCTATTCAAAAGACTCCACCCAGGCAACTTGCTCCCGATTCTCGTTCTTCTCAACCACATAATAAACGCTACACATTTCCCTAAAAGTTGGAAAACAGCGGTGATCGTCCCTGTTAGCAAATCTGGGCCCTCCAAGTACCCGGATAACTCCCGTCCGATATCGCACCTAAACTCGCTTAGCAAGATTCTTGAATGTAAAATCTATAAAAATCTTCTCTCATTTGCCAGGGATAACTCCCTCATTCCTAACTCTCAATTTGGCTTCCGCTCACAACACTCCACTTGTCATGCTCTCTTAAAACTGACACATGATGTGATGACCCACCTCCAAAACCAATCCCTAACGGTATGTGTCTCCCTAGACATAGCTAAAGCATTCGACTGTGTCTGGATCGCAGGACTGTTATACAAACTTCATTCAATGTATGGATTAAACATCCACTCCACAAAACTTCTCGCTTCCTGCCTCTCTGATAGAAAGTTCATGGTGAAAATAAACTCAACTCTCTCGACACCTTATAGCATAGCCGCAGGAGTTCCTCAAGGATCCATCCTCGGCCCATTACTATACCTTCTTTATACATCAGACGCACCGCAGCCACTGTTACCCAATACAACAATGCTCAACTATGCCGACGACACCTTAATTTATTCAAGCAACAAGCTTGTCAAGGAGGCAAGAAACTGTATTAACAGATATCTCCCAATCCTGTCAGCCTACTTTACCAAGTGGAGAATTCAACTAAATCCAACCAAAACTCAGCTCATAGTTTTTAAAGGCAGAAACGCGAGTTGTACAAACAACACTATTCGCTGCCATAATAAAATCAGAACTGAAATAAATAACAATATAATTAAACCCTCCAAAACCTTAAAGTATGTAGGTATAACCTTTACCAACAATCTGTCATTCTCCGCCCACATTAAAAATACGATTCGTAAAGCCACAATCCAACTGAACCTCTGCAGAAAAGTCATGTACAAACCGAATGGTCTCTCTCCCAAAGTCAAATCACTTATCTACAAACAAATAATCAGACCCACTCTCTTTCTGATAGAAAGTTCCTGGTGAAAATAAATTCAACTCTCTCGACACCTTACAGTATAACCGCGGGTGTTCCTCAAGGCTCCATTCTCGGACCATTATTATACCTCCTTTATACTTCAGACACCCCGCAGCCACTGTCACCTAATACAGTAATACTAAACTATGCCGATGACACTTTAATTTATTCAAGCAACTAGTTTGTCAAGGAGGCAAGAAACCGTATTAATAGCTATCTCCCGATTCTCTCAGCATATTTTACTAAGTGGAAAATCCGACTCAACCCAGCCAAAACTCAACTCATTGTGTTTAAAGGCAGAAATGCGAATTGTACTAACAACACCATACGCTGCCATACCAAAATCAGAATCAAGTTAAATAACAATATAATTAAACCCCCCAAAACCTTAAAGTACCTGGGAATAACCTTCACCAACAATCTGTCCTTCTCCGCTCACACCAAAAACTCGATTCGCAAAGCCGCAATTCAACTTAATCTCTGCAGAAAAGTGATGTACAAGCCGAATGGTCTCTCTCCCAAAGTTAAATCATTGCCCGATATGGTACCATATCACACCCGCCCAAATGGAGAAGCTACGCATTTTCGAAAGGAAATGCTTCAGACTTATCACTGGCCTCAACCGACATCCCAACTCCCACAAATATTACAACAGTAGTTCGCTCTACTATGCCGCTAATATTGAACGTATAGATCGACGGTTCCTCGAGCTGTCCATCAAATTTATCGAAAATCTTCCCAATAATCCCAATCCGATAATAAATGCGCTCACATCGACTCCGTCAGATAACCGAACTTCCTATCCGAACTGTCTCCACACCAGAACCCTCTTCACCTCTGGCAGGTTGGTCAACGACTCCAATGAGATTGTATACCACAATACTGAACTCTCACCTCACCAGTTTAAATATTGTAATATACAACCCTTCTCTAATATCTTGCGTTTCAACGACCAATCGGAAAGTGTTCCCCCAACCCATATCTCCGACTGATAGTACCCACCCTAACCCAAATCCTACCCATCGACCACTATACCTCCCGCCCCACCCTACTCTAACTTATTGTAATAATAATAGATTTAAAAATTAGATAAGCTAGGCTAAGTTAAGTTAAGTTAAGTTAAGCAAATTAGTTATAGGTTAAGTAAATAATTATATCCTGGTTTTCTGACCTTTTCCAGGAAGCCCCACCTACTCCTATCTTGTCCACTCATGAAATATGTAGCTTCATAATAATGTTGGAAAAATGTACTAGCAAGTATGTGTAAACGATTAAAGCTAAGCTAATTATAAGTTATCTGTATTACTTATTGTAACAAATCATTTATGGTCAATAAATACAGAAATGTAAAAAAAAAAGAAGAATATTATAGATTCACGGCCTCTAGATGATAGTTGGTATCTATGCAAAGGTAAGTAACATAAATGCCTTTGTGTTTCTTTTTGTTGCGCCAGGGAGCGGTCTCACGTATATTAATGAAATGGCGTTCACAAGAACCGCCACAACTGTACAAGACCATGGTCTTACCAGTACTCATGTATGGATCCGAGACCTAGGTGCTCAATAAAAGGCACTCTAAACTTGTAGCCGCGTTCGAGAGGAAGGTCTTAAGGAGAATTGTTGGCCCCGTATGTTAGGGGGGACGATTCCGGAGACGCTACAACCATGAGTTGTACGCGATCTACCTTGAAGCTAATGTTGTGAAAAAAATCAAGCTCGGTAAACTCCGGTGAGCGGAACACCTAGCTCAAAAATGAGCGAAGAAGAGCTTGCCAGAATGATCCTTTGTTGCAGGATGTATGGAAGGAGACAGCGTAGCAGACCTTATCTGCAATGGAGGGATGACGAAGACCAGGGCGCCCAGAGCCTGGGAGTGCCAAACTGGATGACATCGGCTCGAAATCGAGACCGGTGGAGAGATTTGCTAAATAAGGCCAAGACCGGATCCCGGTTTTAGCGCCGATAATGATGATCAGTGTGCTCGCTGCAGGTTATAGAATTTAGGCTGGTATCGCCTAGAACCAAGTTTGTGTTTATGTATGATTTATACAAATTCCAGTTGGCGGCGGAATAGTTGTGGTATAAGCTGGTACGATTTACAGCTACTGTATGATTCACTGTGAGGCTGATCGGAAGGTGGTCTGAACTTAACGCATTTAGAGTTAATGGTGCCGGGCAGTAATTTGGAATATTAGTGATATAAAGATCAAGAGTTGAGGGGTTCTTGTTAGCACTCGCTGGGACATAGGTGGGGAGAAGTGGATAAAGTATGGAAAAACTTGGGCTGGATTCAGTCCCAGCAGTTTGCCCTAAGACAATTCCACGACTGATGTATGCAGTTTAGATCACCACAAATAATTACCTTGTTTCGAGTATTGAGTCTATACAATTAATGCAGATCCCGCTTAAAGTAAGTAGATTTCTCAATGTTTCCATTTCCTCCAATTTAAGGTGCAATGAAGGACATAAGGTATGTTCTATACATTTTTTCACAACAATTGCGACACCTCCACAACCAGCATGTACCCTGTCTAGGCGATCACATACGTAATTTGGATGAGTGAAAAAAATGTCTTGTTTGAGCCAGGTTTCTGAAACACATTACACGTGTTCAATATTAAAATTTATTAAGATGTTAAAAAATGCATGCTGTTTGTTCTTGATGCTTCTCGCATTCCAAGTTATGTGGCTAAGAGAGTTTCTCAACATAATTTTTCTGAATATAGATACTTAATAGCAAATGAGGTAATGGCGTTAAATTGGTTAGATTTGGTGTGACAAGCACTTAGCTTGGATAAAACTTCATTAAGAACAGAGTTAATTTCGCCAAAAGAGAACAGGTTATCGTTATTGAGAGTTTCAGATGGATTTTTGTTAAGGTGTGTCGTATCACTGTTGGAAGGTTGCTGGGTTTGGTCGAGGCCAGAACCCCGGGTGGATGATGGAAGTGAAGGTTGACGCACAGATCGTGGTAGTGGAGGAAAATTAGCAAGGGAGAATCGGTCGTGCAGTGGCTGATGTTTATAACTCGCAGGCTGTAAGAATGTTCTATTTCCTGTACCACGTCCACGTGGGGATAGTCTAGATACGGCGAGTGTCTAGATACTGCTTTCGGCTAATGCATTCAGGATCGGTAGATTTATGTGACCCACTGCAATTTGCAGTTTTCGTTTTCCCGTCGCATATTTCGTGGCTTCGAGAACAGTGTTACGCACAAAACCCTCCACCCCTTAGTACCCACCTCTTTGGAGCTAGTCTCCACCATTAATCGCGCATACATGAAATATCGCGATATCAACTCAATATCAAACAAACAACACGTTCAATTTGCTCATATTGAATTTAACTTAAATCCAAGACGGGATTAACGAACCATATGTTCAACACCCAAAATCCCCTGGACCCAAATCTGCGGACCAGATGACTAACTTTCAAGTAAAGTTGTTGAAACTCATAAAATGCGCGTCTGCAATTTTATGATCTTTTTATGGTTTGTTTACCCAAACCATTTCCCACAGACAACATCCTTTTCCATTCCCAAGTTAAAACAAACAACTTGCGCCATAAAACGAACCACGCGTTCATTTTATCGCCATAGAAAATCGTAAATGTGCATTAGCAAGATCCTCTATTGATTTTTCATTTGTGTTTCCTCTTTTGATCCTAAGTCGGGAAAGATAAAGAAAGGAAATGGCGGCTGGCAAAAGGGCCATGCAGACAAAAGGAAAATTTATTTTTTTCTTTTTACAATTTTTCCGGTGGCAGTTCTTTTTGAACAATTTCAGGTTGTAACGCTCCGGAAAAACTAGTGTGGGAGGGGAGTTCCAGAGCTCTCCCGCTCTATAATGGAATGAGTTCTCACGCAGGGATGTTCGCGCCGTCGGGAGATGAACCGTAAACTGGTGCGATCCGTCGGATTGTCTTGTGGGGCGTATATAAGCTGAATTGCGTGGAAAAATACCACGAATCTCCGAACAACAGTACCCGTGATCATATCTGTATTAGGATTTATATAGGAGAAGAAGTTGGGCCGGAGTAAAATATTTCTTGGCTCTAAAAAGATAGCTCAGTTTTCCTGAGGCTGACCTGACGATGCTCGACACGTGTTTATGCCACGATACATTCCCACAGACCATGACGCCGAGCAATTTCAAGCTTTCCCCAACCTCGAGGGCGTGGTCATTCATCATCAGCTGCGGAACCGATGATCCACTTTTCTTTGTGAATATTGTATATTGTGTCTTCGCTGCATTGAAGTCGACGAGATCGTCCGGGTCGGTTGCGCTCCTACAATCCAGTTCACGTAGAATGTGCTGAATAGTATGCAGACGAAATCTCACATTCCAAATGGAAGACCGTACCTGCGGGTGGCTCCAAAAGGCCAGGATCGAGGTGGGAATTCGCGGAAAATAAATTCGCGAACACATTAGTTTTATCCCTTGCATTCGTGACTATCGTCCCGCTGTCTGTCACCAACGGGGGGAAAGAGGAGGATGTGAAGTTACCACTGACAGCTTTTTCCATTGACCAGAAGGAGCGCGAACCAGTTGGGCGCTGAAAGAGTTTATTGATCACTATGTCGTTGTGAGCTTTCTTCGTGGTATCAAGCGCCTGGTTGCATGTGTTTCTGATTCTAACGAAATTCGTTCTGTTAACATCGGTGGGATTAGAGCGCCATTTCTTAAAAACCCTATTTTTGCCGCTGTAATCTGCTCGCATTTTGTGTCAAACCACGGTTTATCAGATGAACTTCGTTTGAAGGAATGTGGAATATACATCTCCATCCCCAGAAGAATAATCTCTGATACCGACTCCGCGCAAGCGTTAACATCGGAGTTTCCGAAGCACACCTCCGACCATGGAAAGGATGCGAAGAGATCTCACAAATCGTCCCAGTTAGCAGCCCAATACTTACATAGATGGCAAAGCTGCGTAGATCTGTTACGATGCTTAAAATGCAAGTGCTTGTGCGACAGATACCAAGCAGTGATCTGAATTTCCCAGTGGCGCAGAAACCTCCACGGTATAAATACTCGGTTCGGATGCCAAAAACAGATCCAGGGTGTTCACATAATCACCTCGGGCATCCGGCACTCGCGTTGGTTCCTTATATATTTATTTTTTGATATATATTTTAAAAATAATGTACACATAAACATATATACATACATTTTCTTTTGGGAAGATTTTTCTTACGTGTCAAGATAAAACAATAACGAACAAATTAAAATTCTTGGTCCTTGTCCTTAGCGTCTTGTTTGGAAAATTTTCTTTGGGTTGAATCTTTTCCTTTGACTCATCTGTGGCTCTTCGAAAATCCATTTTAGGTTTAGACACTTTTTCCATAGGGCGAAAGGGTGGATTCTCTCAGGAGCAGTGCTATCTCAAGGCACAATAGGCCAAGATAAACCTATTGCTTTCGCTAGCCGAACTTTAAACGACGCAGAAACTCGATATACAACATCCGAAAAGGAATTACTAGCAATCGTTTTTGCATTAGCCCAGTTCCGACCATATGTTTACGGACGAAAGTTCACAATAGTAACTGACCATAGCTCTCTACAGTGGCTTATAGGACGAAAAGATCCTACATCCAGACTTATGCGATGGAGAATTCTCCTCGAAGAGTATGAGTACACAATCGTCCGCAGAAAAGGAAAGCAAAATGCAAATGCTGATGCTCTCAGCCACATAACAACGACTACCCCAGTCGGTCCCAGCAAAAATAATATCCTCGTCACCACACGAAGTAAAGCCAAACTCGAAGAAGATGTGGCTGCACAATCATACAAAGATACTACCAATCTTGTATGGCAAGAGCAAACAGGGTCCATCTATACCAAGAAGAAACTTGGACTACGTATTATAATCCTCCCATTAATAGACTCTGCTGAGGAAGAAAACCTGGCAGGAAGAATTCCAAACTTCACCAAGCCAGACGTAGGTAAAATTACGTTTCATGAGCAAGATGGGTTATGCGCCATCACATTGCCATTACCTTTCAGAAACCCTAGCGACCAGGAAACCGCTAAGAGTTCCCTAATTGATCTGAAGAAGATTTGCGAAGACCGGAATTTCAATTCCATTGGAATTTTAGTGCCCTTCATAGAAAACGAATGAAAAGTAGCACTTAATAACTTGCTAAAAGAAACTTTTGCTCACCTCAACGTGACAATGTACGTTTTCTCCAATAAAAAGAAGCTTCTAACAGATCCTAACGAAATACAGAAGTTACTCGCGGAATACCATAACTCACCTTTCGGAGGACACCAAGGAGCCACCCGAACAATCAATAGATTGAAGCAAAAATATTACTGGCGCACAATGACCGCCGACGTCGCGGCGTATATTCGAAAATGTGCTTCCTGCCAGATAAACAAAAGTGGAAGGAATCCTAGAATTCCTATGAAGATAACCACAACAAGCTCAAAACCTTTCGAAAGACTTGCTTTAGATATAGTAGGACCATTACCAGTCAGCTATAATGGAAATAAATACCTACTAACGTTTCAAGACGATTTGACTAAATTTTCAGGAGCTTACGCATTGGCCAGCGCCGAAACCAAGGACGTGGCCAGGACTTTCGTTGAAAACATCGTCTGCCAGCACGGCATACCGTCTTCTCTATTAACTGACCGAGGTGCAAATTTTCTCAGTGCACTCTTTAAGGACATCTGTTCCTTACTCAAGGTCAAAAAACTCAATACAGCACCCTATCATCCACAAACAAACGGAGCACTAGAACGGAGCCATAGAACTCTGGTAGAATACCTCCGCCACTATGTAAACCAGGATCCTCTCACCTGGGACACATGGATACCTTACGCAATGTTTGTGTATAATACTACACCCCACAGTAATACAGGGTACACGCCGCATGAATTACTATATGGTTTCCCGGCCGAAATACCCAGTTCTCTCAGACAAAACCCCGAAAGCTCTAATAACTACGACCATTACGCAAATGAATTAAAAATGCGGCTACAACATGGTTATCGTACAGCAAAGGGAATACTGATAGAGAAAAAACAAAAATCTAAGCTATACTACAACCAAAAAGTAGGCCGTAAGAAATTTAATGTTGGCGACAAGGTTCTATTAAAGAATCACTCAAGACCTAACAAACTAACCTCCCTGTGGAAAGGCCCCTATGAAATTGTAAAGATCCTATCCGAAGAAAATTCAATCCTCAAAATAGGAAAAGGAACTCGAATAGTCCACAACAATAATATAAAACTATTTGTGGATTAGGCAATCACGAATAAGAAACCCAAAATAAATAAAACAAAAGTGAAGGGAAATAAATGTATATATGTATAGCTAAAACTTACAAAAAAAAAATGATAAAGTAATACTCTACCAAAATACTACCTCAAAAAAAATTTTTTTTCTATTCAAATAATTGTATACGAATAAAATAATTTTGTAAATAGTATACAACATTTTTAATACCCAGAAAACAAACAAAACAAAAATGTATATATGAAGACAAATACTAACTCACTTAATAAAATAAGTTAATATGTTAATCAACTACGACTGACTTAAATGGAAAAATTTTTGTAATAATAATAAATAATCTTAAGTTATAAGAAAAAACACATTATATATATGAAAAAAAAAACCAAAATACAAAAACAAAACTTACAAAACAATGTTAAAATAAGAACTTCTAATATTTATATAAATACAAAACAGTTTTCAACTAAGAAATCTAAGAAAGTAAGAAAATTTTTATATAACACAAAAAAAAAAAAAGAAGAAGTTATAGAATTAAATTGTACGTTCAAATACATGGAAAAAATATATAAATAAATAAACGCACGACAAATAAGGAAAATGGAAAAACCTCAAAAAACAAAAAACAAAAATAATATATGTAAATAATGAAAATATGTATATAAACAATGAAAATTCTATGTAATACACAAATTGTAAGAATAAACGATAAAAACCTTACTTATCTATGTATCTTTTTACAAATAGTACTTTATAAAAATAAAAACAAAAAAAAAACCCAAAGTTAAATCTAATATAATGAATTCAAATACCTTATGTAAGAAAACTTTATTTTTGGATAACCAACAACTACCATTAAACACAAATTATATGAAACCTTCAAAACCAAATTGTATTTGTACAAACTTTCAAAAGAAAATATCCAAATTTTATTATATAAAAAACCATCGTGGAAACTTCGATACACGACCATAAATACGAATACATTAATATTAAGAAAAAAACAAAGTACAAAAATTACACATTTATAATAATATTGTATACCTAAAGCTACTATGTAATAAAAAAAAAGAGATCAGGCCTATGTAACGGAATCACGATACTATCATCCTTATTCCCAATCACACCGTTTTTCAGAAAATTAATCTCAAAAGATCAATTTTCTTTTTTTTCAAGGAGGGGAGGATGTAGTGCTCCAAAAAGCCCTACCACCTTTTTCTCCCATTCCTAATCCAAAATCCCAGCAATATTACCCTCAAACCCAAAATCCTATCAAAACCTGAAAAAACCCAAACATGATCCAAAATTCGCAATAAACGAATCAAACATTCGTTTATCGCATAACATTTGCCCCCACGGCATAATTAAATCCAAAATCAAAATTAAAATTAAAATTCACAATAAACGAATCCAATATTCGTTTATTGTTCTACATTTGCTCCACAGCATCACCCAAATCCAAAATTCAGAGATCATTATCTCTATCCCAAAAATTCCATTGAGTTAAACAAACAAAAAACCCAAAAGCAGATACATTCACACATCTGCGCGATAGTTTCATAAGAATTCAAGAATTTGATTGCTTATCTTATGTAAATACAACATCTCGCTCGAAATATCCAAAAGATCGAGATTGTTGCACGAAAATGTGTATCTTTGGGATACAATTTTCGATTCCTTTTCCTTTATAAAGGAATAGTTTAGTGATCTCCGGCCCGCAGTCTAAATTCACAGTCCCTGGAGGAAGTACCCCAGGAAAATCCTAAATAATACAATAAAAACATTATTACTGAAAAAGGAGACTAGACGACTTTTCATTTCCACGGATAACTAAATATCACCTGGCCCCCACGGAAGACCAAGTGAAGACATCAGGACGAAGGCCGAATCAAAGGACGTTGCTCTTCCCTTTGAACTCAGAGGAAGCACGGCAACGACCCCTTTTGTAGGACAAATTTTCAGGAGCGGTCACATTTTGAGAGATAGCGTTGTCCTTTTAAGGACCAGGAGACACGCTTCCTGGAAATAAAAACTCCTACAAGAAACACAACATAGGAGACGCCATGATAATTATCTCTGGCTGGAATAGTTACATGATATGTGAACCGGGGTTTTACTTTTCAGGATAATTTATGATAAGGAAAGTAAGAACTCTTACAGGGGATTTGTAAGCGAAGGAATGCTTGAAAAGGTAAGAATTCTTTTGCAGGTACTTTTGGGTTATAATAGTTGGATCTATTTGATGCGTGAAGCATTTAAGATGCTAATGCGAATTGCATTCGCGAAAGCTTATGCAGACTGGGTTGTGATTATGGGGGGTTTTTTCAGGAAGGCGAGCCGTGGGATCTGGCGGAATCGCCACAGGCCTCCGCAGTTACAGCACGTTACTGTGATTTTATTTGTGGTTGTTGATCCATCAGCGTTTGTTTTTTGAATTGTTGTTGGTTCAGTACCAGGCGGGTTTACCTTGCATTCTCCAGGTGTATGCTGTTCGGCACATTTCCCGCATCGTGCACTTAAATGGCACGCAGCTGCTAAGTGACCTGAACCTTGACATCTTTTGCAATGGAGAACGTCCTGTTTGTGTGGTTCCTCAATCGCAATTTTATGCGTAAACAAATATTTTATTTGTTTAAGCCGGCTAACATCTTCGTTCGGTGGAATCTGTACGATTCGTAAATTCCGAATATTGTTTTCTCTCATATGAGGAGTTTGGAAGTAGTCCAATCTGTGTATACTCAGTTCCGGGCAGATCCTTGATATTTCGAGTAGAAGTTCCTCATTCGTCTATGTTGGGTCAATGTGCCTTATGATAAATGTCTTTGGTTTACTCTGGGCATGTTGAAAAGTGAAGAACTCATGTTTTTTTTTCTGTGAGTTTTTTTACTGCCGTGTCGTGGTTCGTCAAAGTTGTTGTCATAATCGAGATCGAGGAGCCTTTGGAATTTGTGGTAAAGTTTCGATGTCCTAGGGCATTCTCGAGCATCTTGATTACTTCCTTGATGCTAGTTGGATTTTTGATGTAAATTGGTGGTGGCCTCACCTTATTTGTAATTTTGTGTCCAACTGTTTGCCACTGGTCCTCTATTTTGTTGGTATATTGGGACGTTGACGGCTTATGTGATGACGATGGTTTGATGTTGGTTGTTAAGGAGATGCCTAATCGTTGGGGATGAACTTCCTTCATACAGACATCGTCGTAGGTTTTGGTCGGTGATTGAAGAGAGCGTATTTTGTCGTGCAGTTGGTTCATTTGGGCTGTAAGCAGCCTTATTTGTTCCATGGTGTTGTGGGGAAGAATTTTTGTGCCTGGTACGGACACTTGGTTCCCTTCTTCCTCCAGCATTCACTCCACTGTTCACACGGTTCCACCCAAGCTCTTGATGATTCACCGCAGCAGGAAAGGAAACACCAGCGTCGATCAATTGTCACTGATCACGCCATCACACAAGTAAAAATATAAACTCAGGATCTCTTTGTTTTAGCCTTATTTATTTTACGTTACGTTTACAACTTCACAAAAAAATGGTTTAAAACTATCGCCCGCACGACTACGGGCGGGAGTGGCATGACCGTACTGGCCTACGGATGGTAAAGGACTCCTCGAGGATAGAACTCTGACTTCTATTCTATCCTCAATTAAGGGTGCGATATGGAGGGGAAAGAGAAAATGTTCTCTTAAGGGTGTGGCCACTAAGAAAATGCGATCTTTTTGGTACAGTGGTGTGTGTGCGCGATCGAACAGATTCAATGTTGTTCCACGTGTTCGAAAGCAGTGGAACAACGAGAAAGGCAGTCAGCGAGAACAAAGGAAAAGGCGACCAAATGGTTTGCTCCGTAATGAGGGTCATGTTTATGCAACGTCGCTATGACGGACGTTGGAAAAAAGGTGTTAATGGGATACGATACTTTATACCATGGAAATTGTATATCGTATCTTGGGTTAATTGCCGATACGCATCCCTTGCTTGCATTTAGGTATTCCAAGTAATTAGTGGTGGCGACGAAAGAAATGCATCATAGTTCGTCGCTAGTGTTGCAGCTGTAAAAACAAGCTGACGACATAGTATTTTAACTCAGACAAAGG